>JBBGZY010000429.1:10307500-10742500 GCA_037952925.1 Lithobates clamitans
ACCATAGAAAGTCCCATCTGGGTCCCCAAATTAAAACATGCTCACTGAATAGCCTTTAGGCACAGACCTTATTGTTTTTAGGTTTATCATTGGAATACAGTTACTCATGGTTATATCATACTTTTGTTTATTGATGGTTTAGTTGACCATGCGATAGATTACTGAATAAGATGTACATTGTACCACATATTATACACCAAAATATTCGTCTGTATCTTTACTCTGTTATGCTTTTGTGTAACTTTACTTTTTCTGACAATAAACATGATTTTGGAAAAAAAAAAAAAACCAACATGTCAGAAAAAAAAATTAAAACACAGAATTACTGAGTTGGAAAAAGGATCACCCCTTCCTAAAAATGACTTGTAAACTCAATCAGGTTCTTAATGGCAAACAAAGCCATTCGACATTCAACTGTGACCAGCTGTGGTCATTTTGATTAGCTCAGCATGAAAAGAGCTTTCCTGGAGCATTTCAGTCCCTGGAGGAATTAATGACAAAGAGTGGTCATTGTGTGCATGTGACAACAATATCACAAATTCTCCACAAATGTGGGACACATGCAGTCATGATTGAGCTTTGCCAAAACACACCTTGAAGATTCTGAGGCCACATGGAAAAAGATGTAATGGTCAGGTGAGATTAAAATGGAATAATTTTACCTCAACACCAAACAATATATCTGGCAGTAATTCAATACAGCTCACCATCCAAATAACACTATTTCTACAGTAAAGCATGGAGGTGGTAATATCCTGTATTGGGGGTGTTTATGTGCTGTAGGGATGGGACCACTTGTTAGGGAGAAGGGAAAATGCATGGAGCAAAATGCCGTTAAATTCTGTTGCCCTCTGCCAAAAAGTTGTCAATGGAAAGAAGGCAGAGGTCGAGTCCTGCGGGAATGCGTGAGAATGACATTCCTGTACTTTTGCCACAGTAGAAACGTCATTCCCGTTAGCAGCCGCGTCCTGCAAGACTGGTCTCAAGCATGGAAACAGAGGCAGACAGTGTGGGAGTGATGGAAAGAGAGGGTGTCCATGCCAGCGGGGTGCCACACATGGGGGTAGGGGGGTTGTCACCCCCGCACGGTCGTCTTCCTCTCCCTCAGTCCTCCTCCAGTGGCAGATGTAACAAGTCCCAGCTCTAGTGATAGGTATAACACTGATCCAATGGCAAATTCAATCAGTGTGACATGATTTGTAGGAGGCGGGACTTTGTTACAGCGGCCGCTGGAGGAGGAGGAGGGGGACTGAGGGAGAGGAGGACGGGCACGCAGGGATATTCAAATCCCAGATCCAGACACAGGTCAGCCTGCATTGCTGGGCACCAATCAGGCTGGATTGCTGGCCACCAATCAGGCTGGATCGCTGGGCACCAATTAGGCTGCATTGGTGGGCACCGATCAGGCTGCATTGCTGGGCACAGATCAGGCTGCATTTGTGGGAACCAATCAGGTTACATTGCTGGGCACCAATCAGGCAGAATTGCTGGGCACTGGTCAGGCTGCACTGCTGGGCACCGGTCAGGCTGCACTGCTGGGTACCGATCAGGCTGCACTGCTGGGCACAGGTCAGGCTGCATTGCTGGACACAGGTCAGGCTGCATTGCTGGGCACTGATCAGGCTGCATTGCTGGACACAGGTCAGGCTGCATTTGATGAGCACTAGCAAAGCTGCATTTGATGGGCACTGGCAAAGCTGCATTTGATGGGCACTTGTAAGGCTGCATTGATGGGCACTGGTAAGGCTGCATTGATGGGCACTGATCAGGCTGCATTTGATGAGCACTGGCAAGGCTGAATTTGTTGGGCCCAGGCAAGGCTGCATTGATGGGCACTGGTAAGACTGCAATAATGGGCACTAGTAAGGCTGCATTTGATGGGCACTGGCAAGGCTGCATTTGATGGGCACTGGCAAGGCTGCATTTGATGGGCACTAAAAAGGCTGCATTTGATGGGCAATAGTAAGGCTGCATTTGATGGGCACTGATCAGGCTGCATTTGATGGGCACTGGTAAGGCTGCATTTGATGGGCACTGGTAAGGCTGCATTGATGGGCACTGATCAGGCTGCATTTGATGGGCACTGAGGAGTGAGCGGCCCAGGGCCTGGGCTCCACTTTGCACAATCAATACAGGCAGCCTGAACAGAGGGGCCCCAGGCCGGCACACTCAGCACTCTCGGCCTCACTCTGAACAGGCCAACACATGTGTGTGGGCTCCTTGGGGCAGAAGAGGCCCCACATTTCGTAGCCTGCATAGAAACATAGTACAGGAGGGGCCCACAGACCTCATAAAGACCCTGCATAGAGACATAGTGCAGAAGGGGCCCCCAGTCATTGCAATTTCTTTCAGAAATTTCCTGTGAGGGAACCATCATCAGACATTGTGGTGATTTTTTTGTTAGTATAATATACAGGTTAAATTATTTTGTTGTTACATCTGTTCTATATTTATTTGTTTAATGCATGTAAGAAGTATGTATTATATATACACACACACATACACACACTTTTTTTATTTTTGAGTTGACAAGGGGGGTGGGGAATCTTGGGTGGGTTCCCACACTTTTTTTCCCAGGACTTGACCCCTGGAAGAAGATTTATCTTCCAACATGACAATGACCCAAAGCACACAGCAAAATGACTACACAGTAGTTGAAGGAGAAAAAGGTGAATTTCCATGCTTGGCCTAGTCGGAGCCCAGACTTAAACCCCATTGAAAATCTGTGGAATGACTTGAAGACTGCAGTCCATAAATGGTCACCATCAAATTTAATTGAACTTGAGCAGTTCTGCAAAGAAGAGTGGGAAAATATTGCAAAGTCTAGATGTGCAAAGTTAGTAGAGACATATCCCAACAGACTAAAGGCTGTAATAAAAGCAAAAGGTGGTTAAATTAAATACTGACACAAAGGGTAATCCTTTTTCCAACTCAGTGATTCTGTTTTTGAATTTTCTTTTACATTTTTTTGACATGTTGGTGTTATATCTTTCACTTGGATGTTATAAGTTGCACTCAGTAAATACAGCTTGATAAAACAAAAACTGTGCCTGTCTTTATTTCAGGCTGCAAAGCAACAAAATGTGATTATTTTAGTACACCCCTCATATTTTTAACATCAGATGATGACTCATGGTTGTTAAAGAGGCGGGCGGCTGGCTTTCCAGCCCGCTGTTTAAAAACCAGCTATTTCTTCACACAGAATTTGAATTGGTTGATCGTTTTTCGACCGATCCGAATTGTTCTGAAAGGCTGGAATTCGTTAGAAAATGAATGAATTAAACAAATTTTAATGAAAACAAAACAAAATCTAATGAAAACAAAACTAAACAAATTCCATAACGAAACAAAATTAGTAACATAACAAATTTATCCCAAACGAAACTAAACACATTTTTCTGCACATGTCTAGCATGCACACACATACACTCTCTGGCGCCAAACAGCCTATTTAAGCTAGACTATGGCACGAACAGATTGTTGAGTGGTCTTCTGCTAGTTCCTTTTCACCCTGTGCCGTAACCTGCTGTATCTGCCTAACAGTGCATAACCCGGCTTACCCTTGACCAATATCAGGATTTCTGACTGCCTATTGTGACCTCGGCTTGTACTCTGACCTTGCTCCTGTTTTGTGCTTCTGTACCTCACTGCCCGACTGTGTACCTATCCCAGCCTGTATCTTGACTCTACCTCCATCTTATGTTCTTGTACCACTGCCTTGTGGACTCTTGTGTTCACTGCCTGGGTGTTGATGACCTTTTGGCTTTTGTCCTGGCTACGCTCCTGCCCACTGATCAAGCTTCACCATGTTCCACTTCCTGGTACCTGCCTGGTGATCCATGGCCATCTGCTTCCTGCAAACCTCAGTTGGTGCTGCCTGTTATACCGGCCCTCATGCCACGTCCTCACACCTCCTGTCATCACTACCAGGGGTGAAGGACAAGAGGTGCCCCCTATATTACTTGATCTCTACCAGGCACATGACAATCTCTCCATCATTGCTGTTCTTCCCTGCAGAACTTCGGCATCAAGATGGACACTGCATCCTGATCATCCTCAGGGGCTCTTGTGGCTTGTATATGCTGCAACATCGTCTATCGTCATGGGCTCTTGGAACTGGACTTTGTTGCAATGTACTGTATATATGCACAATTCCACCAGGAGTTGTGCACATTGTGCATTGGATGTATGCACTATTATTGATCTTTTAATTTATAAATTTATTCCATAATGGTGTGCATCTATATATACCTATGGTTAATGTTATATTACCCGTGGGTGTTCTAATATGTCTTGTAGAAACCTTTCTTATGTAAAGAACATCTTACATAAAATTCAACTAGTAGATGTTTGTAGGGTTTTAAACCCTAAAGAACGTGACTAATCTTATTATTCTAAAACTCACGATTCTTATTCTAGAATAGATAATATTTTTGTTGATCATTATTATCTTCCTTTGGTAAAATAAGCTACTATAGTTACTTGCACTGTCTCTGACCATGCCCCTGTTTCAATTAGTCTATTGTTTTCTGATCAGCCCAAACAACAATATAATTGGAAGCTGAATGACTCTCTTCTCTCCGAGGCATCAGATTATACGGATCTTTCAACTGCTCTGGTTTGTTATTTTGCAGAGAATAAATCCCCTGAAATATCTGAGTCTACCTTGTGGGAAGCCCATAAGGCATATATGAGGGGTACGAACAATAGTAAACAGCGGCGCTAGATAAGGGTGATAGCATAAAAAGATGTGTGTGAGAACATACACACATACACAAGTGTTATAAAACATATATTAAAAACAAATAGTCCATCAATGGTCCATTTTCTTGTGTGTTCAGCACCTGGAGGCAGCACCCTTAGAGTGAAGCTGTGAACTCTGTGTAGAAAGTGGAACAGAGGGGCGCCAGACTGAGTGCAGTATTTCCAAGAATTTTAATTAAAAACAAGTAGTAACTCACAACTGAGGTAGAAAGAGGTCAGGAAGTAATAAGATCGCCAGTCCTGAAAGCTCTAGAAAGAGTCTAGAGAGTGTCCTGGTTCTTCTCTGCAGCCTGGGGCACGGATGGTGTGTTTATAATCATCCAGGAAGTGCTGGAAGTCGGGAAGCAGGAATCTTGGAACAGCTGATCACGGCCATGACCAGCATGAACCGCAACATGGCGCCGGACCGGACGGACGTCACAGGAACAGGAAATACGACTATTTACATGTAAAAGGGGCAGTGGCCGATGAGCCCAATGGAGCAGAGGAAGGCTTCCCTTGCATGTCTGACTCGTGGCTCCTGGTAGTATGAACAGAAGGCACAGGAGTGCAGAGTGGTACGAGAGCCTGGCGGGTAGTAGCAGAAGAGACGGCTCTGGATCCAGGTGCAGGATGGCTGGAGACCACTGGACAGCAGAGAGGCAGGCAGGTATACTGGCAGAAGATGCTGAGCAGGAGCAGAGCAGGCAGGTCGGGTCACAGCCATGGTTGGCAACAGGCAGGCAATGAGGTACAGAGGAGCAGGTGAGTTCAGAGTCAAAGGCAGGCTGAGGTCAGGTGCAGGCAGAACACAAAGGATAATCCAAAGGGCAAGCCGGGTAGCCAGGAGATCAAATGTTCAAACAGATAACAATAGCGGGGTCACAGGGAGCTACAGATCAGACAGCACCGATCCAAGGTGCACTGTCAGTTTAAATAGACTAGTTGATGCCAAGCGCCACGTGCATGTGCACACATGCCTGCACACCAGCGCGCACAGAAGCGCGCACACCAGCACGCACCGGCGCACACCAGCACACACCAGAGCAGCCAGCGCTGCGTCTATTATGGGAACTTCTCTGACAGTGCCCCCTCCTTAAGGGCAGCCTCCGGATGCCCAGTTGGGCCAGTCTAGTAGCATGGGAACATTTAAAAGCCTGTATAAGCTCCTCAGCATGTAAATTGCTTTCAGGCTCCCAGGAATTGTCTTCTGGTCCATACCCCTTCCATTTGATTAGATACTGAATTTGGTTGTGCCTCTTCCTGCAATCCAGGATTGCTTCCACCTCAAATTCGTCCTTGTTGTTGACTATTATAGGTTCTGGTGGACCAGTACTTCGGCCAGCAAAAAGGTTTGGAACAACAGGCTTTAACAGCATCGTATGAAAGACTGGGTGGATCTTTAGACTATCAGGTAAGTCGAGCTCATAAGTGACATCATTAATTTTCCTCTTTACAGAAAAAGGTCCCATGAATTTAGGACCCAGCTTCCTCGAGGGACAAGCCATCTTTAAGTTAACTGTAGATAACCATACCTAGTTGCCGGGTTCCAGTCAAATATCTTTTTGTTATATTCCTTGGCCATAGTTTCCTTAAAAGTTTATTGTTTGTGAGAAAGAAGTTCATTGTTTCGGAGACTGCAGGAATGGCACACTCAGGTATAGAACTGGGCAGGAAAGACGGATGGAAGCCGTAGTTGGCAAAAAATGGTGTCTGCTTGATGGCAGAATGCAGGGAGTTGTTGTAGGAAAACTCAGCAATAGGCAGTAAAGAGACCCAGTCATCCTGTGAGAAGGCAGAGAAGCAATGGAGGTATTGCTCCAAAGTCTGATTGGTTCTCTGCATTTTCCCGTTCGACTGGGGGTGATAAGCAGAAGAAAACGCCAACTCAATCTCAAGGGAACCACAGAGAGTCTTCCAAAACTGGACACCTTGATCAGACATAATACTGGCCAGGACTCCATGAAGCCTCACTATTTCTGTGATAAAAATCTTTGCAGTTTCCATAGCCGAAGGTATGCCTTTCATAGGCATAAAGTGAGCCATTTTGGACAATCTATCCACTACGACAAAGATAGTAGAAAAACCCTCTGCCCGAGGGAGTTCCACAATGAAATCCATCGACATCATTTTCCAGGGTCTTTCTGGGACGGGTAAGGGCTTCAGTAGACCCCAGGCTCTCGCTCGGCTATCCAGCTGGTGCTGGATTTTTGACACCCTAGGCGAAATCTCATTTTGCCCCTCCCTTGGCTCTACCCCCGACTCCACCCCCTTTGCCTTGCCCATGTATACCACACCTTTTTAATGAAGCGCCCATCAAATGCAGCCTACCAGCGCCTATTAAATTCAATCTCACCAGTGCCCATCAAATGCAACCTCACCAGTGCCCATTAAATGCAACCTCACTAGTGCCCATCAAATTCAGCCTCACCAGTGCTCATGAAATGCAGCCTCACCAGTGCCCATCAAATGCAGCTTCACCAGCACCCATCAAATGCAGCTTCACCAACGCCCATCAAGTGCAGCCTCACCAGCGCCCATTAAGTGCAGCCTCACCAGCGCCCATCAAATTCAGCCTACCAGCGCCCATCAATGCCTCCTAAGAGTGCCCATAAATTATTGTTTGCTTGCTTCCATTCATTTTAGAGTCGGGACACAGACACAATCCTCCGCCAGTGCTGCGCCTCTGACACTATGTGTGAATGGCGGCTGCTTGCTAATGCTGAGACTTAGGTGCCTGCTGCAGAGAGAAGAGAGTAGGAACACCAATGGCCAGGCGCCCTAGGCAGCAGTGCGCCCTAGGCGGCTGCCTAGTTTGCCTAGTGGTAGCCTGGTTGCCGGGTTCCAGAATAAGTTCTCTTTGCTTCTTCCTGTCAAACATCTTTTTGTTATATTCCTGAGCCAGGTAGTCAGATCAAATGTTCAAACAGATAACAGGAGCAGGGTCACAGGGAGCTGCGGTTCAGACAGCACCAATCCAAGGTGCACTGTCAGTTTAAATAGACTAGTTGGCGCCAATCGGCGCGCACCGACACGCACAGGCATGCACACCAGTGCACACAGAAGCACACGCCAGCGCACATCGTCGCTTACCGGCGCGCACCAGAGCAGCCAGTACTGCGTCCATTATGGGAACATCTCTGACAAGTAATGCATTTCGAAGCTACAAGCTACTTTATCAAACCGTGATTGGCTGACATGACTGACATTCTTAAATACAGGAAGACTGATGGAAAACAGATTTGATAGGCTGGCAGACACATCAGTCAAATAAACATGTTAAAGGTTTCTATCAGGTGGTTTATTCAGAACTTCTGAATATATGTAAAAATCCAAAATCCGCATATCTCAAAACCAATCTCACCCCCTCAAGAAAGTTTAGCTATAAATAATCTAAGCAAGAACAAACATATAATTATAAAAATGGCAGACAAAGGCGGGGGTATAGTAATTCAAGACAGAGCTGCCTATCTGGATGAATCACACCGCCTCTTCTCTGACCGTAACACATATACCAAACTCAAAACAGACCCGCTACCCAATTTCATTAGGGAATCCAACAATATGATTATGATGGCTTTCTTTAGAGGGAATCCTTTCCACATTGGAAGTCGCCTTTTTCCATAGAGATCTTTATAATGTACCTTATTTTTACTACCTCCCAAAGCTACACAAGAACCTTGATAAACCTCCTAGACGTCCAATTGTGGTGTCAATGGAGAGTATCACCACCAGTTATTCCCTGTACATCGATTAATTCCTCCAACCTCTGGCCCAGGCTCTCCTGTCTTACATCCGGGATGGCACCCACCTTCTGGAGCTGCTAAAACCTTACACCTGGGAGCCAACTTATTTGTGGGTATCGTTGGATGTGTGTTCACTATACACTTCAATCCCGCTTGAGGTTGGACTCCAGGCTGTTCTACATTTCCTATCTGAGGATAGAGGTATCAATTCAAGACAGTCCCAATTCATTTTGGCAGCGACCAGATTCTCTCTGGAACATAGTTACTTCAATTTTGAAGATGATTATTACCTACAGAAGACTGGCACGCGATGGGGGCAAATTTTGCCCCCAGTTACGCCAAACTCACGATGGGCCTATGGGAGACTAGGTGTATCTAGAAACACAATCCATTCACAGCTCACCTAGTCTTCTATGGGCGCTACATCGATGATATTATCATCATCTGGGATGGTCCTCTACAAACAGTACAGGAATTCGTATCCCATTTCAACTCGAACACCTTTGGTCTCTCCTTCACTTCAGAGGTAAACACCACCACTCTCTCTGCTTCTTGGATTTGTAACTTAGCCTACTGGAGTCCAATATCACAGCTAAAAGTTATACCAAGCCTACATCAGGCAACTCTTTTCTACATTTTACCAGTTGTCACCAACCTATATATATGTATATATCAATTAATTTTCAATATGTTTCAATGACTTCTTCAATGAAACCCCGCCTTTTGGAGAGTGCTGGGTTCATGAGACACATGTGTACATGTGAATGCGCATGTGTCTTTCATGTGTGTACACGTGTGCAGTTGTACATACATGTTACATGGGTGTAATTGTTTGTGCACAACCAGACTGACGTGTGTACATGGTTACATGAGTTATTACATATCTTTCTTGCCATCATCATCCATAATTAATTTATCATTTAAAGAAATTATGCACATATTTCTTTAGGAGGTACATCTCGTCATAGCACAGTGGATAGACATATCCTTTGTGGTGATGTCTGAGTATTATTATTTTTACTTTATTATCTCTCAACCAAGTAATCTATAATAATGATTTTTATTAATTAATTTTTTACTAATTTTCTATCCATTTATCTCAAACCATTTATTTTAAACCATTTAATTAATGAATTCATTAGTTCTTTCTTCTTTTTAAACATCACAACTTTATCAATGATTTTTACTAACAAGCATGCTTTTACTTATGTATATCTATAGCCATTCGTTTTTCTACTATCTATTCCTTTAACTTGTTTATTTGACTCATGTGACTACCAGCCTATCAGATCTTTTTTCCTTCGGTCTTCCTGTATTTAAGCTTGTAGCTTCGAAATGCATTACCACCCCTTTTACATGTGAATAGTTGTATTTCCTGTTCCTGTGACGTCACGTCCGGTCCGGTGCCATCTTGGGATTGACGCTGGTCACGGCCATGATCAGCTGTTCTAGGCTTCTTGCTTCCTGGCTCCCAGAACTTCCTGGATGATTACAAACACATCATCCGAGCCCCAGGCTGCAGAGGATGATCGGGATGCTCTCTACACGCTTTCTAGAGCTTCCAGGACTGGCGATCTTATTACATGCTTACCTCTTTCTACCTCAATTGTGAGTTTCTACTTGTTTTTGATTAAAATTCTTGGAAATACTGCACTCAGTCTGGCACCCCTCTGTTCCCCTTCCCATATATGAGGGGTAAGCTAATTCAATTGGACGCTAGAAAAAAAAAAAGAACAACAACAAATACTGATGGAATTATTACAACAAGTAGTTGACCTGGAAAGGGCACACAAACTTTCCTTGCAGAGAGCTGTTCTGGTAAACCTTACCCCCAAACGGGAGGAGCTAAAATTGTTACATGAATCAGATTTTAACCACTTCAGCTCCAGAAGGTTTTACCCCCTTCCTGACCAAAGCACTTTTTACAATTAGGCACTGCGCTGCTTTAACTTGTAATTGCATGGTCATGCAATGCTGTACCCAAATGAAATTTATGTCCTCTTTATCCCACAAATAGAGCTTTCTTTTGGTGCTATGTGATCACCTCTGTGATTTTTATTTTTTGCTCTATAAACGAAAAAAAGCACAATTTTGAAAAAAAAGACAAAATTTTTTAATTTTTGCTATAATAAATATCCCCAAAAATGTTTTTAAAAAACAAATTTCTTCATCAGTTTAGGCTAATATATGTTCTTCTACATATTTTTGGTAAAAAAAATCACAATAAGCACATATTTCTTACTAGAAACAAACAATATGTCTGCTCTCCTCTGACAGGACAAGGATTTGTGTTTACACACCCAAATCTCCATGCTGGCTCTCATGCATGCGATCACGCGTGGCCGGCGGCGGTCGTGACTGCTGGGCATGTGCATCGGGTCCCCTGCTGCGCAGTGGGTGTGCGCGAGAGCCTCTGGCGGCACGCGCGTGCCCTCTGGTGGCTCTTAAAAGGAACCCTGTATATATACAGGGTTTTGCGCAGGGGTGCCAATCTCTGTCCCCGTAAAAAGACATGAGCTGGTCGGGAACTGGTTAAAGAGTGCTCCCAACTTGTGTCTCAGTGATGGTGCTAATGGGGTGATAAACCAGGCAAAATGTTGGCCCGTTCATTACAGCAAAAGAAAACAGCCACCTTTATTCCTAAGTTTAAATCTCACTCCGGGGAATATGTATATACTGCACTCCACATTACACAAGTTTTTCGTGAGTTTTTCGCAGAACTGTACAATGTGAGGGGAAAAAGGAACCCCAGAACCTATAGAACAGGGATATGCAATTAGCAGACCTCCAGCTGTTGCAAAACTACAATTCCCATCATGCCTCTGCCTCTGGGTGTCATGCTTGTGGCTGTCAGAGTCTTGCTATGCCTCATGGGACTTGTAGTTCTGCAACAGATGGAGGTCCGCTAATTGCATATCCCTGCTATAGAGGAAAGACATAAAAAATGTTTACATCATCTGCAACAGGCACAGCTCCCTAAACTCCCTATTGAGTCACTACAAAAATTGGAGGAAGAATTCTATGGAGCCTTGAAAACAACACCGTCAGGTAAATCCTCAGGACCGGACATGTATACAATTTCCTATTATAAAACATTTAAAGCGATCCTTGTTCCATACATGACTTCTAATGCCATCTCCATTGCGGGGTCAGAGGGCTTCCGAGCTGAGTCACTTTCTGCACATATATCCGAATTTCAAGTTATATCTAATTTTAAAGTTAATGGGAATAAATCTGAATATTTTGCTACCTATACATGAGGCAGAAACCTTGAAACCATTATTTCCCTTTACTTGGCAATCATCCACGCTAAAATATTTAGGTATTTATCTGACATCTAATCTCACTAACTTATTTCGATATAATTATCTCCCCTTACTTAATAGTATTAAATCATATCTATGTAAATGGTCTTCCCTTTGCCATTCGTGGTTAGGGAAGATCAGTGTTATAAAGATGAATGTCCTTCCTCAAGTATTATATACCTTCCAAATGTTACCTTTAAGAGTCCCAGCAGGATTTTTTTCAACGCTTTAGTCCATTATTGCACATTTTATCTGGAAGGGACATTGCACTAGAATATCACGTAATCTTTTAAATCATCCCAAAAGAAGGGGGGGGGGGGGTTGACATTACCAAACTTTAAACTATACTATCAAGCAATTGTTATGACACGCATGACGGATTGACAGATTGGAAATTTGCCAAAAAGACAAAACTTTATACTGATCAAGCGGCTGTATCTTGGATACCTCGATTAACAACACCTCCACTGACTAGATCTACATTGACATACATACTAGATATGGCTAGGAATATAATTCCACAATAATGCCCTTGCTAGGACATAAATATTTTATGCCAGGAGCCTTAAATAAGGGTTTTAAATTATGGTTCCACGAGTCTATACCGCTACTACATCATGTGATGGAGGATTCAAAGATTAAACCATTAAAGACTTTATGTTGGAAAACCCAACCAATATTTCTGGATCAGTTGGGATATATGCAGCTATCCCAGTTTATCCGGTGTTTCCCGCAACCCATTCGTTCTTTGAATGAGTTATTTTATTGAAGCGATTATGCAAAATAAAGACCCTGCTCAGCATTGTTTTTCTCAATTTTATAAAGCTCTATTGATTTTGCAGAATCCGGGCTACCCAGACTACATGGGTAGCTGGGAAGTTGATTTGGAAATTAAATTTACAGATAAACAAAAAGACAAGGCTATACAACTTACCTATATGTCTTTGTGCAAAATGGAGGAGGTAAACTTTAAACTCCTTACTTGGTGGCACCATACACTGGTAAAATTGCATGATATGTATACATACAATTCACCCTTGTGTTGGAGGGAATGTGGAAGCCAAGCTACACACATGGGCATATATGGTGGTCCTTCCCTAAGATCCGTCCGTTTTGGGAGGAAGTGGGAAAAATGATATCTTTAATACAAGGGGGAAATAATTAGAACTGAACCACTGGCATTCCTATTTCATTGTACTGAAGCATCAATAGGTCAATATAGGGCATCCACAATTCCACATTTATTAAATGCCGGCAAATACCTAATTCCTGCTTATTGGGGAAAGCAATAGATTCCTACCATTTCTCAATGGTTATGGAAGGTTGATGATCTTTCTTTCATGGAAGAATTAACATGTAGGAATAGGGGGCTCATCAGAAGATATTACAGGATATGGGCAAAATGGTTTGAATTTAAAACGACTTTGCTGTAGTACAAATTAATTTCAGACCGCTGAGTAAAGAATGGCTGATTACGATATACTAGAAATATTGAATATCTATTTTTTGCAGGACTTTCTCTTATTTTTCTCTTTCTTTTCTTTTTTCCTTTTTCATTTTTTGTGATTTTTTTTGTTTTCCCCGCCCCCTTCAGATATATATATATATATATATATATATATATATATATATATATATATATATATATATACAATGGGGACGGAAAGTATTCAGACCCCCTTAAATTTTTCACTCTTTGTTATATTGCAGCCATTTGCTAAAATCATTTAAGTTCATTTTTTTCCTCATTAATGTACACACAGCACCCCATATTTACAGAAAAACACAGGAAAAACACAGGAATTGTGACATTTTTGCAGATTTATTAAAAAAGAAAAACTGAAATAACACATGGTCCTAAGTATTCAGACCCTTTGCTGTGACACTCATATATTTAACTCAGGTGCTGTCCATTTCTTTTGATCATCCTTGAGATGGTTCTACACCTTCATGTGAGTCCAGCTGTGTTTGATTATACTGATTGGACTTGGTTAGGAAAGCCACACACCTGTCTATATAAGACCTTACAGCTCACAGTGCATGTCAGAGCAAATGAGAATCATAAGGGTCAAAGGAACTGCCTGAAGAGCTCAGAGACAGAATTGTGGCAAGACACAGATCTGGCTAAGGTTACCAAAAAATTTCTGCTGCACTTACGGTTCCTAAGAGCACAGTGGCCTCCATAATCCTTAAATGGAAGACGTTTGGGACGACCAGAACCCTTCCTAGAGCTGGCCGGCCAAACTAAGCTATCGGGGGACAAGAGCCTTGGCGAGAGAGGTAAAGAAGAACCCAAAGATCACTGTGGCTGGGCTCCAGAGATGCAGTCGGGAGATGGAAGAAAGTTGTAGAAAGTCAACCATCACTGCAGCCCTCCACCAGTCGGGGCTTTATGGCAGAGTGGCCTGACGGAAGCCTCTCCTCAGTGCAAGACACATGAAAGCACACATGGAGTTTGCTAAAAAACACAGGAAGGACTCCAAGATGGTGAGAAATAAGATTCTCTGGTCTGATGAGACCAAGATAGAACTTTTGGCCTTAATTCTAAGCGGTATGTGTGGAGAAAAACAGACACTGCTCATCATCTGTCCAATACAGTCCCAACGGTGAGGCATGGTGGTGGCAACATCATGCTGTGGGGGTGTTTTTCAGCTGCAGGGACAGGACGACTGGTTGCAATCGAGGGGAAAGATGAATGCGGCCAAGTACAGGGATATCCTGGATGATAACCTTCTCCAGAGTGCTCAGGACCTCAGACTGGGCCGAAGGTTTACCTTCCAACAAAACAATGACCCTAAGCACACAGCTAAAATAACAAAGGAGTGGCTTCACAACAACTCCGTGACTGTTCTTGAATGGCCCAGCAGAGCCCTGACTTAAACCCAATTGAGCATCTCTGAAGAGACCTAAAAATGTCTGTCCATTAACGTTTACCATCCAACCTGACAGAACTGGAGAGGATCTGCAAGGAGGAATGGCAGAGGATCCCCAAATCCAGATGTGAAAAACTTGTTGCATCTTTCCCAAAAAGACTCATGGCTGTATTAGATCAAAAGGGTGCCTCTACTAAATACTGTGTTTTTTCTGTCAATATGGGGTGCTGTGTGTACATTAACGAGGAACTAAATGAAGTTAAATGGTTTTAGCAAATGGCTGCAATATAACAAAGAGTGAAAAGTTTAAGGGGGTCTGAATACTTTCCGTCCCCACTGTATATATATATATATATATATATATATATATATATATATATATATATATATATATATATTCTGAAGGGGCAGGAGGGGAATCACACTTAAATGTTTGTAAAAAAATCTATGTTGAATTACAGGATCAAAATAGGCTGATATTTTTTTACTTTAACTATAGTTTAACTATAATTTATTTGGGATATAGATATATGAGTTATAGAGAGATGTGAACTCACACCGTTTTGCTACTACTTGGATGTTTTGATATAAAATACATTGTGTTGTTTTTCTATTTTGAAATACTAATAAAAAATTAATAAATAAAAGATAAAAAAAAATGATCTTCAAAAATGGACTCCCAGATTATTCTCATTGTTTGAAAGGGCCTCAATTTTAAAAATGACAATTCTCCCAAGACTATTATATCTCTTTAATGCACTACCTATACCAGTACCCAATTCCTTTTTCTCCAACTTACTGAGATTACAGAGAAAGTTCTTATGGGCCGACAAAAGACCGAGGATAAATTTCTGCCTACTCACACTACCCAAAAACAAAGGAGGCATTGGTCTTCCTGACTTCAAGAAGTACTACTATGCCACCCATATTACCAGAATAATTGATTGGCATTGCCACAGTCAAGTCAAAGATTGGGTACAACTTGAATACCTACACAATAAACAGCAAATACCATACTACCCTTGGTCCTTACACTCTAAGTCCATTAAAAACATAGGACACCCCCTAGTAGCTAATACACAAAACATATGGCATAAAATTGCCCCACAGTATAAACTCGCCACTATCCCAGGTCCATTGACCCCGATCACTAATAACCCTGATTTTCTACCAGGTTTAAACCAGAAAACATTACCATCCCCTGGTTGCAACTCCAAACTCTTATGCTGCGTACACACGAGCGGACTTTACGGCATACTTGGTCCGGGGTACCGGAGTCCGTCGGACAATTCGATCGTGTGTGGGCTCCAGCGGACTTTTTTTCTCAAAAGTTTGACGGACCTAGAAAGGAAACATGTTTCAAATCTGTCCGGTGGACTCTGCTTTCTAGCGTACAAACCGGTCGTCTGTGTGCTAGTCCGACGGACCAAAACTGACGCATGCTCTGAAGCAAGTACAAGACGGAAGTGCTCTGTCTTGTAAAACTAGCCTTCGTATTGAAGCTAGCACATTCCTCTTCTGTGATCTTTTAATAGAGCGCATTCTTTTTTTCTTTATGAGGAATGAAGTTGTTTTGCTGCTTAAATTCACACAGAGTACTCCCAAACTACTTTCTTCATGATTTATCCTCATGCCATGACTAATATAATAGTTTTTAAAAGCCAGATCCGAAATAATGTATTTAATTATTTTTTGGACTCATCTTTATTATTTTTATATTTAATCAATATCTACAGTCAGGTCCATAAATATTGGGACATCAACACAATTCTAATCTTGTTGGCTCTATACACCACCACAATGGATTTGAAATGAAACAAACAAAATGTGCTTTAACTACAGACTTTCAGCTTTAATTTGAGGGTATTTACATCCAAATCAGGTGAACGGTGTAGGAATTACAACAGTTTGTATATGTGCCTCCCAGTTTTTAAGGGATCAAAAGTAATGTGACAATTGGCTGCTCAGCTGTTCCATGGCCGGGTGTGTGTTATTCCCTCATTATCCCATTTACAAGGAGCAGATAAAAGGTCCAGAGTTCATTTCAAGTGTGCTATTTGCATTTGGAATCTGTTGCTGTCAACTCTCAATATGACATCCAAAGAGCTGTCACTATCAGTGAAGCAAGCCATCATTAAGCTGAAAAAACAAAACAAACCCATCAGAGAGATAGCAAAAACATTAGGTGTGGCCAAATCAACTGTTTGGAACATCCTTTAAAAAGAAAGAACGCACCGGTGAGCTCAGCAACACCAAAAGACCGAGGAAGACCACAAAAAAAAACTGTGGTGGATGACTGTAGAATTCTTTCCCTGGTGAAGAAAACACCCTTCACAACAGTTGGCCAGATCAAGAACACTCTCCAGGAGGTAGGTGTATGTGAGTCAAAGTCCACAATCAAGAGGAGACTTCACCAGAGCGAATACAGAGGGTTCACCGCAAGATGTAAACCATTAGTGAGCCTCAAAAACAGGAAGGCCAGATTAGAGTTTGCCAAACCACATCTAAAAAAGCCTTCACAGTTCTGGAACAACATCCTATGGACAGAGGAGACCAAGATCAACTTGTACCAGAGTGATGGGAAGAGAAGAGCATGGAGAAGGAGAGGAACTGCTCATGATCCAAAGCATACCACCTCATCAGTGAAGCATGGTGGTGGTAGTGTCATGGCGTGGGCATGTATGGCTGCCAATGGAACTGGTTCTCTTGTATTTATTGATGATGTGACTGCTGACAAAAGCATCGAGATGAATTCTGAAGTGTTTCGGGCAATATTATCTGCTCATATTCAGCAAAATGCTTCAGAACTCATTGGACGGCACTTCACAGTGCATATGGACAATGACCCGAAGCATACTGCGAAAGCAACCAAAGAGTTTTTTAAGGGAAAGAAGTGTAATGTTATGCAATGGCCACGTCAATCACCTGACCTGAATCCGATTGAGCATGCATTTCACTTGCTGAAGACAAAACTGAAGGGGAAATGCCCCAAGAACAAGCAGGAACTGGAAACAATTGCAGTAGAGACCTGGCAGAGCATCACCAGGGATGAAACCCAGTGTCTGGTGATGTCTATGTGTTCCAGACTTCAGGCTGTAATTGACTGCAAAGGATTTGCAACCAAGTATTAAAAAGTGAAAGTTGATGGATGATTGTTAACCTGTCCCATTACTTTTGGTCCCTTAAAAAGTGGGGAGAACATATACAAACTGTTGTAATTCTTACACTGTTCACCTGATTTGGATGTAAATACTAGGGATGAGCTTCGAGTTCGAGTCGAACTCATGTTCGACTCGAACATTGGCTGTTCGCAAGTTCGCCGAACACCGAACAATTTGGGGTGTTCGCGGCAAATTCGAATGCCGAGGAACACCCTTTAAAAGTCTATGGGAGAAATCAAAAGTGCTAATTTTAAAGGCTTATATGCAAGTTATTGTCATAAAAAGTGTTTGGGGACCCGGGTCCTGCCCCAGGGGACATGTATCAATGCAAAAAAAAGTTTTAAAAACGGACGTTTTTTCAGGAGCAGTGATTTTAATAATGCTTAAAGTCAAACAAAAAAAGTGTAATATCCCTTTAAATTTCGTACCTGGGGGGTGTCTATAGTATGCCTGTAAAGGGGCGCATGTTTCCCGTGTTTAGAACAGTCTGACAGCAAAATGACATTTCGAAGGAAAAAACTCATTTAAAACTACCGCGGCTATTAATGAATTGCCGGTCCGACAATACACATAAAAGTTCATTGATAAAAACGGCATGGGAATTCCCCACAGGGAAACCCCGAACCAAAATTAAAAAAAAAAAAAAATGACATGGGGGGGGTCCCCCTAAATTCCATACCAGGCCCTTCAGGTCTGGTATGGATATTAAGGGGAACCCCGGCCAAAATTAAAAAAAAAAAATGACGTGGGGTTCCCCCTAAATTCCATACCAGACCCTTCAGGTCTGGTATGGATTTTAAGGGGAACCCCACGCCAAAAAAAAAAAAAAAACGGCGTGGGGTTCCCCCAAGAATCCATACCAGACCCTTATCCGAGCACGCAACCTGGCAGGCCGCAGGAAAAGAGGGAGGGACGAGGGTGCGGCCCCCCCCTCCTGAACCGTACCAGGCCACATGCCCTCAACATTGGGAGGGTGCTTTGGGGTAGCCCCCCAAAACACCTTGTCCCCATGTTGATGAGGACAAAGGCCTCATCCCCACAACCGTGGCCGGTGGTTGTGGGGGTCTGCGGGTGGGGGGCTTATCGGAATCTGGAAGCCCCCTTTAACAAGGGGACCCCCAGATCCCGGCCCCCCCCCTGTGTGAAATGGTAAGGGGGTACTTACCCCTACCATTTCACTAAAAAAGTGTCAAAATAGTTAAAAATGACAAGAGACAGTTTTTGACAATTCCTTTATTTAAATGCTTCTTCTATCTTCCTTCATCTTCTTCTTCTTCTGGTTCTTCTGGCTCTTCTGGTTCTTCCTCCGGCGTTCTCGTCCAGCATCTCCTCCGCGGCGTCTTCTATCTTCTTCTCCTCTGGCCGCTCCGCACCCATGGCATGAGGGGAGGCTCCCGCTCTTCTCTTCATCTTCTTCTTCATCCTCTTCTCTTCTTCATCTTCTTCATCTTCATCTTCTCTTCTTAATTTTCTTCTGCGGGCCGCTCCGCATCCATGCATGGAGGGAGGCTCCCGCTGTGTGACGGCGTCTCCTCGTCTGACCGTTCTTAATAACGGGGGGCGGGGCCACTACTGTCTAGTGATATGTATACATATTAATAATTGTGATGCAGTCATTTTTTGGGAAGCACTTTTTAAGTTTACATCATTAATATTTACACAATCTCAAATGCACAAAAATAGTATACCTGGCTGAAGCTGGGTGCATCCACTTCATCAAGGATCAAAGGGACCAGATCTTCCTGGGACGCCTCAGCTGGGGTGGAGGGAAGGGTGGAGGTGGAGGGAAGGCTGGAGGGAAGGGTGGAGGGAAGGGTCAAAAGTAATTGCCTTGCTTCTGTCTGGTCATCCAGAAATCGCAGTTTTTGGTAGTACCACAGCTTGGGGACATAAACCTGGTCTGCTGCTGCTCCCGATCTGCGGGAATTCTGGATCTCATTGTGTTCCCGCCTGTACATATTGCGCAAGATACCAATTTTATTGTCCAGAAACTTAAGGTCTGCCTGGGGGACTCGAGTCTTCACAAATTCCAAAAGTGTGCCCAGTTTTGCCTTCCTTACATCTCGATTAGAATACAATGGGTGCTTGACCTCCCACAGATTTCTGTTTTCTTGATAGAGATCAATAAAACGCGTCAAAAATTCAGCCTCCTTAAAAGGATTCATTTTTGCTGAAAGACAAGACACAAGATAAAAACTGTAATGTCAGTCCAAACTCCCAGTATTATTTTTTGTTATTTTTTGCTGAATCTAGGGTACACATATACACACACACACACACCAAACACATTCACCAAACACACACCCACATTTTTTAATCTTACCTTCATTTCTGACGCTCGCTACTTCCGCTCGGACATACGTAGGCCAGCGTAATAGCTTTATATACACTGCTCATGTGTCATGCTACGCCTGCGTCACCCGCCCCTGACGTTCTTTAGTACGATTTGTCCCCACCCCTTCACTCTTCGTTGTGCAGTGGCAGTATATAGAGAAAGATGGCGGAGAGATTATCTGGAACTAGTGCGGAGGAAAGCCTGGAGCCACAACAATCCAGATCCAGGAGGAGATATAAGGCCACCAACATGGCCTTTGAAGAGATGGTGGAGATGGTGTCCATATTGAGAAGGGAGGACTATGATGCCAAAAAAGGACCGTACACCCGACCTAATATGCGGAAGGACAAAATAATGGCCTCAGTTGTCACCGCTCTTGAACAAAAATTTGGCATTAAACGGGCTAAAGAACAATTGAGGAAGCGGTGGTCTGACCTCAAAACTAGGGAGCCTGAACAATATTGGCAAATCAAGAAGCTGCTTAAAGGGGGCGTGGAAGATGGACGCTTAACTGAATAGCTCAGCAGCCAGGGGACACAATCCAGCGTAATCAGCCTATACCACGACTCCATCCACACGCATCCTTGCTCCAGACATTAAGGAGACAAAGATGCAGCCATCCAGCTACCAAAGCTCCAGGCCCTGACGGTCTAACTGGGGAATACTACAAGCAATTTTCATCACATTTGACCCCATACCTAACAGAACTATATAACCACGTTGCCTCCTCTTCTGCTTTTTCTAAAGAATACTTAAATGCATTAGTGATAACATTACCGAAGCCAGGGAAACAGTCAAATGTACCTCAAAATTTCCGCCCAATATCTCTGCTCAATCTCGACCTTAAAATTTACGCTAAAACCATAGCAACAAGGTTGATTAAAATTATGCTCACTATTATACACCATGATCAGACAGGGTTCACAAAAGGCAGACAATCCTCTGATGCCACCAGAAGGATGATAAACCTAATCCATCATGCTGAATCTACCGGAACGCCTTCTCTGCTCCTTTCCTTGGATGCAGAGAAGGCATTCGATAGGGTACATTGGACCTACCTTGAAAAGGTCCTCCAAAAGTTTGGGTTCCAGGGCCAAATTCTTGGAGCCATTATGGCACTATACTCCAACCCCGAAGCTCAAGTTTACACAGAGGGCATGCTTTCCTGTCCATTTCCCATTACCAACGGCACCCGCCAGGGATGCCCTCTATCTCCCCTCATATTTAATATGCTCATGGAGCCCCTAGCAGAAAATATCCGTTCTCACCGCAATATCTCTGGCTTACAAATTGGAACTACACACCATAAGATCAACTTGTTTGCGGATGACTTCATTCTTATCCTATCCAATCCGACTGTTTCCCTGGCGGAAGTACAAAATATGCTCCAATAATTTAGTTCGATCTCCTATCACAAGGTGAATACATCCAAATCATTTATCCTAGACATAAACATAAACGCCACCATAAAAAACCTTCTACAACTACAATATCCTTTTGCATGGGCTGACGCTGACATATCTTACCTGGGCATTAAACTCCCAAGACACACTAAAAACCTATATTCAAGTAATTTCCTTCCACTCCTTCAGGCCATACAACAAACAACACAACAAATAGCAAAACACAAACTTTCTTGGACAGGCAAACTTGCGGCCTTTAAAATGATATGCCTCCCCCAAATACTTTATTATTTCAGAACCTTACCCATCCCACTACCCGCCACATTTTTTAGGTCCCTTCGTACAACGTATAACAAACTCCTGTGGAATGGTAAACGTCCTAGATGTGCACATCAACAACTGATTAAGCATAAACGAGTGGGTGGTACGGGCTCTATAGATTTTGAAGATTATCATCTAGCAGCTATCCTGGCCCAATTACCCTGCTGGTTCCAACCATCCCCAACCACGCTGTGGGGACAAATTGAATGCTCCTCACTTACAAGATCAGACCTGAAAACCTGGTTACTGAGCATCCCACTGGGCTCCCCGATCCCAAAGTCCCTATCTCCAACTATAAAAGCATCAGCGCAAGCCTGGAGAAAAGCGTCAACCTTAAAGCGGGGTTCCACCCAAATTTTGAACAATATCTGTATGTATTCTCTTTCTTGCCTAGATGCTGACATGCCGTTTAAAAAAATTTAAATCGCCGTAATTACCTTTTATTTTTCTATTCTTCTTTGCACTTCCTGGTTCTCCTCCCGTGGGAGTAGGCATTTTTCTAGCCTCTCCCAGACTCCTGGGAGCTGGTCTCAGGCTTCCCAGGATGCCACTGAGCATGTGCGGGAATGAGCGGTGAATGCTGGGAGCACAGCATTCACCACATCCAGGAAATAAATGCTTGTGGGCTTCAAATGCCCACAATGAAGATGGAAACCGCCTGCAGTGAATAATATAAGTTATTCTTTCCGACGAAATCTGACACAGGCGGACATATTACACACAATATGTGAGTATGTAATGCTGAGAAGAAAAGTTTGTGAATGAACTCAAAAAAAAAAAAAACGATAGATAGGTGGACCCCCGCTCTCCCCACTCCCCATGAACCACAAACGCATATTCCTTTAACAACCTTGAAACATATAATGCCTGAACTCTCAGTAGCATCATGGACACATAAAGGCATAGGGTCCCTACAACATTTGCTACAAGACAACTCCCTCAAACCATTCTCCCAATTGCAATCTGAATATGCACTACCTGCATCTGAACATTTCACTTATCTTCGTATACAACACTGCCTCAAAACTGTCCCCCTTCCTCTGTACATCATCCATCCCAAGGCTTGGGATTACCTCACTAACCCTGACACAAATCTCAGGGGTATCTCATATTTTTACAACTCCCTCCACCAAAAACATACCTTCACCAAACTAAAACCACATAGAAAATGGGAACTTGACCTGAACCACGAATTCACAGACAATCAATGGCAACAAGCCTTTAAGTCAATATACAAAGCCACAAAATGCGCAGCCCTTTGGGAACTGGCGCAGAAAATTTCTCTGCGTTGGTATATGACCCCAGCCAGAATCACATCCATTAATTCTCAAATTCTTATTGCAATATATTCTTGTTTATGGATAATAGTTGTACTCTAATCATAATGGAGTTATCTTTCTTGAATTGTTCACTCAAACGTCGTTGCACGACGTTCAATGTTCAATTGTACAATGTATTTTCTTTGAAAATTAATAAAAAAAATATTGATTAACCACTTGAGCCCCGGACCATTATGCTGCCTAAGGACCAGAGGTCTTTTTCCAATTTGGCACTGCGTCGCTTTAACTTTTAATTGCGCGGTCATGCAATGCTGTACCCAAACGAAATTTGCGTCCTTTTCTTCCCACAAATAGAGCTTTCTTTTGATGGTATTTGATCACCTCTGCAGTTTTTATTTTTTGCGCTATAAACGGAAAAAGACCGAAAATTTTGAAAAAAAATGATATTTTCTACTTTTTGTTATAAAAAAAATCCAATAAACTCAATTTTAGTCATACATTTAGGCCAAAATGTATTCGGCCACATGTCTTTGGTAAAAAAAATGTCAATAAGCGTATATTTATTGGTTTGCGCAAAAGTTATAGCGTCTACAAACTAGGGTACATTTTCTGGAATTTACACAGCTTTTAGTTTATGACTGCCTATGTCATTTCTTGAGGTGCTAAAATGGCAGGGCAGTACAAAACCCCCACAAATGACCCCATTTTGGAAAGTAGACACCCCAAGGAAATTGCTAAGAGGCTTGTTGAACCCATTGAATATTTATTTTTTTTTGTCCCAAGTGATTGAATAATGACAAAAAAAAAAAAAAAAAATATTTACAAAAAGTTGTCACTAAATGATATATTGCTCACACAGGCCATGGGCCTATGTGGAATTGCACCCCAAAATACATTCAGCTGCTTCTCCTGAGTACGGGGATACCACATGTGTGGGACTTTTTGGGAGCCTAGCCGCGTACGGGACCCTGAAAACCAATCACCGCCTTCAGGATTTCTAAGGGTGTAAATTTTTGATTTCACTCTTCACTGCCTATCACAGTTTCGGAGGCCATAAAATGCCCAGGTGGCACAAACCCCCCCCAAATGACCCCATTTTGGAAAGTAGACACCCCAAGCTATTTGCTGAGAGGCATATTGAGTCCATGGAATATTTTATATTTTGACACAAGTTGCGGGAATGTGACACTTTTTTTTTTTTTTTTTTTTTTTGCACAAAGTTGTCACTAAATGATATATTGCTCACACAGGCCATGGGCATATGTGGAATTGCACCCCAAAATACATTTAGCTGCTTCTCCTGAGTATGGGGATACCACATGTGTGGGACTTTTTGGGAGCCTAGCCGCGTACGGGGCCCCGAAATCCAATCACCGCCTTTAGCGTTTTTAAGGGCGTGAATTTTTGATTTTACTCTTCTCTGCCTATCACCGTTTCGGAGGCCATGGAATGCCCAGGTGGCACAAAACCCCCCCAAATGACCCCATTTTGAAAAGTAGACACCCCAAGCTATTTGCTGAGAGGCATGGTGAGTATTTTGCAGCTCTCATTTGTTTTTGAAAATGAAGAAAGACAAGAAAAAACATTTTTTTTTTTCTTTTTTCAAATTTCAAAACTTTGTGACAAAAAGTGAGGTCTGCAAAATACTCACTATACCTCTCAGCAAATAGCTTGGGGTGTCTACTTTCCAAAATGGGGTCATTTGGGGGGGTTTTGTGCCACCTGGGCATTCCATGGCATCCGAAACTGTGATAGGCAGTGAAGAGTGAAATCAAAAATTCACGCCCTTAGAAAGCCTGAAGGCGGTGCTTGGTTTTCGGGGTCCCGTACGCGGCTAGGCTCCCAAAAAGTCTCACACATGTGGTATCTCCGTACTCAGGAGAAGCAGCAGAATGTATTTTGGGGTGTAATTTCACATATTCCCATGGCATGTTTGAGAAATATATCATTTAGTGACAACTTTGTGCAAAAAAAAAAAAAAAAAAAAAAATTTGTCTCTTTCCCGCAACTTGTGTCGCAATATAAAATATTCCATGGACTCGACATGCCTCTCAGCAAATAGCTTGGGGTGTCTACTTTCCAAAATGGGGTCATTTGGGGGGGGTTTTGAACTGTCCTGTCATTTTATGCACAACATTTAGAAGCTTATGTCACACATCACCCACTCTTCTAACCACTTGAAGACAAAGCCCTTTCTGACACTTATTGTTTACATGAAAAAGTTTTTTTTTTTTTGCAAGAAAATTACTTTGAACCCCCAAACATTATATATTTTTTTAAAGCAAATGCCCTACAGATTAAAATGGTGGGTGTTTCATTTTTTTTTTTCACACAGTATTTGCGCAGCGATTTTTCAAATGCATTTTTTGGGGAAAAAACACACTTTTTTAAATTTTAATGCACTAAAACACACTATAGTGCCCAAATGTTTGATGAAATAAAAAAGATGATCGTAGGCCGAGTACATGGATACCAAACATGACATGCTTTACAATTGCGCACAAACGTGCAGTGGCAACAAAATAAATACATTTTTAAAAGCCTTTAAAAGCCTTTACAGGTTACCACTTTAGATTTACAGAGGAGGTCTACTGCTAAAATTACTGCCCTCGATCTGACCTTCGCGGTGATACCTCACATGCATGGTGCAATTGCTGTTTACGTTTGACGACAGACCGCCGCTTGCGTTCGCCTTAGCGCAAGAGCAGGGGGCGACAGGGGTGCTTTTTTTTTTTTTTTTTTTCTTTATTATTTTTTTGCTTTCTTATCTTATTTTTAAACTGTTCCTTTCATTTTTTTTTTTTTTTATCATTTTTATTGTTATCTCGGGAAATGTAAATATCCCCTATGATAGCAATAGGTAGTGACAGGTACTCTTTTTTGAAAAAATTGGGGTCTATTAGACCCTAGATCTCTCCTCTGCCCTCAAAGCATCTGACCACACCAAGATCGGTGTGATAAAATGCTTCCCCAATTTCCCAATGGCGCTATTTACATCTGGCGAAATCTAAGTCATAAAATGCTCGTAGCTTCCGGTTTCTTAGGCCATAGAGATGTTTGGAGCCACTCTGGTCTCTGATCAGCTCTATGGTCAGCTGGCTGAATCACCGGCTGCATTCTCAGGTTCCCTGTTGAGACAGGAGAGCCAGAGAAAAACACGGAAGACGGTGGGGGGGGGGGGGCATTCCCTCCCACGGCTTGTAAAAGCAGTCTAGAGGCTAATTAGCCGCTAGGATTGCTTTTACATGAAAGCCGACCGCTGGCTGAAAAGAATGATACCAAGATGATACCTAAACCTGCAGGCATCATTCTGGTATAACCACTCAAAGTTGTGAATGGCGTACCTGAAGACAAAAAAATGGTTAACAATAAAGCACAGTAAACGGTAAAGTATAAATAATTACATACCTGAAAAACAAACATGATAAAACAAAATAACAATAACAATAAAACATTGCAGAATAGAATACAGTAAAAAAGAGCAGAACAATAGAGAGAGAGAATAGAGAGAGAGAACAATAAAACGACAACAATTTTTTTTTATTTTATATATATATATTTTTTTTTTACACTTTTTTTGTAACTAACTTTTATAACGGTAACCGGTTCCAGGTTCGGGTCTCTCAAAATGCGATGGCATCTTGGGAGACCCTGTGAAAGTGTGCCCTAGTCTGTGGAATGCTGTACCCTATGCTAATACTCAACTAGTGCATGGTAGCGTTCAAAACATTCACCAATGCAAAGACCAGGATTGTCAGGACAGGAGGGACAATAATAGCGGGTGTCACGCCTATATCCGCGCTTGCTGCAGACACGACATCTTTTTTGGGGGGGTTCGTTGGGTAGGGGTACTCGGGAGGACATAAAGAAAATGCCTCTCATGCAGCCGACTGCATTTAGTTGGGGATGTGAATGGGGGAAGTACGGGCGCTGCAGAAGCGGTGGGTTCCCAATTAGGATTGGCGAATGCAGCAGGAAGGGCACTATGGGCACGACGGGCCTGTGTTTGTCTTCTTGGTGGCAGCGGGACACTATTTGTGCTTGCCACCTCACCAGCTTGAACTGCACTTATGGGACTCGCCACGTCACCAAGTGTTACTGCAGTGCTGGTTTGACTACGTCCGGGGTGTACTAGGCCACTGGTGCTTGCCAGTTCACCAAAACGCTACAAAAAAATCTGTTAGCGATCGCAGGGATCAGGCCTGACTCTGCGAACGCTGCAGTTATGCGTTTAGTCTTTTGTAAGTGACAGTGATCGATCGATACTGCACTTGGGTGGGCTGGGCCGGGCGGAGGGGCAAAACGCAGGTGCTAGCAGGTATCTGTGCTGATCCCACTAACACTGCGTTTTTGGGAACCCTAAACTGCTGGGGACGCTAGTATAGATCTGATCGGATCAGATATTGATCCGTACAGATACTATACCACTAAGGGAGGTGTACGGTGCGTGCGTGGGTGTTAGTGGTACTGGCGCTAACCTGACGCTGCCTGGGGCTGTTGCTTGCCAGTTCACCAAAACGCTACCAAAAAAAGTGTTAGCGATCGCAGGGATCAGGCCTGACTCTGCGAACGCTGCAGTTATGCGTTTAGTGTTTTGTAAGTGACAGTGATCGATTGATACTGCACTTGGGTGGGCTGGGCTGGGCCGGGCGGAGGGGCAAAACGCAGGTGCTAGCAGGTATCTGGGCTGATCCCACTAACACTGCGTTTTTGGGAACCCTAAACTGCTGGGGACACTAGTATAGATCTGATCGGATCAGATATTGATCTGATCAGATACTATACCACTAAGGGAGGTGTACGGTGCGTGCGTGGGTGTTAGCGGTACTGGCGCTAACCTGACGCTGCCTGGGGCTGGTGCTTGCCAGTTCACCAAAATGCTACCAAAAAAACTGTTAGCGATCGCAGGGATCAGGCCTGACTCTGCGAACGCTGCAGTTATGCGTTTAGTGCCTTGTAAGTGACAGTGATCGATCGATACTGCACTTGGGCCGGGCCGGGCGGAGGGACAAAACGCAGGTGCTAGCAGGTATCTGGGCTGATCCCGCTAACGCTGCGTTTTTGGGAACCCTAAACTGCTGGGGACGCTAGTATAGATCTGATCGGATCAGATATTGATCCGTACAGATACTATACCACTAAGGGAGGTGTACGGTGCGTGCGTGGGTGTTAGCGGTACTGGCGCTAATTTGACGCTGCCTGGGGCGACGCATATCACCGCCGGGCGATCAGGGGGCTAAACCTTTATTCGGTAATAAACGGCGGGTTCCCTGACACTATAAAAAATAAACGAACTAACCAGCGTCACCCGTAACGGTTATACGGTGATCAGTGGTGAAAGGGTTTACTAGGGGGCAATCAAGGGGTTAAAACATTTATTAGGTAGTATATGGGGGTCCCTGTCGCTATAAAACGCTGACGGCGAACCTAAATATTTACCTCACTAACTAGCGTCACCAGTGACACTAATACAGCGATCAGAAAAATGATCGCTTAGCGACACTGGTGACAGGGGGTGATCAAGGGGTTAAAACTTTATTAGGGGGGGTTAGGGGGTACCCTAGACCTAAAGGGGGGTAATACTCACTGTCCCAACACTGTAACTGTCACAAACTGACACTATGCAGTAATCAGAAAAAAAAAAAAAAAAAACTGCTGGTGTCAGTTTGTGACAGGGAGGGGGGGGGGGGGTGATTGGGGGGGGATCGGGGGGCGATCGGGGGGGGGATCGGGGTGATTTGTGTGCCTGGCATGTTCTACTGTGTTGTGTAGTGTTTGTGCACTCACAGTTCAGTCTTCTCTCCTCGGCGCTGCAACGGAATACCGAGCCGAGGAGAGATGACATCATTTCCTTTGCTGCTGTTTAGCATACAGCAGCAAAGGAAGTGATCTGATTGGCCGGCGGCGATCGCGAGGGGGGGGCCACGAACGGATGGCCTCCCCCTCGTCTCCGATCGCCGGGGGACCAAACGGGACCGCCTCGGGCGGCGGGGGGGGGTCCGATCGGACCCCCCACCCGCGGGAGGCAAATCACGTACATGTACGTGATTTTGCCTGCCCGTGCCGCCTTGCCGACGTACATCGGCGTGAGGCGGTCGTCAAGTGGTTAAAAAAAAAAAAAAAAAAAAAGAAACTGCTTAAAAAAGTAAGTACTTGTTGTGTGTTTCTATTGTGATACTTAACTTGCATGGTGTGGTGATCCATATGCTTTTCGTTTATACAGCATTGTTCGTAAAGACCATTCTTTTGAAAATACATATGATAATAAGAAAATGACTCGATTGTAATTTGTCGTATTCCAAAAATGTGGGGATGTTGTGTAGATGTATTTGAAACTAGAAACTAGAATGCTTCTTCAAAAATGATTCAGTGTAAAGTAAGGACTGGACACAGCAGGTGTTTCAACATCTGGACTCACGAGCACTAGTGTACTATGTGACACCAGAGAAAATTTTTTAGGGTAATACACATAGGGGCTCCAGGGGATACTTGAGGTGTCTGCATATGTGAAACTTGCATGAAAATGTGTATTGTTTTGCATTTTTGGTCAGAGTGAATTTTAATCCTGTCTTCCAAATTTTTTGTGAAATAAAATGACAATTGTCTCAAACTTCTAACCAATGTTTCATATTCCTTTTTCATGACTGAAATATCACTGTGTTTTAACCCCTATACCTTTTGTTTAATTCTCATAGGGGAGGAAATACTCAGACAACAGTCCAAGGATCCCAGGACCCCCCCAAGTCACCATCCTGAAGCAGGAATTACCCCAAGCCCCAGCCCAAGATCACGCCCACCCGACGAGCTGGAGGAAGGAGAGGTGGAGGAGGTGTGCAATATTTGCACCCCAACAAGTGAGTGACTGACACCCCAGCTTAGGTTAATCTATTTAGGCATGCATATTTTTAAAAATGTTTTTATCCACACATTTTAGGTGATGTTCTGGTTGTGGAAGGCCAAGCGGCAAAGCCATTTAGCACAGACAGTGCACAAAGACTGATTGGACAGATAATGGTGTGTAATTGCCAAATAGATAGAATGCGTGACCAAATTGACAGTATGATAAATGGGCTGGACAGCATGCAAGAGGAAATGAAAGAACATGATTGATGTTTTGGGCAGAATCTAATAACTTTTTGCCTAAAAACATCAATTATGTTCTTAATTTCATTGTCAATTTTTTTTTATTTAAAGGTTTAGAAGTTGTTAAATACTAATATAAAAATTTAGCAGATGCACACGGTGTGTCATCATGTGCTATCTTCCATCAGGGGATATCAATGTACTTGTTTTGTGTTTGCAACCCCTTCATCAGAATAATGTTAGTTTGTGAGAGGAACAAAGGGATTGCACACACAAAACACTTCCATTGCTCCCCCATGATGGGAGACAGCACATGTTGACTTGAACCTTTTTTACTCCCACTTTGTGAGCATCTGTTTTTTTTTTTTTACATGGGTGACATCACCAGCACCGTTTTTGACATGTTGAACTCTGTAAGTTCCTGTTATTTTTTTGGTATTATGTTTTTAAAAACCCTGTTGTCAAGCCTAATTTTGTAAACAATGTATATTTTTTACAAATATGCCTAAACTAAAAATAAATAAATAAAAAAATAAAGTATTGTTCCAAAAAAAAAAAACACGTTCAAACAAAATGTTTTTACTTCTACAATCTGTGTGGACGACCTATAGTAGCAGGGATAGGTTCTTTAAATGAACACTTAGGAGAATGGGTAGACTCTCATCTACAACCAATAGCCACTAGCCTCCCTGGTTACATAAAAGACACAAACGATTTGTTGAACAAACTGCAAGACATCAAATGGGAAGACAACTTTAGATGGATCAGTTGTGATGTGTCTAGTTTGTACTCCAGCATCCCTCATCATCTGGGGATCCAGGCAGTGGCTTATTTTCTCAGGAAAACGGGCAAACTCTCTTTGATTCTCCAAGAGTTCATTGTGCAAACTCTGGAGTATCTCTTAACACACAATTTTTTTATGTTCGACGGGGACTATTTACTCCAAAAATGCGGGGTCTCTATGGGAGCCAAATTTTCCCCCTTACTGGCCAACATTTATATGGGCTGGTGGGAGAGGTCCCGCATCTTTGGACCAGATAGTCCCCGCCATAAGACACTGTCTTTTTCTGTCACTTTATAGACGACCTGTTGTTCATTACATCAGAGAGAGGCAAATTTGGATATCTGGCTTGCATATTTCAATGACAATCCATTCAACTTAAAGTTTATGGGAAACCTGCAATCCAGATCCATAGATTTTCTTGATGTAAAATTAGCGGGGTCTGGTGACACGATTCAATCCAGCTTGTACAGAAAACTCCTCAGTGGTAACACCCTACTCAGAGCGGACTCTGCACACCCTAAACACACCATTAGAGGAATACCATATAGCCAGTTCTTGAGGTTAAAACGTCTATGTAGTTCCCCTGAAACTTTTGAATCTGAGGCCAAACACATGGCAAACAGATTCACAGCTCGAGGTTATAAAGAAGCATCAGTACACAGTGAGATCCATCCCAAGACTTTCACTTTTAAAGAAAAAATCATCTAAAAAAGCTCAACACAAAAGGGAAATGTCCCCTAGAATTCGGGTCTTCTCCACCCCACACAGTTCGGAGTTCAACATGATAAAGAAGATTATCATGAAACATCTTCCTGTCCTGTATAACGTCCCAATATATAATAACATCCTCTCTAAAGGGATTAAGGTTGTATCCCGTAGAGCACCTACATTGGGACGTTCATTATCCCCCAGTTTGTTTTCAACCAATCAAACCAAATCCAATTGACTCAACTTCACAGGCAATTTTAAATGTGGAATAAGAACTTGCAATTACTGCGGGTACATTAAAACGGGTCAACATATAAAATCATGTAGCAATCAAAAAGAGTTCTTGATTCCCGTGTTTATAAATTGTAACACCAAATTTGTGGTATATGTTATCACATGCACCAGTTGCCAGATACAATATGTTGGATGCACAACACGGCGTCTTAGCGACAGGCTACATGATCACCTGTACAACATAGAGAAAGAGAATTTGACCAATGTATCAAAGCACTGGATCTATACACACCACAAAGATACCTCCAGTTTGGTTATCCAGGGCATCGAGAAAATCATGACACCGGTGAGAGGAGGTGACAGATTCCAGATATTGTGAAAGAGAAGTCCTTTGGATATTCTCATTAGACACCAGAATCCCACAGGGGTTAAATTTTGAGTGGGACGTCACACATTTCTATGAATGAGACACCCTTAAAGATACGCCCTCGAACAACTTACCTGTGTCCCTCTCCTCTCACCTCTTTCCTAGACCATACATCTATACTTATTCTGGTGGATGATTACGAAAAAATACACAGGAGTACATATCGATACATATCGATATATAAGTTCTTTCTCTTTACACATTTTACCCCATCGGGTCATACATCCACCTATTTATATAAGTGAATGATTAGTGATATGCACATATACTCATACCAAAAAGAAATTATTTGCCATATCTGTCATATTCACTGTTGTTCTAACTTTATCTCTAATTAGACAATATTGTTTAACGGTAGCTGTATGCAGGCCATAACACCAGTTCTACAGAAATGATTCTATCATATATGCACATGGTTTATTATTATCTTTATGACGTCTCCATGTACATTTAGTAGACTCAAGAGTCAGGCCTGCAAAGAGGTAGATTGTTTATCCATTTATATGGTCATTTATTTAGTGACATTGTTATTTACCTATCGGCATATACATTAGATTAAATCGTCATATTCCCACTGTTAACATTACATTTTATATAGAAAAAATAGTGATACGTACGTAAACACTGTATCTTACTCCATTTTTGCCTACCTCATATAGTTCTACCCATACACTTGAAGACGATTCATCAAGAGATGCGATTGCTTCAAAGTAGGACATTCAGCAACGTTAACCTTGTTGCTTAGTCAGGATGTATGCATCCCATGCGGAGTGATGCATGTCTTTAAAAGTGTTCTTTTGTGGGCTGGAACAATGGGGCAATTAGTGTGTGACACATTTTATTACCCTTTTTATGTGTTGTAAGCTTCAATATCTATACATGCAGGGATCGAATAGAGAGCACTCACTTACACACAGATTGCTGTGAGCTTGGACACTATTGGTCGCATCTTTGAGATAGGATGCCAATATTTTGCCCAGCTTTCAATTTTACATACATCTTCACGTTGTTTGGAAGTCCTTCATTTAACAAATGTGTATACATACACATATATAAAAAATTGTTTTCTACTTCCACACTTGTTTAATTTTTCGTACATATTTATGCACACATATATACATATATTATATTATTTTTCCCCTTCACTGCAAACCAACAGTGATATTAAATGGGAATGGGAACTTTTTTCACATGTATATGCACCTAATTTTCACGTCATGCACTTTTTACATCATCCCACGGCTACCAGCTCACACAGTCTATACACACTTGCATCTACCCGCACAATATATTTTATATGTTTGAACGTCGAGCATCAACACTCATCTCAGTCTAGTGGTTTTAGAAAGCAAAAAACATATGTTTTTTCAAAAACCTTCAATAGAAATTTTTTTAATTGACATTGTCAATACAAATACATTTTGTTTATGCATTCATGTCTTCAACAGTGATTCCACTAAAAGACACACATCCAATTACATCAATGTCAAAACCCACACACAAACCAACGATCAGCTGTTTGGTGTTAAATAATCAATATGAGGTCATGTGGTAGACATATAGGGGGTCATTTACTATAGCGCTATGGCGCTAATTCGCGCAAATTGCCGCGAATTAGCGCTAATTCGCGGCATTTTAGCGCTAATTCGCGGCAATTTAGCGCGAATTAGCGCTAATAGCGGTAATTCGCGCTAAAACGGTATTCACTATAGCGCTGGTGAGAAAATTCTCCCAAAATCGAATTTACTATAGCTCCCTGAAACTAAATAGAGCCCAAACCCTTACTCTGCTAAAACCTAGAGATTTGCACATGGAAATATTTTTAGAGCATGATATAATTGCCTAAATGGTACTGAAATATGCGGTATATTATTTAAAGATTATCTGCTTTTAAACTGTGTGAAAAAGTGATTTCTACACTGAAATATCTTTAAAAGTCTGAAAAGTGAAAAATTCCCCGTTTTGGACAACTAGGTGCCAACACAACTGAGCATGCTCAGACCTGAAAATAACTCTCATTTTAACTCAAGTGTCTTTTTTACCTGGAGGTATAGTAAATACCAAAATGAGAGCTAATTAGAGAGCATTTTTTGGGAGTTAAAATCTGCTCTAATTTAGTCCAAATGAAGTTTCAGTCATTGATTCTAATGGAACAATTCTAACTTTCACAAAAAAACCCTTTTAATGTTGAGATGAAATGTATCTTTCTGTGAAATACATTTTCCTTTGCAACATTGTTGCTTCTACTTAAAATATTTTGATTTTAAGAATGCTACAATGTGGAATGTTTTGATGTTTTGGTAAAATATATTTTTCTCTGTCACTTTCACTTGTTTTTCTTCATCTCACAATCATCTTTACCCCAAACTCACACAGGTGTCTTTACAATCCACAAACAATACCATTGCTGATGAAAATTTAAAATGAATCACAATTTTTTGTGCTTTGTATTATTTGCAAATATTCATAATTTGAGCCCAAAAATGTGATATGTGTACAAACATCAGAAATCAAAATGTAATTCCCAAAAATTTGAGGGTAATATTCTACTCTCACCCACAAAAAAACACCAAATATCACAGAATAAATCAAGAAGAATAACTCTTGAGTAATGTAATTCCATCACCCGTATGTCCATAGAAATGCAGTATTTATGTGTTTTTATGTGTATTTATGTGTATTTATGTGTAGTTATGTGTAGGAGGGTCTCACACGTGGCAGCTCTGTGGCTTAGAGGTTAGAACTTCTGCTTAGTATCTCTGAGGGTCTGGGTTCAAATCCCAACCATGTTACTTCATGTAGAGAAGTTGTCTCATTTCCCAGGTCCTATAACTATGTCTAATTGTAGTAGTTATGTGTAGGAGGGTTCCACCACCATTGTAAGTCTTTTCCAGATACACTATATAGCCAAAAGTATTGGGACGCCTGCCTTTACACACACATGAACTTTAATGGCAGCCCAGTCTTAGTCCGTAGGGTTAAAATTTGATTTGGCCCACCCTTTGCAGCTAGAACAGCTTCTGGGAAGGCTGTCCACAAGGTTTAGTCTGCCTATGGGAATGTTTGATCATTCTTCCAGAAGTGCATTTGTGAGGCCAGGCACTGATGTTGGATGAGAAGGCCTGGCTTGCAGTCTCTACTCTAATTCAGCCAAAGGGTGTTCTATCGGGTTGAGGCCAGGACTCTGTGCAGGCCAGTCAAGTTTCTCCACCCAAAACTTGCTCATCCATGTCTTTATGGACCTTGCTTTGTTTACTGGTGTGCAGTCATGTTGGAACAGGAAGGGGCTTTCCCCAAACTCCTCCCACAAAGTTGGGAGCATGAAATTGTCCAAATTGTCTTGGTATGCTGACGCCTTAAGAGTTCCCTTATCTGAAACCAAGAGGCCAAGCCCAACCCCTGAAAAACAACCCCGCACCATAATCCCCCTCCACCAAATCATTTGGACCAGTGCACAAAGCAAGGTCCATAAAGACATGGATGAGTGATTTTGGGGTGGAGGAACTTGACTGGCCTGCACAGAGTCCTGACGTCAACACAACAGAACACCTTGGGGATAAATTAGAGAGGAGACTGTAGGTCAGGCCTTCTTGTCCAACTTCAGTGCCTGACCTCACAAATGCACTTGGAAGAATGGTCAAACATTCCCATAGACACACTCCTAAACCTTGTGGACAAGAAGAGTTGAAGCTGTTATAGCTGCAAAGGGTGGGCCAAATGAGTTTTGAACCCAATACTAATACTGGGATGCCATTACAGTTCATGTGTGTTTAAAGGCAGGTATCCCAATACTTACGCCAATATACTGTATATTGCTTGTGACACTGAGCATGGCTATGGACTTAGGGCTAGTTCACACCACAGAGATGCAGAGAACATGTGTGGGTCTGCCCTGGTGGCTAAGTGGGTAGCAGTTCTGTCTAGCAGCACCTGGGATGTTGGTTCACTTCCACCAACATGCTAATGCTTGTGTTGAAGTTTATATGTTCTCCCTGTGTGGGTTTCTCACCACAATCTAAAGACATGCTGGCATCTTATTTGTCTCCTGTCGAAATAGGTTCTAATGTAAGAAAGTTAATTTCGGACTTTATATTGGAAGCTCATTGCAGCCAGGGACTGATGTTAATGTTTATTAGCACTAATTATGCCCAGGGACTTGGACATTTCAAATTTTAGGGTTTACACTGCACGGGTACATATGCTTAGAAAACTTTTGCTTTGTTTATGTGGATGCAAATGGACTTTGATCTTTGTCCTGTAGTTGGAGATTTGATGCACATAGCCAAGGGCTAACACAGTTGCGAATACTATTATGTGTTCCTGCTCATCAGGTGCAATCACTTTAGACATACATGAAGAGACAGATTGAAAGATACTGGTGGGCGTGTACTTCTATTGGGTGTGTCAGTGTGCTAACAATACAACCTCTCTTATATAAAGGCCTGCAGTAGGGGGGTTCGTTTGGCCTGAGAAGGTCAGGGTTTTTGTTGTGATGGAGAAGGAATGATATTGGGAGATTTGATGAAATTCTTGTGCATTTTTTCAATCAAAAGTGGGTTTATGTGGCCATGCTGTCAATGTTGTGTGTGTATTGTTCCTGTCTGATCATGCAAACATCGTTTGGAAGCATCTGCTGACCTACTATTTTTGATCTCGTTTAATTGTGTACACCGAAATGCAGCTTCCAGCAGAACATGGTCACCAATGTATGTATGTGTGGATTGTGGGCTGGTGGTGGGTCTTTTGAATAAGTCTTTTGCAATATTATGTTGGAATGCTTTGTAAGAATGACTGTTAAGTATGTTTCTATAATCTTTCAGATAATAATGTGATGTGTTGCCCGTTATACACTGAAATTAAAGCTGTGTCCACTCTAAGGTTTTGTCTAATTTTAGATTGTAAGCTCCTATGAGCAGGGCCCTTAAAATTCCGTTGCTAAATGTAGTACCATATATCCTGTCCAAATTTTTTTGAAGCTAGTAAATGTAAATTTATTTTTTTTCTGCTGGTAAAATAAAAGTACATTGAGCTCTTGTTGTGGTGTGTGGGGGTTTTTTTTTTTTTTTCCTTCTACTTTTCTTTCTTTAGTTTTTGTGGGTGGTGGTTTTGGGAAAGTGCAATATCTCTTTTATATTTTATTTCAATATGTATTTGTGCACCAAAAAACTAATCTTTTTGCCCTGGTTCACATGCTACTTTGAAATTGTGCTACTTCACTTGAAGTAGCATGATTTCAAAGTAGCAAGGTCAGCGTGATTTCAGGTGGCTTCATACACAAATGTCTATTGAAGTCGCACCTGAAATCGGCAAAAATAGTGCAGGAATTACTTTAGCAAATTGATGCGGTGCCACAAAAAAAATGTTGCATCAATTGGAACAGTGCCAGTGCCATTAGTCATGCGATTTGATCTCTCAAATCGCATGACCAATCGCTCCAATGTAAACCTAGGCTTCTGCACAACTGCAAGTTATATATAAAGATTCCACCTTTATCATTAACAGCTGTGGAGAATTGCAGGTAATGAATTCAGCTGGTGGATAGGCAGTGTTTGAATGTGTCAGCTCTGGTTCACATTGGTGTGATTTGACATGTCAAATCTGTGGCAATTGCACTGTTCTAATTAGTGCGATTTGTATTGATATTGGTGCAGAAACCTGCAACGATGTCTCTGATGTTGCCCCCACAGTCGGGACTGACATGCAGGAATGAAATTGTGGGAGTTCAGCTGAACGCTTTCCTCCTGCTGTCAGTGTGAACCAGGGCTCAAACTGGGCCTTTTGCCTTTGTAATTCACCTGCTGCTAACCCAGGGACACCATTTCTTAGCAAACTCCCTTAAGTTTACCTTCAAATATATGTAGAAATACAGATTTGCATATCTGAAAATAAAAAAATACTAATCATGGTTGAGATCAAATATTCGCAGCTGCAATCAAAAGTGTGGTTTCACCTTCTCACCTGGAAATTAGTCATTGTATGCACAAGGAAGTTCTTGTGCTGGTCAGGATCTACATCTAGGTGGACATGGCGAGGTCTCTTTAGCAGAGAGGAGGTGCTGCTCATTGGCCGGGTAAGTGTAAGATCTGTACTTGTACTTAATCAATGCGGGGGTGGATGTCATAGTTAGATTTGGTGTGGGTGGGGTTCATTGATTTGTTTGGCATCACCACACATTTGCTTCCGTCCCATGTGCTCACATCACTTCCTGCATTTGTTCTGCTGATGTAAATCAGTAAGGACTATGCAAGTATAAATGAGAGATCCTTTTATTAAAATATATATGACTTGTTTCACAGCTGGGTGAATTTTCCAGCAAATTTGGACCTCTGAGTTGCATGGCAAGTTGTACCCCATGATTCTCAATGACAACCATTCATATCTGTGCTACTTTAAGTCGCACCAACTTCAAAGTAGTCCCTGTACTACTTTGGTGTCACTTGAGGTATATCGGGTACAATATTACACAGGCATTCCCAGAAGTTGGAGCCAAGTTGCAGCGGCAAAGTGGCAGCAAAATAGTGTGACTTTCAGGTCGCAGCAGTGTGAATGAGATTCAAGGATAACACCTTTGAATTTGGCCCTATTGTCACTTGTGCATCCTGAAAGTGTAGCAAATTCGTCCCTGCACTACCTTGGTTTGACTGATGCAATTTGAGGTCCATACACCACAAGATTACACAGACATTGCTTCAAGTCATGACAAAGCTGTGCAATTTTAAGGTCGCACAAGTGCAAATGGGGCCTTATTCAAAGGTGTTATCAATTAATCGCATTAGGTTACTTTCACACTTGGGTGACTTTTCATGGAGCTTTGGACCTCAGAGTCACATGAAAAGTTGTCCCCCTTGATTTCCATTAATATTTTTTGGAGCTGCACGATTAATCGTCATCGTAATTTTTTTCCCCTTTACGATCTTGAAAAAAGCGTTTCACGATTCTTGCTATTGCAAAGAACTCTCTCTGCTCTTCTGAAGCCACAGCCGAAAAAACAGGAAGTCTGCCAAGAATTAGAACATTCTTTATCAGTGAACTTGACTAGAAACCTTGTAACAATTTGTCAATTAAATAGAATTCTGTGTAAGTGAGGAAAGTTTAACCACTTAAACACTAAACATTTTTCTGACATTTGTTGGTTTCAGGTTAAAATCATTTTTTTTTTTGCTAGAAAATTACTTAAAACCCCCAAACATTATATATATATTTTTAGTAGAGACCCTAGAGAATAAAATGGTGGTTGTTACAATATTTTATGTCACACTGTATTTGCGCCTTTCAAATGCAATTTTTTTTGGAAAAAATGACTTTAATGATTTAAAAAAAAAAAGAAAAGTTAGCCCAATTTCTTGTGGGATAATGTGAAAGATTTTATGTCACGAGAATCGTGATCTTTTTATTCTAAGCAAAAAAATAGTGATTCTCATTTTGGCCAGAACCGTGCAGCTCTAATATCTATGCAACTTCACCCATGTTCACATAGGTCTGAATTGACATGTCAAAATGTAGGCCAAATCGGCGCCTATTGATGGCAATGGAACTGTCCAAATTGGTGCGACGCCACAACAATTCCCAAAAGTAGTTCCTGCACTACTTTGGGCGACTTCAGGGGGCGATTTCTTACCTCCCAACTTTTTGAGATGGGTATAAGGGACACCTATTAGCAAAAGTAGGTAGGCATAGGACACCTTCTTAAAGGAGAACAGTTGGGACCTATGTGATTTTACTAGACATTTGTGCAGGAAAGTGCACTGATGTCTCTGAAATCGCTGACAAAGTCAGGCTGAGTCACACTTGTGCAACTTTGGACATCAGAGTCGTATGACAAGTCATACCCCATGATTTTCAATGTGTACCATTCATATCTGTGCGACTTCAAGTAACACTGACTTCAACGTAGTCCCTGTACTACTTTGGTCTGACTTTGATGCGAGTTGAGGTCCATAGACCTCAAGTTTACACAGGCATTCCCTGGAATTGCGGCAAAATTGCTGATGCAAAATCGTGGGAAAGTTGCGTGTCTTTCCCTGCGACTCCTGCGTCCATAGACCTCAAGATTACACAGGCATTGCTTAAAGTCGCATTAAAATCTCGCAACTTTCAGGTCGCACAAGTGTGAAAGGTGCCTAAGTCACTGTGCTGAGTACTATTTTATACCTAGAATATAAAGTAGTCCCACCATCAAACACTAGTAAACATATGTTCTCAATATAATTGTGCTCAAATGGCTGAAAATCACACAGATGGTATCACCTACTGAAAGCTTGCATTGTACTCAGCAGCATATGCTGAAAAGAGGCGAACGCCTATTAGCCAATGGCACATCGGCATGAGCATGGTTGTTACTATAATATTAATGCCTGAAATGCAAAACATTATTGTATTGAATCAAACATTAGTAAATGTATTTTCTCTGTAGGTAAGTGCTCAGCTCTGTAGCATAGCGGTACACCCTGCTGCCCCCAAAAGTTCAAGCCATGAATTCAAATACCACTGACAGCATTACCTCCTAGAAGTGTGCATTGTACTCAGAAGCATAATTAGCCAAAGCACATCAGCTTGCTTTATTCCATATTTTAACTCTTCAAATGCATGCAATGGTATGTACTTATTCAATAATATTATGGTATGGAATTCCAAAATTCAAGGAAAAAAATGTCGTAGGGTCCCCCCAGTACATACCAGGCCCTTCGGTATGGACTTTAAGGGGAACCCCACACCAAATTGTAAAATAAATTTGATGTGGGGCCCCCCAAAATCCATACCAGACCCTTATCCGAGCATGCAGCCTGGAGGTCAGGATAGGGGGGGGACGAGTGAGCACCCTCCCCTTCTGAACCTTACCAGGCCACATGCCCCAAAGCACCTTTTCCCCATGTTGATGGGGACAAGGGCCTCTTCCCGACAACCCTGGTCGGTGGTTGTCAGTCTGCAGGCAGGGGGTTTATCAGAATCTGGAAGCCCCCTTTAAAAAGTCGGCTCCCAGATCCTGCCCCCTATGTGAATAGGTATGGGGTACATTTTACCCCTACCCATTCACCAAAAAAAGCAGTGAAATGTAAAAAAAAACAATAGCCGGTTTTTGACAAGTCCTTTATTGTAAAATAGCTCCGAGCTGTCTTCTTCCCTTGGCCATCTTCTCCAGACGCTGTCTCTCCCTCCTCCATCTTCTCCCCGAGCTGTATTCTCCCAGAGCCGTCTCTCCTGCCGCTGCCATGTTCTCCATCTGCTGTCTTCTTCCGCACCGCTGGTTACCCGCTAATAAAAAAAAGCTGCTCTTTTTCCATGGTGGTCTTCCTCTGCTGTGTTGTCACCCGCTGTGTGGCGTCTCTTACATAGCCATGGAGCGGACTCTCCGGGTGACATTATCGGATGGCCACAGAAGACCGCCACAAGAAGAGCGGCTTTTTTTTTTATTAGTGGGTAACCGGCTGCGCTGAAGAACACATCAGCGGGGGAAGATGGTGGCAGCAGGAGAGACAGCTCGGGGAGAAGAAACATCAAACACTAGTGAATGTATTTTCTATGTATTTTCTATGTATGACTGTGCTACACCCAATAGGCTAGCAGTCAGCACTTCTACCTTGAAGAACTCATGGGTTCAAATCCCACAGAGAAATACTAAAAGATTGAATTGGTGAAAAAAAAAAGCAAATGACTATTAGCCAATTAGCCAAAGTAGCATATGCTGAAAATAGGTGAATGCCAATTAGCCAATGCACTTTAAATTTGGCTGATTATATTAACTCTTCAAATGTATGCAATGATATGTAAGTATTCAATACTATTATGGTGTGAAATTCCAAATACCACACACTAACTAATGGGCAGATTACATTTTTTTGTTTGTTCATTTTAATTCGCTTGTGCACTGAAAAAATAAACACAGCTGGGGGATGGTAGGTTGGCTGGTATTTGAACTTGTACCGTGAGTGCTGTGGAGACATCTGAGCAGACTACTAAGCCATTGTGCTAAGTATGAGACCTACATAATAGTGTAGTATGATTAAAGAATGAATATAAATAATTACCGCTTTATAGTCACCTAAATTAAAAAATAAAAAACAACATACAACAAATAGGTAACCTAAATGTTTAATACATGTAACTTTACAGAATAGCAGACATTACTATGTAATAATCATTCATAACTGCATTAGTTAGCAAAAGAAGGAAAGAAATAGGAATACTAATTGCAACATACATCAATAGATGCACATGAGGTAGAGCACATCTCACATAAAAATGTTTCTTTCACATACATGGATCATGGCTACAGTACACTGCTATATAACAACTTGATAAGAATTGGCATTTGTATATACGCGGAAGCGCTAATTAGCGGCAATTTAGAACTTTCAAACGTTTGTTCTCCACTTATATCGCTGATTTTCATGCGCAAATTCGCCGTTTTGTTTCCATTTGGCTAAAATTGGCTCTATTATTTGCCATAGTGCCCAGTACTTCCTGGAGTTATAGTAAATGACCCCCATAGTGTGTATATAAGTGGTTATCACTTTAGTATAAACCAGCTATGAGTAAGCGCTCTATGGGAGCGTGAAACGCGTTAGCGGTTATGCTGCATTATTCCAACAGAGCCATGTATGGATTTTAAATCATGTCATTATTTTTTCAATAAAGAAGATTTTATTTTTACTTTCCCAATCCGGAGTGCGGCTGTCCAGATTTCTTCCATTACACACATACCAATGTGTGTGGCTTATTATTTATCAATAACAGTTTATAATTTTTTGTGTGATTACAGTGACAAAGGGCCTTATTAACTACAAGTGCACTAGGAGACAGACAAAACTAAATGCAAACAAGAATGAAAACAAGAGATTTTTGCCCCAATTTTTTTTTTTATTAAAAGATTAAAGTTGTTGTTGCATTGCAATGGCCCCCAACCATTAAAATAATTGACATATTTGTCACGCACTTGACGGGCGGTTTGGGGGGCTAAGCCAGTACGGCCAGTATCCAGGCCTGTGAGTGGATCTTCACCACTAAGTCCGGACTCAGGCCCAACTGAGGTAAGATATGTCGATGAATATCATCTCAAATAATTATGCAGAATGCAGCAAGCCATTATGACATAATTTATCTTGTATTCGGCAAGATTTATGACCGAGAGGAACAAATGGAACCGGCTGGCCAGAATCCCAAAGGCATTCTCTGCAACTCTTCTTGCTCTGACCAGCCGGTAATTAAATACCCTCCTCTCAGGGGTGAGAACCCTTTGGGGGAACGGCCTCATCAAGTGCTCGACAAGAGCAAACGCTTCATCAACGATGAAAACTGAGGGGAGTCCATCCACGTTCTGGTCATCAGGTGGCAATCCCAGGCCACCAGTCTGGAGACGCTGGCACAGCTCGGTCTGTGCAAAGACTCCTCCGTCAGACATCCGGCCATTCTTCCCCACCTCCACGAACATAAAATCCAATTGTGCCGAGACCACCGCCATCAAAACTACACTATGAAACCCCTTATAGTTATAGTAGTAAGACCCCGAATGGGGTGGTGGCACAATGCGGACATGCTTCCCATCGATCGCCCCAACACAGTTGGAAAAGTCCCAATGGTCAGCAAACTGGGAGGCCACAGTCTGCCATTCCTGTGTGTTTGAAGGAAACTGTGGAGTCAAACAAGAAAAAAAAAATATAGGTACTTTTAAACATAATTTTGCTAGCAGATTACTGAAAAACATTCTTGAACAACAGCAGTCGAACATTTTTAATGTGTGTTATTTTTTAAAAACAAAAAAAAACATAAGGCCCACTTATGGACCATTGATCAATTTGTATGTGGGGGGAGGGGTTCTAATTTGGGCCAAAAACACACCTGACAGTTGGAAACATTTGAGGGGGTGGGGGAGGGTAAAAGAGTACAATGGAGCTGACAATATACATTGTTCTAGGGACTATAGGCTAGAGGTATAAATGGACCCAGGATTGCATGGTGGGGAGGTTCTTGAAGGTAAATATGCATGTAGGCCAAAAATGATTAATGTAAAAAAACAGGCATGCATGAAGATAAAGGGGACATTCACAGCATATTCCAAGCATGGTAATTAGGTAACGAGGACATTTAGACAATGCATTAGCAAACATTAAATACATATCATGTAATGTTAAAGGATAAAACTTACCTTCATATAGTCCTTCTGCAGGACCTGAATTATAGCAGAACAGGTCTCTGGGATTATGATCCCCAGAGCCTGGGGGGAGATGCCTGTTGAGAACTTCAAGTCCTGAAGACTTCTCCCAGTCCGCAAGTAACATAAATTTGTAACTAGCCTCTGCTCCGCAGTGATGGCTTGCCTCATGCAGGTATCCTGCCTGCAGATATAAGGGGTCAGCATAGCCATTAGACGTTCAAAAACAGGGTCCGTCATCCTGAGATAATTCCTGAAGTCCTCAGGATTATTCTCACGGATCTCACGAAGCAAAGGCATGTGTGAGAATTGGTCACGCTGGCGCAACCAATTCTTCGTCCATGAACTCCTCCTCGCCCTGTTCATGGACTGGACTCAGGTCAAAGTATTAACCCCAACACCAAGTCCCCATGCAGCACGAACTCGAGAACGAGTATGTCCACACAACATGGCTTCAAAACGGTCAGCTGGTCAAACAAACAAACTTACAACAAACGCACTGAAGAACAGCAAGGCCTATGAAGAGCGACCTGAAGATCAGGAACGAGCGTACCAGAGCAGCCTGCTAGGCAGGTTACAAACTGACCAACATGCACTGAAAAGCAGATACAAACCTCATAAGCACAAACTGAACTGCAGAAAACGATCGAAATAAGCTGAAGTGTGAAAAGCACAAATCGTCTCTAACCAAACTTATACTAACACAAGATAAACACGATATTAGCAAAGAGAGCCCAAAGGGTGGTGTAGTGGGGCTTGAACTTCCTTTTTCTAGTCCCGTCGTACATGTTGTACATCACCGCGTTCAAAACCATCACACTTTTGGAGTGATCGTGTGTGTCCATGTCTGTCCGTTTGTAAGTCCGGCACATCTACGCTACAAAGTCCGTCGGAAAGATCGCAGGACCAAGTAGGCCGTAAAGTCCGCTCGTGTGTACGCAGAATCAGCCATCCATTGCCTTAATGGAAACAAAGTCAAACCACTTAAAACAGATTTCGGGGATTCATTCCCAGATTTCTGGTTTTATATACAGCTAAAAGACTTTTTGCTCAACAGTAAACACAAAGCCTCATACTGTCTAAGGTTATCACCTCTAGAAGATATCTGGTACAAGAGATCTCAGGTCTTTAAAACAACTTAATTAGCATACAGGTGGTTAACCTACCCATCACAGGATGAGAATAGCAAACATAAATAAAAATGGGAAGCAGACCTAGACATCAAAATAAGTGACACTCAATGAGAAAAGGCATGTATTATGGCACATAAATGCTCACTTAGCTCAAGATATCAAGAGATTTCTTACAAAATCCTCACACAGTGGTATATGACACCGCAAAAGGGTAAAAAATTGTTCCACACAGCATCGGACACATGCTGTTGTTGTAGTAAAGAAACAGGTTCATTCATGCATATATGGTGGAGGTGTTCCCCAATCCTTGACTACTGGGATAAAATCACTAAATGGATTAAACACATAACCAATACTAAGACTATCTTAAATGCAGCTGCTTGCCTGCTACACATTAACTCCTTTACGATAAGTAAATATAAGAAGTCCTTATCCAGGCATCTATTAACAGCTGCAAAAATTCTAATTCCCTTACACTGGAAATCTACTCACACCCCGACGGTCAAGGATTGGCTGGACAGAGTCCAATACATGTACAAAATGGAAGAAATACTGGTGATGGAAAAGGAAAATAGTACTAGCTTTAATAAAATGTGGCAACCTTGGTTATTATTCACCTTCTCAAATGAATACCAATCTCTCCTTACATAATAATTAGATACTATAACTCCGGAATTATGATAAATGATGTTATTAAGCACTACACATACCAATTGTTCCAATAACACATATAAGCCTTCGGCTTCCCTGAGTCCAAAACAAATTTCCCTACCACAATTATTATTATTATTTTATTGCCATTCTTTTTATGTTTTTTTCATGCTACACCCACTACTTAAATCCTATCTCCCACCTAACCTTTCTCCCTCCTTCCCACCACCCCCCCTTACCCATCCTACCCCTCATCACCCACTACCTCCCACCCTCTTAACTCACATACTATTTAATTGACTTTACATAAGATTTATACAACTGTATATGATAATATGCGCACTGTTAATACTGTTTAAAACTGACATTGTTTTTCTTATGTCTTTCCTATTATATGTATACTGTCAAATGTATGCTATTTATTTTTCTATCAATAAAAATTCCTTTTGATTGTGAAAAAAACAATATGTAAGAAGGCCAGTATGCTGGCCTGAATTTATGGGAGGATCCCGGAGGGGGAATTTAACCAGCCTGTTCACCTGTGGTCTTTGTCGGTTTCCTGTGTGCGATACTACGTCACTAGGCTGACTATTCGAGATTCGTTAGCGTTCGTGAGTTCCGTCTTCGAAGTTCTTGAGGCTTTCGTTACCGTCGTGGTTGTACAAAGTGTCTGGCTCGGCTTTCGCAGGTAGAGTTTTACGTTTGACCTTTCATTTCATGCATTTATGTTAGATATCCTACCAACGATCTCGATATCGAAGCTTACGAGTCATTCGTAAAACCCTACACACAGCCATATCGTTAGCCACTCACTCGCACCGCTATCACAAACAAATATTTCAACACTTTTATGTACTTCACTATGAGTCGTACCTTGTAGCAACAGTGTTGCACTGCTTCGTTAAACGTGTCACAAATATTTTTTCACCGTAACATGCTCCACAGACAGGTCGTTGCCAGTCGCAATTGCGGCACACCGACTCGTGTCTCAGTCGTAGCAAATCATTTCAACCATTTCAATCATTTCAACCATTTCACTCATTTCTCTGTCACTTACCATGCTCCGATGCGAATCTAATGGCATCCATGATGCACCGATTCGTCCCGGTGTGCCCCATTTGTTTTTTCGGCCTCATTTCAGTACATTCTCCAGAGTTTGGTTCGTTGATAGTCGCAGTCTACGGCCCACCGATTCATTCCTCTGTCATGGCAATCATTTCACGGTCACAAATCACGTTCCGGGTCGAAACCAGTCGCATCCTTATGCACCGATTCGTCCCAGCGTGCCCCAGGGTTTTTGGCCTCATTTCAGTACATGCTCCAGAACACGTTTTCGTTGTTAGTCGCAAAACTCGGCTCACTGATTCGAGTCTCTGTCATAGCAATCATTTCACTGTCATGTATCACGTTCCGATTCGAATCCAGTCGCATCCGAGATGCAGCGTATTGTCCCGGCGCGCCCCAGGGTTTTTTGCCTCATTTCAGTACATGCTTCAGAGTCCGATTCGTAGTCAGTCGCACTTGCGGCTGACGGTTTCGTGCCTCCGTCATGGCAATCATTTCATTTCACCATCATGTACCGCGCTCCGATTCGAATCCAGGTGCATCTGAGATTCCGGCGTGCCCCAGGTATTTTTGGCCTCATTTCAGTACATGCTCCAGAGTCCGGTTCATTGTCAGTCGCAGCCGCGGCTCGACCGCTTCGTGCCTTTGTCATGGCAAAACAGTTAATTAATTTCACTGTCACATACCGCGCTCCAATTCGAATCCAGTGGCATCTGAGATGCATCGATTTGTCTCGGCGTGCGCCAGTAGGTTTGGCCTCATTTCATTTCATTTTTGTTCCACAGTTTGATTACTTGCTTGTCGCGGTGAGACACTGGTTCGTGCCTTCATCCAGGCATAAACATTTCATTCATTTCTTGTCATGCAATAGTCGCATCAAGTCAAAAAAAAAACAATTTATTTTTTCTCTAAATCGACAACTTGCATAAACGCACTGCAAAGTTATACAAGTCAGTCATTTAAGTCACCTGTCCAATGCAGATAGTCAAACCTCTCACCAGTTGTTATATGTCATTTCTCTCTCCAGGTCAGTCAAGTTCAGTAGGTCCACCCTGCACCAGGCTTGACGGTATTCCCCAGGTAAAAAAAAAAAGAGAGAAACACACCCCTCTTAAAGGACAGGAGCTAGGTACATATGCTGACACAGGAAAAGAAACAATCTAGACTTTATGTCACCCTCAATAGGTTCCGGTCGACCATCTTGCAACCTCAAAAGACAGCACTTCACTTCCACGGCACAAGCCACCTAGAGCCATGTCTCAAGCTGGCAGCGAAGACTTCACCGCCCCTCTGTCACCTTCTCCAATGTCAGACAGTGGCAGCGTGCATTCCCTCAGGGGATGGACCATCCTCAAATTAACGGCAGAATTGAAGTGCAAGGGCGTGCCTTACCCTTCTACGGCCAGGAAGGCAGAGCTTTTTAAGCTCCTCTTCCCCCCGTCAGCCACAGCTGGGCCCAGTACTCAACAGGCATCTCTCCAAACAATTTCCGCTGCCATATCCCAACTTCACACCATGGTGTCATCTTTTTCGACTACAGTCATGGATGTTCAAGCCAGAGTGGCACTCTTGGAGGCTCACCCAGCCACGACCATCCCTGATCCACCCACAGTGCAGGTTCTGATACCCCTTCTGGCAGGTACTACAGAGACAAGTACCACTATCTGCCCGGTACATCTAGTCCCAGCCAGTATTAGGAAGGACATCCTGGATGGCAAGGACGTCAACCTCGCCTCCTTACTCATTTCAGTCCACGACTTGGCAGAGAATAAAGCCTATACCTGAGGAGACGTATCATTGGTCCTCAAGGCCAAAGATCCTAGGCTCAACTGAAAGTTGTCCGTTCCAGAGTTTGCGCTGGCTTTTGGTATGGTCAGGGATGTCTTATGCTCAGCCTCCCCCGGCAGAAGGGAAGAGCTGTATCTATATCTCCACACCGTGGTGGACTTGGGCTACAAATATGGAGGTTTTTCGTTTTACGATTACCATCGTTCCTTCTTCGCAAAAGCAGCAGCTAGGCTGGCACAATTTCAGACAGGCACGGATTGGAGCCTTTTGGACACTGAATTGTTCTGCCGTCACTTTGCTGGCATGCGCTCACCATTTTGCACTATTTGCCAATCTTCCTCCCACACTGCTGCCTGGTGCGCTAACGCGGCAGTTACTCGCCCATTTAAGTTCCCCTCCATCTCCGGTGCAGTGCTAGGCCCCTGCAAAGACGTCCCAAGTGGACAAGTTTCGGACGCACTGTTCAGTCCGTAGGAGGAACAGCCATTTGCAACCACTACAACTACAGCTCATGTAATTTTAGCCAATGTCGCCTGCTCCACATCTGCATCATATGCCAGAGGGCACACCCGAGAAATCTATGTGAGGTCAAGCAGCAGAAGAAGGCATGACTAGGCCGAGATGTACTGTGGCTGGGGCTCTATCTTTCCTCACACCCTACTCCTTCCCTGGCCACCTTCCTTATCCAAGGATTTACAGCAGGGTTCCACACTGGCCTCATCTCTCTGCCCCATACAACCTATGAATGCAGGAACCTCCGCTCAGCGGCCACCGATGAGCAGGCCATAGACCAGCTATTACAGGCCAAACTGGAGGTTGACGGACCAGCACACTCCATCACCTTCCTCAGAGTTAACCTAGATGCTTGCTCCATGCAGGCTAGCCTTCCCCTTGACAAATTAAACCAAATTAGGTCAGTTCTCCAAGAGTTCACCCACACAAGAAGGATGTACTAAAAGCAGCTCCAGTCCCTGTTGGGCATGCTCAATTTCGCCATGCGAATCATTCCCCAGAGTCGGTCCTTTGTGTCACGCCTCCTAGTCTACCTCTCTCAGGCACAGGACTCCGATCAGGTCCTTAATTTCGACACTGCAGCAATAGCAGACTTTCCCTTTGCGCAAATTCCCTTTTCAAAATAAAAATTCCCATGTAACATGAACAGCCTATTTGCCTTTAGTAAATCAACCCCCTTTCACCATTTGATGATTTCAATTTTCCATAAAAAATAACCAGATTGGGGCCAACCCCAGATCATTCCTAACTTCACCAGACATGAATTCTAACTCCTTTTTTTTTAATAGAATCATGAAAGTTTGCATTCACCTACAGTAAGTATTACACCATGGAAGATTCTCCCACATTCTCACTCTGCTTTGTTCCCTCCATGCCTCTCATCCTCTCATTTTACAACTATTACAGGTAATAGAAGCCCAGTGCACTGGACTGCACCCTTGAGGAGGAGTGGTGCAAATAGTGTCTTTGTTACAAAAAAATACTAAGTTAATAAAACAAAACACTAGTTTCAGTAAGAAGTTCCCTCATCCGTAATCACTACTACCAATATATTCTATCTAGTCTATTGTGAAGGGTGCTGAGAGCCAGCATGGGTTTTGAGAAAGACAAACCCCCTCCCCACTAGACATGTGCATTTGTTTTTGTCCGAATGCATTTTCGACCGAAATTCAGGTATTTTCGTTATCGTTTTAACAAACGATAACGAAAGTGCAAAATCAAAAAAACGAAATATCCGACATAAACAAATGCTTTATTTTCGTTTTCGTTGCTACAACAGTTCGATATAGATAGGAGATTCGACATGATGATGACAATAACAATCTGTGTCCATCAAACCTGTGGTTGAATGTGCCTAACCTTAACTCTATTAGTCCAAGATTATTCTACATAGAGAAAAAAGATTCGACATGGAGAGAAAAGATTCAACGTAGGGGAGAAAAGATTCGACGTAGGGAGAAAAGATTCAACGTAGGGGAGAAAAGATTCAACGTAGGGGAGGAAAGATAAATAAAAATAATGATGATGATGAATGTTATTGGCTGATTGTAACCAAAGAGGAGGAGCAGTAAACTAGCTAGAACTAAGTACACACGTACTTTGGCTTATGATGTCTGTTAAAAGTTCTAAGAAGATTCGACGGAGCAGGTAAACTATACGGCATTGTACAGTTTAGCTGCTCCATCGAATCTTCTTTGAACATTCGACAGACACCATAAGCCTTCAATGACAGATTTGACCATAATTTGGATTTTCGGACGAATGCAATTTTTAACGAAAAATGAAATAAATAAAAACGAATTTCGGGAGTAACTAAATAAATTTATTTTTCGGACGAAAACGAAATTCCGAAAAACAAAATATTTCTGTGTGCACATGTCTACTCCCCACGTGTGTTCTTTAAAAATGTATTTAAATGTACAGAAGTAATAAACCTTAAAAACAACTACTGAATACAGTATATTATTGACAGTAACTGTAAGGCTTCATGCATATTGTATTCTATTAATGCTTTTTTCTCCTACAGGAGTTTAGCAGCAGCAAAAATATGGTAAACAGACACATTTTTGCATGCAGGTTCATGTGTGTTTACACGCATTTATGCACATTCAGGAACCTGGCATTAATACTTTCTATTGCATCGAATTCTGGCCATTAAAATGCAGTAACGCGGGAACACAGGAATACGCCTAAGTGTGCCTAGTGATAATGCTTGTTAATCCATGTGTAGACAAGTGTTTTTTATACTCAAAAGCACCTCCCAGAACACACAAGTGTTGTTTTTTTTCTGCCTCTAAATTCCCCTGCCTCTAAATGCTTTTAAACTCCTATGTGTGTGTGGACACATAGGTTAACATCTAGTAGCATTTAGATGCAGAAAAAAAAGCTCAAATACCTGTAAAAGCAGATTTTTTTAATCCTAGCCCAAACATGCAGTAGTTTGGAACCTTCAGAAATGCCAAAGAAACACCAGCGATGCTCTGTGATCAATGTACAGTTTGCTTACAACACCGCTATGTTAATGAAATGTCAGCACTGTTGTGGTCCCTTTTTTTGAAAAAATTCCTGCAGCAAGCAAAGTTTTAAATTAAAACAATGCCTTCTGACATTGACAGTGTTCTGCAGCCTAGCCTGGCAAATACCACTTTATCATTTGGTCTGTTTGTTCTTTGCATTGCTTAGTTAGTTAACTTGTGCTGTGATTGATAACTGAATTATTAAGTTGTGAATGCACCCATTCTTTACAATCCTCTGAATTTTTTTCAGTTGCTTTTCTGCAAGCAACTCAGTAAGGTATCACAAACAGGTGGGTCACACTACCCTCTTGCTATAACTGACACTTTCCTTTGTCATGCACAGGACCTCAGAAGGCCTTGGGTTTGTCACTGTTGCACTAGTGCAGATTACCAATCTCTCTCTCTATTCCTTCGAGCATCCCTGGGGTAATTTCTAAGTTACAACAAGATTGTTGCCCTCTCCATTAGCGTACACTTAGGTCCTCTGGCCCTTGCCCATTCTGATGTCCCAACTATGTTTGAACTCTTGACCTCACTGTTGTGTCAACCCCTTCCTCTACTAAAGTGTTCAAATTACCTTAAGACCAGATGTTCTTCTATGGTGCTAAATAGAAGCACTGAAAAGTTACTGAAAAGAGAACTTTCATTTTCTAGGATAATGCGTAGGCCCCACATCATGATCAAAGGTTCCCCAGAAACATTTTCTTCTAGGCCACTTACTCTGCATGAAGGAGGAATAACTCTTCCTTCTCACATCAGAAGTACAAAGAAGGCATATTCAACTACCCTTTTGATGGAATACAGAAAAGGGTGCCATACTCCCACAAGTTGGGGGAACTCAGAGCGCAACTATATTAGTGCTATCTATATTTGTGCAATTTACTTAGGAGAGATTAAGGTGATGTTGCCCCACCATCCAGGTCTCAAAGGTTTAGTCGGGGCCACATCACAAATACCAATGTTCTCTCTTTTGAGCAGATAAATCCACAAATTACAATGAGACGTAAGCACTAGGGAAATTACTTAAAGGAGATAAAAGACATCTCCTTAACGACCCCCTTACAAGAATGCAGATTCTCTAAAATTGGCAGTGAGAGTCTACAACATTACATGGTTTGAATGTGCACCAAAATATGTCCATTAATTTTGGTTCAATCTAAACTTTTAAGAAAGTCTCTAACTTGCATTTTGAGTGCAGACTACACTTATAACAGCAATAATCTCTGTCTTAACATAGAAAATTAAAATAGAAATGAAAGGCAAAACATTTTTGTATAAATATGAAAAAAAAAATTATAAATACTTTTTTTCCCTTTTTTTCTAAATGATCACATTCCCTCTGTTCTCATCAGCATTAGAGCTGGGGGGAGAAGAAGCAGCAGCACACTGAGCTTGCCAGTGAATGGCTGTGCAGCGGGGGCTTGTCAGGATGAATCCAAATATTTGAAGAAGAGTACACCAAGTTCCCAGCATAGCTCGAGAACTGACCACAGTATGTTCCCCTGCTTAGTGTGGTCAGTTTTTAGTAGGAAAGCAGAGGGACTGTCAGGAACACTAGGGATTTCACACAAAGGAAGCAATACAAAGAGAACAGGATACTTTCTCATACAAGTACAGTACACATGGTATAGCAGCCATATATCAGGAATATGAAGTGTTGGGGTAACAAATGCTTTAAGCTGCCTCAATATGGCAAGCCCTAAATTGTCATGGGAGAGGCTGGACCTGGGTTTTAAATGCCCCCCCCACCCCACTCCTAACCCTTCCCCCTAATTAGGCCTGACTGTTATCTTTAAAAGATCACAAATGTGAACATGAATGATATAAGCACTATTATATGATTGACAATGCCAATGTCAGCATGTATAATATAAGCACCTTTATAAAACTATATTTTCAATATCGTACATTGCTGATAGGAAGCATTATTTCAACAAAATAATGTTACAAATGGTTATTATCACTACCAATATCAAATATAATCTAAATTTCAATTAAAAGCTTTAAAATATATTTTACTAAACACTTGCATTCATTTATGCAAATGTGTATTATTCATGCAAATGTGTATTATTGAACAAAAAAGAACATGAAACAGGATGCTAATTATCCTGAAAAGGTATTTAAACATATCATATTAAGGTAAGAACAAACCCATATAAAATTATCAACCAAATGTATTCCTAGCAATTACATAAGAGAAAAGAAAAATATATTATTATAGAACAATTGCTGATTTCCACATTTTCAGTGCTTCAGTAACAACAGCTCAATGTTTTAATATAATTTTTTAAGGCTTATACATGGTCTTTTTTTATAAAGGGTTGAAATATTTATGCCTTTTTTTCTTGTTCTTTTTAGTTAACCCTTTGTCCAGTCATAAATAGGGACAAGCAAACCTGCACAGGTTGGATTTGCTGTTTGGTGAATCCTGCTTGAAATTTGATGAGCCTAAACATAGGGGAGAATCCTATTGAAGGTTATAGGGTGCACATCTTGTTTGTAAATTAGAGCTATTTTTACCGCGAATAGGCAAGCTCAAATATATGGAAACAATGCTGCCACTGGACAAATCAGCAAGCAACCAAACTCCTCTTCTTTCTCTGATTCTGCAGCTTTGTGGTGCTGTTTGCCCAGAAAGATACATAAAAATTGTGTCCATAAGTGGAGATGAGAATGTGTAAAGACCCTTTGATAGCTTCTATGTCTTTAAAATATTTACTTGTGAACACTATTTGTATGTATGCATAGAATAGGCAAGCTATTGTAAAAACAAAAGGCAAAGGAAGCTAGGCATGGCCATGGGAGAATGACACCAATGTGTAAAAATATGTTAAATTTTAAAAATACCATATATTTGGAGGAGGGTCCTTTCCTTGTAGCTTTTAGGGTAAAATGTAAAAGAGCAAATTAGTTATATGAAAGGTTTGGGTTATGTCTTAGGGCCCGTTCACACATAAACATGCATTAAAATACGTAAAAATGCTCAAACAATGGATGTGCATTGACATGCATTTTTATGCGCATTGATACACATTTTAGCACACATTGACATGTGTTGACACATGTTTTTATTACATTGCTATGCATTTTGCAGGTTATTTCCTCTAACATTACATCCCCTTCCTGTTTTTGGGTTGAGAGAAGGAGAGAGGGAGAAAAATAGAGAGAGATAGAGACAATCTCATTTTTGTTTTGGAGAGGCATTGGCAATTGGGATGTCTAGGGCAACAGCCCTAATCATTGTGATTGCACTAGCTATACTGAGGAGGAGGAAGAGGCAGATGCGGAGATTGGGGCAGGCCAAATAGTGCTATTGGGTTCATCCATTGCTTACACATCATGAGAGTAAAGGGAAGTTTTGAACCTTATACCAGAATTTGCAATGTCACCAATGTAGGGCACCTCACTGACCAACAACATAAGGAGGCTCTCCCCCACCGTTATAAGGAGGTTTGTTCACCACTGGTCACTAATGTAAAGGGGCACTACACTAGCCACCAAACTCAGAGGGCAATTATCCACTGGTCATCAAGGATGACTCCCCTACCAATACAAGAGGGCACTTCTCCACCGACCTCCATCATAAGTAGGCTGTTCTTTACTGACCACTAATGAGGGAACTACAACTGTACACTGCTTACATTATTATGTTTCTATTAGTATTATTTGTTTAATTTCATGATTATTACTGAAAATAGTCATGTTATATGAATTAGGGTACATAAAAAATGTGTCCACATGTCAAATTTACTAGGTTCCAACTACTATTTATATTTACTGTATATACCGTACATTGCTGTGATCAATTAACAATTTAAAGAACAAATACATTGTTTTCCTTTGTCAATTCCACCTTCCAAAATGTCTATCTAGGTGACAATCTAATTTGAGAATTTTTAGTAATTTAGTCAAATAGTACAACCTCAATAATCATAACCAAACAAAGATCCTAAGGTGACTAACTAAATGAACAATACCATCATCCTTTATTAACAATCACATAATATCATTATACACACATGATACATGCATATCTTATGCACCATCATCACATCATTTCTCTTATGGGAAACCAACTCTAATGCTGTTTCCTTACAAGTATAACCAACCCTTTGATCCAATGGTAAAGAAATAGTAGGCAATGTTAGTGCAATCATTTTCTATTCTTTTTACAGTGATAATATTTTTATTGTGAGTGCCCTACACTAAGATCCGTACTACTAAGAAACAGGGAAAATTATATGATCCCAATGCATGTGTAGTGGCTCAATAAGATATTGTTAGTATCTGTATTGTGGTTCAGTTGTATCAAACTGAATAACTGACATATCTATGAAAATTACTCAATGCTCAAACTGTATATATAAAAAAATAAACACTAGGTATAGTAAAACAGATGTCTGCCATTATATTAACACGCGCATTATGGTGTATCATGTAACGGTACACTGTGGGGAATCATAATGAATAGTTTGAAATACAGTATTGTGCATTGTTGATGTTTGTTAAAATAAAGATATTCAATTCATAATAAAGGGATTAAAAGCTTAATTCATGCCTATGTTAATATTTGTCTGCAAATACACAGATAAATGGCAGCGTACCTTATCACATTAAACACCTGCACGTACAAGTTCCTCTGCAGAGATCTCTGTGGGATTGTATGTCTTACAGAGCTTAAACTTTCATTTCCCCAAATAATGATATCATTCGTTTACAGATATAGATAGGTCCTCCTTACTCAAAATATATCCTGAAATGAGTTTTCTTGTATTAACCATGAAAAAAACTAGATTAATTACCAGTGTTATACATTACAATTTGAATCTTCGTCATAGTTTAGTGAAAGAAAACAATTGTTTGCTGACTGTGCAAGACTAGTATGCATGCTTCTTTATCCGCACAGCTGCTTTGCATCATGGGAGTAGGTTTCCAACTCATTTGAAACATTCTGAAACTCCAATAATTGAGAATAATTTTCATGGGTGCAAATAACCTGGGAGACAAAGCAGAAAATACAAGGAATTCTCATTAGGACATTAGCACATATGCTTTATTTTCCTCTAAATAGCTCATTAGCAGTTTACAATTTTAGATGCCTTATAGTTTGACTGGTAGTTGAAATGGGAAGGCATCCATATGTACAGGTTACAATTAGATTACAAACAATTTCAGTTGTTGCCAGTATGTTAGTTTTGAGAATGTTAGTTCCTGGGATTTAAAAAAAAATTAAATAATCAGTCTAATTGATTGTTTTATATATATATATATATATATATATATATATATATATATATATATATGTATATATATATATATATATATATATACAGTATCTCACAAAAGTGAGTACACCCCTCACATTTTTGCAAATATTTTATTCTATCTTTTCATGTGACAACACTGAAGAAATGACACTTTGCTACAATGTAAAGTAGTAAGTGTACAGCTTGTATAACAGTGCAAATTTGCTTTCCCCTCAAAATAACTCAACACACAGCCATTAATGTTTATACACCCCTAAGTGAAAATGTCAAAATTGGGCCCAAAGTGTCAATATTTTGTGTGGCCACCATTATTTTCCAGCACTGCCTTAACCCTCTTAGGCATGGAGTTCACCAGAGCTTCACAGGTTGCCACTGGAGTCCTCTTCCACATCTCCATGACGACTAGGGATGAGCCGAACACTCCCAATTTCGGTTCGCATCTAAAACATGCGAACGGACCAAAAGTTTGCGCGAACATTGAAACACCGTTAAAGTCTATGGGACTCGAACATGAGAAATCAAAAGTGTGAATTTTTAAGGCTAATATACAAGTTATTGTCCTAAAAAGGGTTTGGGGACCTGGGTCCTGCCCCAGGGGACATGTATCAATGCAAAAGAAAGTTTTAAATATGGCCCTTTGAAAATTATTGAGAAAAACAGCATGGGTAACCCCCCAGCCCATTACCAGGCCCTTTGGGTCTTGTATGATATTAAGGGAAACCCCGCACCCAAATTAAAAAAAGAAAAGGTGTGGGGCCCCCAGGCCCTATATACTCAGAACAGCAGTATACAGGCGGTCCAAACAAGACAGGGACTGTAGGTTTGTTCTTAAGTTGAATCTGTTTGTAATTTGGAACAGGTACATTTTTTAAGTGTAGCTCCATCCAAAAAAATCTATTTTAAGCTTTTTGGATAACATAGGGAAGGGATATCATCCCTGTAACATTTGTTTTGCTGTCTGTGCCCCTGTTCAGAAGATTTCACCTCACTTTTTGTCCCAAATGAAAGTTGGATTTTGAAAATTTGGGGTTTTTAGGGAAACAAGGATTGGTGATAATATAGCATCAGTGGAGACACCTTTATCCCATATTAACTCTTATAGGGCTTACACACGGTCGGACTTTGTTCGGACATTCCGACAACAAAATCCTAGGATTTTTTCCGACGGATGTTGGCTCAAACTTATTTTGTCTACACACGGTCGCACAAAGTTGTCGGAATTTCCGATCGCCAACCACACGGTCACGTACACCACGTACGACAAGACTAGAAAAGGCCAGTTCAGAACAAGCGCGGCACCCTTTGGGCTCCTTTTGCTAATCTTGTGTTAGTAAAAGTTTGGTGAGAGATGATTCGCGCTTTTTCAGACTCGTGGTTTTCAGATCGTTTTCTGTCGTTCAGTTTGTGCTTGTGGGTTTGTATCTGCTCTTCAGTGCGTGCAGTCAGTTCGTATCAGAGTTTTCTGTGTGATCTTGCCTGCTCGTTGCTGTTTTTCAGGTCGCTCTTCACAGGCCTTGCTGTTCTTCAGTGTGTTCTGTTACTTCGTTCTGAGCAGCCGACCGTTTTCTAGCCATGTTTCGTATGCGTACTCCTCGTAGAGTTGGTGCTGTGCGGGGGCTTGGTGTTGGGGTCCTGACCTTGACACAAGTCCAGTCCATGAACAGGGTGGGGAAGAGTTCATGGACCAAGAATTGGTTGCTTCAGCGTGACCAGTTCTCTCTCATGCCTTTGCTCCGTGAGATCCGTGAGAATAATCCTGATGATTTCAGGAACTTTCTCAGGATGACGGACCCCGTATTTCACCATTTGTTGGCTTCGCTTACCCCCTATATCAGCAGGCAGGATACCTGCATGAGGCAAGCCATCATTCCGGAGCAGAGGTTGGTCACTACCTTGTGGTATTTGGCCACAGGGAGAAGCCTGCAGGACTTGAAGTTCTCGACAGGCATCTCCCCCCAGGCTCTGGGTATCGTTATCCCAGAGACCTGTTCTGCCATCATACAGGTCCTGCAGAAGGAATATATGAAGGTAAGATTTTTATAGTTTAATATCACATTTTATTGTATTTAATGTTTGCTAATATATTGTATTTCTTTCATCATTCCCTAATGACCATGATTGTAATATGCTGTGAATGTCCCCTTTCTCCTCATGCATGCTGGATTTTTATGTAATTATTATTTTAAGTCCTTCATACATATTTGCCCTTCACTAACCTCCCCAGCATGGTGTCTCCTGCCCTATATTCACCTCATGTAGTCACTTAACAATGTATTTTATCAGCTCCATAGTAGTGCTTTACCCCAAACACCCCCTAAAATGTTTGGTAATGTTATTTTTGATTTAAATTCTGGCAGAGTGGCAGAGGCTTTTTTTGTGGTGTCCCCAAATCATTTTTAGTAACCCTCCCTCCCCCCAACTGCTAAGTCAGCTGATCCCAATTCTCTATCTATCCTCAATCATCTATCTGCTGACTTTGCCAAACCCATACACACTATACCCATCTCTTTACTGGTCAGATTTATGGATGAATTCCCCAAAGCATGTAGTGCAAGGGCCTACCTGTATACTTTCAAATTGTACTGTTTAAAGTTTTTGTATCCTATTATTATCTTGACAGGTAATAGCAGAATGTCCAAATGTCCTCAAATGTGTACAGTGTGTATTTATATCTGAGTATTATGACACTTCTTACCTGTCCAGTGGGCTGCCAATAGTGTAACTAAGGAGGGGCTCTTCCAAGTAATACCCTGTATTTAGGCATTCAGCTCTCAATGAAGTGAAGAGGGTTACCTGTCCAAGAGTTACCCCCCCTATAATTTTAGAAATGGCCCATGAGAGGGGGGAGGGGGAATATGATAGGTGTACCTTATACTTTGGCCTTGTTAAATTCCCCTTAATAAATGCTATCTGGAGGATGCCCCAGAATGTTTGTGTCGAATCTGCTTGCCATGTTTCAGAGTAAAAATAGTAATGTTTATTATTTTTTCCTCAACAGTTTCCTTCCACGCCACAGGAATGGCAGACTGTGGCCTCCCACTTTGCCCAGCGGTGGGACTTTCCTAATTGCGGAGGGGCAATTGATGGGAAACACGTCCACATCATCCCACCACCCAACTCGGGGTCGTACTATTATAATTACAAGGGGTTTAATCGTATAGTGATGTTGGCGGTGGTGTCGGCTAATTACGACTTCCTGTATGTGGACGTGGGGAAGAATGGCCGAATGTCCGATGGTGGAGTCATCGCCCAGACGGAGTTCTACAGGCGTCTCCAGAATGGCAGCTTGGACTTGCCAGCTCCAGAGGACAATGTTGAAGGACTCCCATTTGTGTTTGTTGCTGATGAAGCATTTGCGCTGGGGGACCACCTGATGCGGCCATTCCCGATGAGGACCCTCACCCCGGAACAGAGGGTTTTTAATTACCGGCTGGCCAGAGCCCGAAGAGTGGTGGAGAACACTTCTGGAATCCTGGCCAGCCGGTTCCGCCTATTTATGACACCCATCCATATGGCGGAGTATAAACTGAACCATATAATACTTGCGTGCTGTGTTCTCCATAACTTTTTACGGAAACATTCGGCCAACTATGCTGGCTCAGTTGGGCCTGAGGCCGGAATCCTACATCAAACCACACTGACGGCGCTTGAAAGTGGCCGTCCTGGCTTGCCCTCCCCGAGTGCCCGTGATGTCCGGTTACGCTACCTGGAGTTCTTTGCGGGTAGGGGGGCTATCAATATGCCAGCAAATCTGTGAAGCCTTTTTATAATTAAAAATAAAAGAAATTCTTGGTGGACATTTACTGCTTGTGTTTGTTTGAGCTGACCCTGACAGAAATGTGTGGAGTCCAGAAAATGTTGTGATTGTGTAACCTTATACAAAGCACTGTTGGCTGTTATTTCCTAAATGCAAAAACACATTTCACTACAAGTGCACTTGCAACTGCACTGAAACTGCACTTGTAGTGCAAAGTCAATTTGCCCTTAGGAAATAACCCCCATTTTCTCATAAAACAACAATTACATCACCCCAAAAGTGTTGTAGCGTTGAGACAATAATCCACACATTCTTGATTAACAATCTTTTTAATACCTGCACAATCACATGTGCATTTACCAAAGGTTTTTCACACAAACCAACATGTTTGTTGTATACTAATTTTTGTGGTGGCAGTATCCCAAATCAAAATGTCCATTTTATAGAAAACAGGCCTGTGCAAAACCAACAAGAAAGACACAAATCTTGATCTTACAAAGTTCACATTTGGTAGAACTTGAAGGCAATATCAGACATGAGTATTTAGGAACTGTGTTTGATATTGCGTTCAGATGGGGGGAAGTCACCCCTGGAAAAGCCAAATTTGGAAGATGCACACAAATTTCCCAATGTCAACATGTGCTAGCTGCCATCATGGGGGATCAAGGGATGTGTTTTGGGGGAGCAAGCCTTTCCTCACCGCTACTTTATTATTGAGGAAGGGGTTGCACCCCCAAAACGCATCCATTGATCTCCCGTGATGGCAGATAGCACATGTTGGCACACTGTGTGCATCCTCCAAATTTGGCTTTGGGAAAAATCACAAAAACATTTAGCACATTGTAGCACACAAAAGAAGAAAGTGATTTGGAGGGGTTTTAAACTCGCCCCAAAACATCAATGATGTTTTTATATTTTGGAATAACATCATTGATGTTTTGCTTGATGATTTCCAATTGTAAATTACACCCCATGATCTCCCCGATCAGGATCTGGGCACTTTCGGATTTGAAAGGATCTTCATCCACAACCTCACGATTACCTAAAAAGAGAGGAACCCCAAAATAAATTTTGTTTCCAAAAAAATGCCGCCATCCATCTCTTATCTGAGCCTGTGGTTGCAGACACTCACTTGTTGTGGTGACTAGTTCCACCACGTCTTCATCCTCCTGCTCAGCTTGTGTTGGGGGGATTTCCCCTTCTTCCAGAGGGGGGGGGTCTCTGGTCTCCTCGGATGAGGGGTGTCCTCCGAGTCTTTTCTCCCCTATGTAAAACAAAAATGGTATAATTAGCACACAGATATTTAATGTCAGAACTATAAAGATAAAACATTGCTTGGAAGTGGGGTACAATGATCTATTTTAGCAGAGTTCCAAGATGTAATTTTTTTAATGCCCTTTGTCAAGCTGCAATACTTTACCTGTTTTGTACAAGCTTCACAGATGGAGACCCCCCTATAGTATACACTGGAGAACCTGTGTGCCCCCCTAATAAAAATGGTGTTCTTTTGTCCCACACTAGTGCTCCAGCGTCCAGATGTGAAAACAGCTGCTGAGTGTCCTCTCCTTACACACAATCTAGTTTGCATTTCATTCTAGTAACAAAGCCATCTACACAACCCAATTCTTTGAAGACAAGTATAGGGCGTCAAAATGGTGGCCAAATGCATATGGCCTAAACAATGGTATTTTATAGTTGGAACGAAAAAATGTTTGATCCGAACGAATAATGTGCCCATGAACATGAAAGTTGACATTTTAAACTGTACAACAGTTCCTAAAAGCACATGGAGCAGCACGAACGTAATAAAGCCAAAAAGAAAAGGAACACAGCACAACTACTTACTTTTTTGCAGCACTCTCCGGATCTTTCTGTACTGCTCATGTTCTCATAACTTCAGGTCTGACCACCGCTTCCTGAGCTGATCTTTCGATCGTCGTACCCCGAATTTCCGGTGCAGACTCCTGACCACTTTCGCCATGATCTTGGCCTTTCGGACATTGGGGTTGGGGTAAGGCCCATACTTTCCATCATAGTCGGCCTTCTTCAGGATGTCCACCATCTCCAACATCTCCCCAAAGGACATATTTGAGTCCTTAAATCTCCTTCTGGATCGGGACGTTTCAGACCTTTCCTCCTCCTCCTCCTCGTTGCTACAATTAGCACGCACCTGCTGTCTATCCGCCATGTGCTCTTCCGCCACTGCGCCGAATGAAAAGGGGCGGGGAATAGACTAGAAAGAATGTCAGGGGCGGGTGGAGTTATACGCATGCGCAGTGTGTATAAAGCGTAAAACACGTGCGTATTACGTACGATCTGTGAGCGGAGGAAGGAGCATCGGAGACGCCGATCGTGATAACGAAGGTAAGATCTAAACTTGCGCCTATACTGCTTCAAAATGTAAGCCTATATTGTAACAAGATTAGGGGAGTTTGGCCTTACATTAGGGTTTGTCTTGTGTTGTGTCTTGCAGAGAAAATGGATGGCTTCAACGACCATGGCTTTCCTCCCCCTGTTCATAGACAAATACAGGGAGCTGCCCTGTCTGTGGCAGGTGAGACACCCCCATTATAACCACAAACAGAAGAGGCAGGCAGCGCTGGAGAAACTGCTGGAGTTGGTGAAGCCGGTGGTCCCCACAGCAAACATCCCCTATTTAAAAGCTAAAATTGGTGGCCTGAGGAGCACTTATCTTAGGGAGCGCAAGAAGGTCACAGATTCCCAGAGGTCCGGATCTGCAGCAGATGACATTTATGTCCCCAGGCTGTGGTACTACGAGAGATTGCGATTTCTGTCAGACCACACTGAAGTCAGGGAATCCCTCTCCACTCTTCCTTCCACGCTTCCTTCCATCCCAGCTGAGGCTTCTGATGTCCAACCTGGGCCTTCCAGCCAGGAAGAAGTGAAGGAGCCCAGCTGGAGTCAGGTATAGCATTCTTCTACTGATTTCTGGGCAATAAATAAATGATGTTTACTAGATGTTATTATTGATCACTATTTGCTGATTGAAAAAAGTGTTTTACATATCAATAGACAGTAGTGGGCACCCAAAATTGGGACAAAAATGAAAAATGCTGGGCTCAGAAGGATAGTCTGTTATATTTGTTAACATTCAATTCGCAGCAGTCAGGAGGTGAAAATTGTGTGTGATTGATAGAAAAAATACTAAAGATATGTCCCTTTTTCATACACAGGAAGACCTCAGCCAGGAGGAGGCTGTGGAATGTGGCAGTCAGGAGGAGGCGTTGATTAGTGGCAGCCAGGAGGAGGCGGGGCTAAGTGTCAGCCAGGAGAAGCCTGGGACCAGTCGCAGCCTGACTGAGTCTCAGGTCCCTCCCCTCTGCCTGCCATATAAACGAGCCAGGAAGGCCACTCCGAGTCCCGTGCAGGATTCAGCGTACAGGCTGATTCAGGAAGCTTCTGCGTCCCTCAGAGCCTTCCCCAGTCCTGAAGAAACCTTTGCCTGCATGGCTGCCACCAAATTGCAGGGCATGCAGGAGGGCCAACGCAGGCTTACTGAGGACCTTATTTATAAAGTCCTACGTAAGGGGGTGAGTGGGGAACTAACACCCAAGACAGATGTCATTGAGATCGACGATCCTCCTCCTCCTCTTCCTCCTGCTGCCACAACTCCACCACCACAGCCACAGCGTGGAAGGAAGCGTGGAAAGAAGACCAAAGAGTGATTGCCCTGGGTTCAGTCTGGTCTGACAGAAGCTGCAGTCTCTCGTATGACCACAGCCTGGGGACACAGATGTCATCTGCTGCTTTCCGGATCTCTGGGACTTCTGGACCACACTGCACTCCCTTAGATATGGACTCCTCAGGCCACCAATTTTGCTTTTAAATAGTTGATGTGTGCTCTGGGGGTCCAAGGCTTCACCCACTTCTGCAGTTTCTCCAGCGTTGCCTCCCTCTTTGTTTAGTTGTGACCCCTTGATAAATTTTTTTGGTTAAATTCTATTCTCCTGTGTGTGTTTGTTGGTGACGATTCAGGTACATTTCTAAAGTACAATGTGAAATTAACAAGGGACAACAATACCAAACAATCTCCTACAGATTAAATAGAACAACATATCAATGGTGTTGTGGGAAATCGTCACAAAAAACACACACAAGCATTTTCGGGAGTACAAATCAAAACCGCAAAAAAAAAAAAAAAAATAGAAATACAAAAAAAAATTACATTAAAGCCAAAAAAAAACAAAACAAATATACAAAAATATGTTGTCAGATGTGAGAAATCCAAATATATTGAGGGAATCCCGATAAATAGTAACGAAATAAGTTTGTGAGAAATGTGTGTGAATATGAGCAGCAAAACTACTTAATTCTTGTCACATTATAAAGAAGAAGAGAGTGCGCTGTATTAAACCATTTTGAACATTGCAGCGTGACGAAAGTGCTGTATCCATTGCGAACGCTAAGTTTACCAGAACGAGCTGTCCCGTGTCGGAATTTCTTCTGAGCATGCGTGGCACTTTGTGCGTCGGAACAGGCCACACACGGTCGGAATTGACGCGATCGGATTTTATTGTCGGAAAATTTTATCTCCTGCTCTCCAACTTTGTGTGTCGGAAAATCCGATGGAAAATGTCCGATGGAGCCCACACAAGGTCGGAATTTCCGACAACACGCTCCGATCGGACATTTTCCATCGGAAAATCCGACCGTGTGTACGGGGCATAACAGGAGAGAATTTCCCTTCCTAGACCACTCTTACTTCCTGTTGTCTCCCTCCGTTTGTAAGTAGGAGTCGTTTGTAACTCAGATGTTTGAAAGTAGGGGACTACCTGTATATCCTATACGGCCTGCCCTATATACTCTGCAGAAATTTGGGCCTTAGGTGTTGGTGGTACCAGAACACTGTAAGCCCTCACAGTTACTCTTGGTGGGTGCTGGAACGGGCCCTGCTGTAAAATATTATATCAAGAATTGTAATTACATGCCCTTGTTAAACCGGGGCAGAAAAATTGGGCCTTAGGCACTGGTGCTGGTGCCACAACACTATAACCCCTCACAGATACTCTAGTTGAGTGCAGGAACGAGCCCTGCTGCAAAATATTACAGCAAAAATTGTATTTACACGCCCCTGTTAAACAGGGGCAGAAAAATTGTGCTTTAGGCACTGGTGCTGGTGCCCAGAACCAAAAATGTTCTTAGAAGCTATCAACATGAACATTGAGGAGGAATAGGAAAGTCACTCAGCATAACAGGATAGCCACTCAGCATCAGCATATGCAGTCTTCAAGGGATCTCACATTCATAAAAAAATTAATCGGTTACATCAGCATCAGGTGCTTGGTAGCTGGTGATCCAAGACTGATTCATTTTATGAAGGTGAGCCAATCAACCGAGTCTGTGGACAGGCACACTCTGTGATCTGTTACAAAGCCTCCAGCAGCACTGAATGTGCGTTCAGATAGAATGCTGGATGCAGGACAGGCAAGTAGCTCAATTGCATACTGTGCAAGCTCTAGCCAGTGATCCATCCTCAAGACCCAGTAACCCAGTTGATTTTTGGTTGGAAAGGTCTCCAAGTCTGATCTTGCCCCAAGGTATTCCTGCACCATGTAAATCAGATGCTGGCAATGGTTGCTGGAACCGATCAGACCTTGGGGCTGCGGACTAAAAAATTGTCTGAACGCATCGGTCAGACGCCCACCTTCTACGTCGCTCCTTCTGTGACTGACCGAAGCCTCAGCAACACGTTGTCAAGGAGGACCAGAAAATTTCAACCTCCCAGGCTCTGGAAACACATTGCACAAACCTTTCTGCAAGGTTCTCCTGAAGATGTTTCATCCTCTGCTCCCTCTGTGAAGGCTGAATAAGTTCTGCAACCTTACCCTTGTAACATGGATCAAGAAGGGTTGCCAGCCAGTACTGATCCCTCTCCTTGATGCCACGAACCTGAGGGTCCTTCCGCAGGCTTTGCAGGATCAGGGAGGCCATGCAGCATAGGTTTACTGAGGCATTCGGTCTGGAGTCCTCTGGTTCACTATGGACAACATGATCCACAGCAACCTCCTCCCAGTCACTTACAAGTCCATGGGTTTCTGGGGACTGAAAACAATCCCTTGAAGACTCCTGCTGATGCTGAGTGCCAGGCTCCACCTCCAGGTTGACACAATCCTCCTCCTTCTCTTCCTCCTCTTCCTGTGTGATAGGCGGGCCTGCAGGAACACTGTCTGGATAAAGGGGGCCTTGAGAGGTAAGGAAGTCCTCCTCTTCCTCCCTCTGTTCTGTCTCAAGTGCCCTGTCCATTATTCCATGCAGCGTGTGCTCCAACAGGAAGACAAGAGGGACAGTATGACTGATGCATACACTGTCACTGCTCACCATCCTTGTGGCCTCCTCAAATGGTGACAGGACAGTGCATACATCCTTGGTCATTAGCCACTGGCGTGGGGGAAAAAAAGCCAAGCTCCCCTGACCCTGTCCTGGTGCCATACTCGCCCAGGTACTCATTGATGACCCTCTGCTGCATGTGCAGCTGTTGCAGCATTGCCAACATTGAGTTCCATCTGGTGGGCATGTCACAGATGAGGCGGTTCTTAGGCAGGTTGCATTCCTTTTGACGGTCAGCCAGCTGAGCACTGGCATTATATGACCGGCGGAAATGTCCACAGACTTTCCTGGCCTGCCTCAGGAGATCCTAAAGCACGGGTACCTGCACAAGAACCACAGCAACACCAAATTAAGGATGTGAGCCAAACAGGGAACATGGGTCAAGTGTCCCTGTCAGAGGGCAGAGAGAAGGTTGGTGCCATTGTCGCAAACCACCATTCCTGGCTGAAGCTGGCATGTTGTCAACCACCTCTGAACCAGCCCCTGAAGAGCTGCCAGAATCTTTGCCCCAGTGTGGCTCCTCTCCTCTAAGCAGACCAACTCAAGCACCGCATGGCATCTTTTTGCCTGAGTGCTTGCGTAGCCCCTAGAATGCCTACGGAGCACCGCTGGTTCTGAGGACAAATCTTCACAGGAAGAGGCCATAGAGGAAGAAGAAGAGGAGGGGGTGGAGGAGAGAGCTGTGGCAGAATCACCACTAGCATTTTGGAGGCATGGTGGCGGAACAAGCTCCAACATTACTGCACCCTGTCCTGCATCCTTCCCAGCTGCCAGCAGGGTTACCCAGTGCGCCATGAAAGAACGGTAACGTGCCTGTCCATGCCTGCTGGACCATGAGTCAGTGGTAATATGCACCTTACCGCTGACCACCCTGTCCAACAAGGCCAAGACATTGCCTTCCACATGCTGGTAGAGAGCCGGAATGGCCTTCAGAGAAAAAAATGGCGCTTGGGAACCTGCCACTGAGGTACCGCACATTCCACAAATTCTCGAAAGGGGACAGAGTCTACCAGCTGAAAAGGCAGCAGTTGGAGTGCATTCAGCCCCTTAGCATGTGGATGGCAAGATTGCCCGCAATTGCTTGGGACACCTAATTCTACACCTTCATTCCTCTCAGTGCAGGTCTCTGAGAGGACTGAAGGTATAGTGGAGTTGGAGATCCCAGCTGATAAGGAGCAAGAAGAGGTCCGCCTTGTTCTTTGGTGTGGGTCTTTTAAGTACTGTTGCCAATGGACTGCATGGGAGCTTGACATATGTCTGGTCAAGCATGTGGTGCCCAAACGGTTGCTGTTTTGGCCACGCTTTAAATGCTTCAGACATATGTTGCAAGCAGCAACAGTGTGATCTGCTGCACATGTCTCAAAAAAGGCCCACACCAAAGAACTTTTGAAAAACGTGCGGAATCAGCAGCGCCCTGCACATGCGGAGCTCTGGGGTGTGATGCAGTCGGTTGGCTGTGCTTAAGCTGGCCCCTGGAGGGCATCCTGCCTAGTTGGAGATGTACCTCCTCCTCCTCTCTTCTATCAAGCACCCACGTAGAGTCAGTGAGCTCATCATCCCCTCCCTCCTCGCCATTGGCACAAACCTGGCAGTATGCTGCAGCTGGGGGAACATGACTGCCAGTTTCTTGTCCTTCTTGGGCATCCCCTTTCTCTGGGCTCAAGTTACTGCTTTCATCCTCAACCTGGGTACCATCATCGGAGCCTTCAAAACGCTGCGCATCCTCCTGCAGCATGTACCCAACATTGTGGTCACTCCTCAGGACATGATGGTGGGGCTAGGGAAGGAGTGACTGATGCCATTGAGCCGATTGAATAGGCCACTTTTGCAGCTGCATTGGCAGCCAAACTTGTCTTAGCCTGGGTGACAGAGGATGAGGAGGATGAGGACTGTTTTTTGATCCACTCTACCAACTCTTCTGCATGTTGTGGCTCATCATGGCCAGCTGTCAAAAAAAAGGACAAGTGTGCCCCACGACCATGTGCTGAGGATGCACTGTGTCCACGACCAGCACTGTTGGCTGTAGACACAGAGCCTGCTTGCCATCATTTAGTGGCCTGTGAGCTTCTGCCTTTCCTTGGTAGCCTTTCAGACATGGTGTAAAAAATGGATTATAAAAACACCGCCTGAAGTTTACTAGAAAAATTACACCAGGAATGGCCTGCAGTCAGGTATAGGCTTGGCTGGACTAGAATGCAGTGGATAACTATGTAGGAGACTGTATATATATCTTTATGCACTGCAGATCACTGAATCACCTGCCTGCCTGCTGAAAGTGTCATTGAAAACTTACACCAGAAATGGCCTGTAGTCAAGTATAGGCTTGACTAGACTAGAATGCCGTGGATATATATGTAGGAGACTGTATATATATCTTAATGCACTGCAGATCACTGATTCACCTGCCTGGCCTACCTGCCTGAAAGTGTCTTTGATGGGGATGGGCTGTCTGTTCGAGTCGAACATGAGTTTGACTTGAACATCGGCCGTTCACTTGTTCACCGAATTTCGAACATTATGGGCCGTTCACGACAAATTTGAGTGGCGCGTCATGGCCCATAATGCACTGCGTCATCGCAGGCAATTCCTAATATATTTCAGGCAGGCAGGCGAGACAGTTAGACATCTGCAGTGTATTTAGTATATATATGTGTGACAGACCTAGCTGGGACAGAGGCTTTTGGAGGGGACTGAATGCTAGCCTCTTGCCGACCGATTATGGGCCCTGGCATTTGGGGGAACGGTGCTCTTTGTGAGCAGTATGCCTGGGGACCCTTGAGGTGGCGTAGATTCAGGTCCATGTCCCCCAAGACACACAGACTCTGGGGACCCGGGATATGCCATTGTGACGGGAGTCACTAATAGGGGCACAGGATGAATGAGAACCCCACTATGATCTGTGCTAGTCAGACTCAATGCTGTATATATGTATATATAATGTGTGCTGTCTCATTGTGTTGTGTACTATTTGCTGTGCTAGTTTGGGGTGTGGCTGTATTCCAATGTTCTATTGTGTCTGTCTGCCTTGGATTATAGGATATTTATCTCTATGGAGGGAGGAGGATTCCTCCAGCAGCCCCCCTGCTTAGACTGTTTACTGATGAGAAGTTAAACACACCTGACCTGTGTGTACATTGTCATTGGACAGTTTAACCCGCCCTGTTTTCCAAGGGTAGGGGGAAGTGTTTTGAAGTGGGATCTGTATAACATGTGTTTAAATAAAGAGATTCCTGCTTGAACCTCAAGACAGAACCTTGTCTCGTACTTGGGGGAGAATTATTTGTATGGGTTCCTTGTTCAGCTGATTGAAGTGTTCGGTAACTGCCTTTGTGTTTGGGTATGGAATGTCCTAAACGACTTTAACCCCTTTCATACTCGGGGTGTCATTACAATATGCATCCTGGTTTTGTATATATATATATCTATATATATATATATATATATATATATATATTAATACAGTATCTCACAAAAGTGAGTACACCTCCTCACATTTTTGTAAATATTTTATTATATCTTTTCATGTGACAGCACTGAAGAAATGACAGTTTGCTACAATGTAAAGTAGTGAGTGGACAGCTTGTATAACAGTGTAATTTTGCTGTCCCCTCAAAAAAACTCAAAACTCTAAACTGCTGGCAACAAAAGTGAGTACACCCCTAAGTGAAAATGTCCAAATTGGGCCCAAATAGCAATTTTCCGTCCCCGGTGTCATGTGACTCGTTAGTGTTACAAGGTCTCGGGTGTGAATGGGGAGCAGGTGTGTTAAATTTTGTGTTATCGCTCTCAATCTCTCATATTAGTCACAGGAAGTTCAACACGGTACTTTATGGCAAAGAACTCTCTGAGGATCTGAAAAAAAAGAATTGTTGCTTGACTTAAAGATGGCCTAGGCTATAAGGAAGATTGCCAAGACCCTGAAACTGAGCTGCAGCACAGTGGCCAAGACCATACAGCGATTTAACAGGACAGGTTCCACTCAGAACAGGCCTCGCCATGGTCGACCAAAGAGGTTGAGTGCACGTGCTCAGCCTCATATCCAGAGGTTGTCTTTGGGAAATAGTTGTATGAGTTCTGCCAGCATTGCTGCAGAGGTTGAAGGGGTGGGGAGTCAGCTTGTGAGTGCTCAGACCATACGCTGCACACTGCATCAAATTGGTCTGCATGGCTGTCATCCCAGAAGAAAGCCTCTTCTAAATGATGCACAAGAAAGCCCGCAAACAGTTTGCTGAAGACAAGCAGACTAAGGACATGGATTACTGGAACCATGTCCTGTGGTCTGATGAGACGAAGATAAACTTATTTGGTTCAGATGGTGTCAAGCGTGTGTGTCGGCAACCAGGTGAGGAGTACAAAGACAAGTGTGTCTTGCCTACAGTCAATTATGGTGGTGGGAGTGTCATGGTCTGGGGCTGCATGAGTGCTGCTGGCACTGGGGAGCTACAGTTCATTGAGGGAACCATGAATGCCAACATGTACTGTGACATACTGAAGCAGAGCATGATCCCCTCCCTTCGGAGACTGGGCCGCAGGGCAGTATTGCAACATGATAACGACCCCAAACACACCTCCAAGACCACCACTGCCTTGCTAAAGAAGCTAAGGGTAAAGACCTAAACTGTATTGAGCATCTGTGGGGCATCCTCAAACAAGAGGTGGAGGAGCACAAGGTCTCTAACATCCACCAGCTCTATGATGTCGTTATGGAGGAGTGGAAGAGGACTCCAGTAGCAACCTGTGAAGCTCTGGTGAACTCCATGCCCAAGAGGGTTAAGGCAGTGCTAGAAAATAATGGTGGGCACGCAAAATATTGACACTTTGGTCCCAATTGGGACATTTTCACTTGGGGGTGTACTCACTTTTGTTGCCAGCAGTTTAGACATTAATGGCTGTGTGTTGAGTTATTTTGAGGGGACAACAAATTTACACTGTTATACAAGCTGTACACTCACTACTTTACATTGTAGCAAAGTGTAATTTCTTCAGTGTTGTCACATGAAAAGATAAAATAAAATACAAAATTCATACAATTGATTTATTATTGGCACATTTTACCAGTAAATCTGGGAACACTCACCAGTTATTTAAATTGATCTATTTTATATGTATTAGCTATGTATTTATGAATATACTATTTGGTTATATATTTATTGGTTATGCACTTAGGCACTTTTATGCAATATAATAGTTTTGCGTCACGACTTTTTCAACAACACCATACCTAGAGGAAATTTTTCCCAGGTTACTAGATCACTGCGCAAAATCACACTTTTTTTGTTTTTATTCATTTGTGTCACTGTACACATTTCAGATTTTGCTGCATTTTAATTTAGTTCTATTTTACCATACGTTATTGATAGCGCGAAGGACACTTAACACTAGTCAGTTCATAAAATATACATCCACTGCATTGTATTCCAGCCAAGCCTATACCTGACTGTAGGCCATTTCTTGAGTGCGTGTTCAAAGACACTTTCAGCCAGGCAGGTGACTCACTGAGCTGCAGTTCATTTAATAAATATATATACAGGCTTGTATATATATATAGTCTAGCCAAAGCCTATACCTGTCTAGGCCATTGCCTGAGTGCGTGTTCAAAGACACTTTCAGCCAGACAGGTGACTCACTGAGCTGCAGATCATTTAATAAATATATATACAGGCTTGTCAGGTCAGGTCAATAAATATTGGGACATCGACACAATTCTAATCTATTTGGCTCTATACACCACCACAATGGATTTGAAATGAAATGAACAAGATGTGCTTTAACTGCAGACTTTCAGCTTTAATTTGAGGGTATTTACATCCAAATCAGGTGAATGGTGTAAGAATGGCACAATTGGCTGCTCAGCTGTTCCATGGCAAGTTGTGTGTGTTAAAAAATGCAAAAAATCATTGGTTTCCCCAAGGGGTTTTTTAAGCAGCAAAACATTAAATGTAGATATATGAATGGGGTAGGTTAAAAATTCTGAATAAACTCAGATATGCAATGGGTTTATTATAAAATACAAACTCTGGTTCATGTTTAACAAACAACAACATAAAACATCACTCATGGCCAAGAGGCCCCCAGGAGAACATATTGCCAGTTGCATGTACAAAAATTAATATCCACATGGGGTATTCATGTGGATAATAATTTTTGTACATGCAACTAGCAATATGTTCTCCTGGGGGCCTCTTGGCCATGAGTGATGTTTTATGTTGTTGTTTGTTAAACGTGAACCAGAGTTTGTATTTTATAATAAACCCATTGCATATCTGAATTTATTCTGAATTTTTTACCTACCCCATTCATATATCTACATTTAATGTTTTGCTGCTTAAAAAAACCCTTGGGGAAACCAGTGATTTTTTGCACCTTTTTTTTGGGTTGTGCAGCCCCGGGTACTCTCACATATGTGTTCTTCTATTTTTTTAGATGTGTGTGTTATTCCCTCATTATCCCATTTACAAAGAGCAGATAAAAGGTCCAGAGTTCATTTGAAGTGTGCTATTTGCATTTGGAATCTGTTGCTGTCAACTCTCAATTTTTGATCCAAAGAGCTGTCATTATCAGTGAAGCAAGCCATCATTAGGCTGAAAAAACAAAACAAACCCACCAGAGAGATAGCAAAAACATAGATATATGAATGGGGTAGGTGTGGCCAAATCAACTAATTGGAACATCCTTAAAAAGAAAGAATGCACCAGTGAGCTCAGCAACACCAAAAGACCCGGAAGACCACGGAAAACAACTGTGGTGGATGACCGAAGAATTATTTCGCTGGTGAAGAAAACACCCTTCACAACAGTTGGCCGGATCAAGAACACTCTCAAGGAGGTAGGTGTATGTGTGTCAAAGTCAACCATCAAGAGAAGACTTCACCAGAGTGAATACAGAGGGTTAACCACAAGATGTAAACCATTGGTGAGCCTCAAAAACAGGAAGGCCAGATTAGAGTTTGCCAAACAACATCTAAAAAAGCCTTCACAGTTCTGGAACAACATCCTATGGACAGATGAGACCAAGATCAACTTGTACCAGAGTGATGGGAAGAGAAGAGTATGGAGAAGGAAAGGAACTGCTCATGATCCAAAGCATACCACCTCATGAGTGAAGCATGGTGGTGGTAGTGTCATGGCGTGGGCATGTATGGCTGCCAATGGAACTGGTTCTCTTGTATTTATTAATGATGTGACTGCTGACAAAAGCAGCAGGATGAATTCTGAAGTGTTTCGGGAAATATTATCTGCTCATATTCAGCAAAATACTTCAGAACTCATTGGACTGCGCTTCACAGTGCAGATGGACAATGACCCAAAGCATACTGCAAAAGCAACCAAAGAGCTTTTTAAGGGAAAGAAGTGGAATGTTATGCAATGGCCAAGTCAATCATCTGACCTGAATCCGATTGAGCATGCATTTCACTTGCTGAAGACAAAACTGAAGGGAAAATGCCCCAAGAACAAGCAGGAACTGAAGACAGTTGCAGTAGAGGCCTGGCAGAGCACCACCAGGGACGAAACCCAGTGTCTGGTGATGTCTATGTGTTCCAGACTTCAGGCTGTAATTGACTGCAAAGGATTTTCAACCAAGTATTAAAAAGTGAAAGTTTGATGGATGATTGTTAATCTGTCCCATTACTTTTGGTCCCTTAAAAAGTGGGAGGCACATATACAAACTGTTGTAATTCCTACAACGTTCACCTGATTTGGATGTAAATACCCTCAAATTAAGGCTGAAAGTCTGCACATCTTGTTCATTTCATTTCAAATCCATTGTGGTGGTGTATAGAGCCAAAAAGATTAGAATTGTGTCGATGTCCCAATATTTATGGACCTGACTGTAGTCTAGCTAAGCCTATACCTGACTAGGCCATTGCTTGAGTGCATGTTCAAAGACACTTTCAGCCAGGTAGGGGACTCACTGAGCTGCAGTTCATTTAATAATATATCTATCTATCTATCTATCTATCTATCTATCTATCTATCTATCTATCTATCTATCTATCTATCTATCTATCTATCTATCTATCTATCTATATATATATATATATATATATATAGCCTAGCCAAGCCTATACCTGACTAGGCCATTGCCTGAGTGTGTGTTCAAAGACACTTTCAGCCAGGCAGTTAAATCACTGAGCTGCAGTTCATAAAATATATATCCACTGCATTGTATTCCAGCCAAGCCTATACGTGACTGTAGGCCATTCCTTGAGTGCGTGTTTAAGGACACTTTCAGCCAGGCAGGTGACTCACTAAGCTGCAGTTCATTTAATAATACAGGCTTGTATATATATAGTCTAGCCAAGCCTATACCTGACTAGGCCATTGCCTGAGTGCGTGTTCAAAGACACTTTCAGACAGGCAGGTGACTCACTGAGTTGCAGTTCATAAAATATATATCCACTGCATTGTATTCCAGCCAAGCCTATAACTGACTGTAGGCCATTCCTGGTGTACTGTTTTTAGTAAACTTCAGGCATTGTTTTGCTAATCTAATTGTACAGTATGTCTGGAAGGCAACCAAGGAGAGGCAGACACTCACAGGCCACTAAAAGAGGACAAGCAGGCTCTGTGTATACAGAAAACAGTGCTGGTCGTGGACACGGTGCATCCTCAGCATGTGGCTCTTATGATGGTACCCAGGTTGAGGATTAAGGCAGTAATGTGAGCCCAGAGAAAAGAGGGGGTGCCCAAGAAGGACAAGAAACTGGTAGTCATGTTCCCCCAGCTGCAGCATACCGCCAGGCTTGCTCCAGTGGCGAGGAGGGAATGGATCATGAGGTCACTGACTCTACATTGGTGCCTGATAGAAGACAGGAGGAGGAGGAGGCACATCTCAAACAAGGCAGGATGCCCTCCAGGGGCCAGCTTAACCACTTCAATACCAGGCACATAGACACCTTCCCGCCCAGGCCAATTCTCAGCTTTCAGCACTGTCGCAGTTTGAATGACAATTGCGCGGTCATACAACACTGTACCCAAACAATTTTTGAATCATTTTGTTCCCACAAAAAGAGCTTTCTTTTGGTGGTATTTGATCACCTCTGTGGTTTTTATTTTTTGCGCAACAAATAAAAAAAGACAGAAAATTTTGAAAAAAAGTTTTTCTTTGTTTCTGTTAAAATTTTTTGGAAATAAGTACGTTTTCTTCTTCAATGATGGGCACTGATATGGCTGCACTGACGGGCACTGATACAGTGGCACTGATGGGCACCGATGAGGTGGCACCAATGTGGTGGCACTGATGAGGTGGCTCTGACGGGCACTAATACTGGGCACTGATGGGCACTGATAGGTGGCACTGATGGGCACTGATAGGTGGCACTGATGGGCACTGATAGGTGGCACTGGTATGTGGCACTGATGGGCACTCATTGGTGGCACCGATGGGCACTCATAGGCGGCACTGATGGGCATTTGTAGGTGGCATTGATGGGCACTTATGGGTGGCACTGATGGGTACTTACTGGTGGCACTGATAGGTGGCACTGATGGGCACTGATGGGCACTGATAGGTGGGCACTGATGGGCACGGATGGGCACTGACAGGTGGCACCGATGGACACTGATGGGTGGCACTGTTGACACTGATTGATGGCACTGATGCCCCTAAGGGTGGCATTGCTGGGCATCAGTGCTCTATAATGGTGCCAATCAGTGCCCATTTGTGGGCACTGATTGGCACAGATTGGACACTGACTGAGTACATTGGGCACATGTGGATGACCATGGGGTACATACCTGGCCATCCACATGTTGCCCCCTTCCCTGATGGTCCTAGTGGCGATCCCTGGTGGTCCAGTGTGGTGATCTGAGGGGGGGCTGCGCTGATAAACAATCAGCGCAGACCCCCCTGTCAGGAGAGCCGCCAATCGGCTCTCCTCTACTCGCGTCTGTCAGACGCGAGTGAGGAAAAGCCAATCAACAGCTCTTCCTATTGACATCGTGATCAGCCGTGATTGGACACGGCTGATCACGTGGTAAAGAGCCTCTGCCGTAGGCTCTTTACCAAGATCGGTGTAGCGGTGTGTCAGACTGACACACCGATCTACCGATCGCCGCGATGCACACCCCTGCGGGCGTGCGGCGGCATTTTATCCTGCTGGACGTCATGTGATGCCAAGTCAGGATAACTGAATCACCGCCCGGCCATCATCTGCTTTGGGCCGGGCGGGAAGTGGTTAAGGACAGCCAACCGACTGCATCACACCGCAGAGTTCCGCATGTGCAGGGCGCTGCTGACGCGTTTCCAGAACCTGGGAGGGGACAAATTCCTGGTCCTGGACAACGTGTTGCTGAGGCTTCGGTCAGTCACAGAAGGAGCGGTGGAGAATGTGGCCATCTGACCGATGCGTTCAGACAATTTTTTAGTCTGCAGCCCCAAGGTATGATCGGTTCCAGCAACCAGCCCCAGCGTCTGTTGTACATGGTGCAGGAATACCTAGGGGCAAGATCAGACTTGGAGACCTTTCCAACCAAAAATCCACTGGGTTACTGGGTCTTGAGGATGGATCACTGGCCAGAGCTTGCACAGTTTGCAATTGAGCTAATGGCCTGTCCTGCATCCAGCGTTCTTTCGGAACGCACATTCAGTGCCGCTGGAGGCTTTGTAATCGATCACAGAGTGCGCCTGTCCACCGACTTGGTTGATTGGCACACCTTCATAAAAATGAATCAGTCTTGGATCACCAGCTACCAAGCACCTGCTGCTGAATAATTTTTTTATGAATGTGAGATTCCTTGAAGACTGCCTATGCTGATGCTGGCTGACTATCCTGTTATGCCGAGTGACTCCCCAATGTTCATGTTGATAGCTTCTGTTTTACAGGGGCGCGTAATTACAATTTTTGCTGTAATATTTTGCAGCAGGGCTCATTCCTGCACTTAACTAGAGTATCTGTGAGGGGTTGCAGTGTTGTGGCACCAGCACCAGTGCCTAAAGCCCAAGCGTAATTACAATTTTTAAATCTAATATTTCACAGCAGGGCTCGTTCCTGCGCTCAACAACAGAATCTGTGAGGGGTTATGCCCTGTACACATGGTCGGATTTTCCAAGGGAAAATGTGCGATCGGAGCTTGTTGTCGGAAATTCCGACTGTGTGTGGGCTCCATCGGACTTTTACCATCGGATTTTCTGACACACAAAGTTTGAGAGCAGGCTATAAAACTTTCCGACAACGAAATCCGATCGCGTCAATTCCGACCGTGTGTGGACAATTCCGACACACAAAGTGCCACACATGCTCAGAATAAATTCCGAGACGGAACTGCTTGGTCTGGTAAAATTAGAATTCGGAATGGATATAGCACTTTCGTCACGCTGCAATGTTTTAAATTGTTTAATGCAGCGCACTCTGTTCTTCTTTATAATGCTAGAAGAATGTTGTTTTGCTGTTCATATTCACACAGACTTCTCACAAACTTCTTTCTTTATTATTTATTGTGATTTCATCAATATAATATTTTTATTTGTCGCATCTACCGAAATAAAATTATTTTTTGGATGTTTTTATTTTAAATATTTTTTTTTATTTTTTTAAAGCCTGATCTTGTGTTTTCTTTTTCTTTTTTTACGCCAGAATAGTTTTGGGTGTGTTTTGTGTGTCAAGTTACCACAACACCATTATTATCTTGTATTATTTAATCTGAAGGTGATTGCTTGGTGTTGGTGTCTCTTGTTAATTTCACATTGTATTTTTGAAATGTAAAACAGAGAGGTGATAAGGGCGCTCTGGTGGAGGTGGGTAGCTGGTCAGAGGGATGATAGTGATGAACTGGCACTTCTGGCAGCACTTTGGTTAGAGGAGAAGCAACTCTGAAGATATAAAAAAGGAAAAGAAAGGCGCCTCTAGGCGTTGAAGGAAAACACACATAGGCGAGTATAATAAATCAAAACTAAAATTTATTATGGGGTCCTAACCAAATAAAGAGGGAGGCAACGCTGGAGAAACAGCAGAAATTGGCGAAGCCTTTGGCCCCCGGGGCACACATCAATTATTTTACTGCAAAATTGGTGGCCTGAGGAGTCCATATATAAGGGAGTACAATCTGGTCCAGAAGTCCAAGAGATAATGAACAGCAGAAGATGACATCTATGTCCCCAGGCTGTGGTCATACAAGAGCCTGCATCTTTTGTCAGACCAGACTGAACCCAGGCCATCACTCTCTTGTCTTCCTTCCACACTTCCTTCCAAGCTGTGTCTGTGGTGGTGGAGTTGTGGCAGGAGGAGGAGGAGGAGGATGAGGAGGAGGATGCAACACGCTCAGGTGGGTATTGGGTGTGATTTTGCCCCTCAACCCCTTATTTAATGTTTGATAAATGAGTTCCTCACACATGAGGCGTTGGCCCACCTGCATGTCCTGCAGTTTGGTGGCAGCCATGGAGGAAAAGGCCTCTTCACGAGTGGGGGTGGCTCTGGAGACGCAGAAGCCTCCTGAATCAGTCTGAGTGCTGACTCCTCCACGTTACTCCCCTTCCTGGGTCTTTTGTTTGGAAGGCCGAGGGGAGGAACCTGCGATTCTGTGAGGCTCCTACTGGGCCCGGCCTTCTCCTGACTGCCACTAGACATGTACATTCATTTTCGTCCGAATTCCAGGTATTTTCATTATCGTTTTAACAAACGATAACGAGAGTGCAGAATCCGAAAAACAAAAGATCCGACATAAAAAAATGCTTTATTTTCATTTTCGTGGCTACAACAGTTCGATATAGATAGGAGATTCGACATGATGATGACAATAACAATCTGTGTCCATCAAACCTGTGGTTGAATGTGCCTAACCTTAACTCTATTAGTCCAAGATTATTCTACATACAGAGAAAATATTCGACATAGAGAGAAAAGATTCGACGTAGGGGAGAGAAGATTCGACGTAGGGGAGAAAAGATTTGACATAGGGGAGAAAAGATTCAACGTAGGGGAGGAAAGATTCAAAGTAGGGGAGAACAGATAAATAAAAATAATTATGATGATGAATGTTATTGGCTGATTGTAACCAAAGAGGAGGAGTAGTAAAATAGCTAGAACTAGAACACACGTACTTTGGCTTATGGTGTCTGTTGAAAGTTCTAAGAAGATTCGACGGAGCAGGTAAACTATACGGCGTCGTACAGTTTAGCTGCACTGTCGAATCTTCTTTGAACATTCGACAGACACCATAAGCCTTCAATGACAGATTCAACCTTAATTTGGATTTTCGGACGAATGCAATTTTTAACGAAAAATGAAATAAATAAAAACTAATTTCGGGAGTAACTAAATAAATTCATTTTTCGGACGAAAACAAAATTCCGAAACGAAATATTTCAGTGTGCATATGTCTAGCTGCCACTTACCCCAGCCTCCTCCTGGCTGCTACTAACCCCCGCCTCCTCCTGGCTGCCACATTCCACAGCCTCCTCCTGTGTACCACATTCCACAGCCTCCTCCTGGCTGAGGTCTTCCTGTGTATGAAAAAGGGACATAGATATAGTTTTTTCTTCAGCAATCACACACAATTTTCATCTCATGACTGTTGCAAATTGAATGTTAACAAATATAACAGATTATCATTCTGAGCCCAGCATTTTTCATTCTTGTCCCAATTATTTTTGCCCACTACTGTCTTTTGATATGTAAACCACTTTATTAAATCAGCAATTAGTGATCAATAATAACATCTAGTAAACATAATTTATTTATTGACCAGAAATCTGTAGAACAATGCTATACCTGGCTTAAGCTGGGCTCCTCCACTTCTTCCTGGCTGGAAGTCCCAGGTTGGACATCCGAAGCCTCAGCTGGGGTGGAAGATAGGGTGGAAGGAAGAGTGGAAGGAAGGGTTGAGAGGGATTCCCTGACTTGAACGAGGAGGAGGAGGAAAAAAGCCCAGAGCCAGAAACGTCACGATCCCAGAGGAGACGATTTAAGGCATCAAATATGTCCTTTGTGGAGGTGGTGGAGATGGTCGACATCCTGAAGAGGGCCGACTATGATGGGAAGTATGGACCTTACCCCAACCCCAATGTCAGGAAGGCCAAGATCATGACTAAAGTTGTGAAGAGTCTGCACAGGAATTTTGGGGTACGTCGATCCAAGGATCAACTGAGGAAGCGGTGGTCGGACCTCAAATTAAGGGAGCACGATCAGTATAGAAGGATCAAGAGACTGCTGCAAAAAAGTAAGTAGTTGTCCTGTGTTCCTATTCCTTATTTTTATAATGTTCATGCTGCTCCATGTGCTTTTCTTTACCGCTGTACAGTTTAAATTGGCAACTTTATTGTTCATGGAAACATTATTCGTTCGTAGGAAACATTGTTCGTTCGGCCAATAAAACACCATGTTTTGTCCAGATGCATTTCAATACATTTTTTCTGGCCTACTTCTCTTAAAATAATGTTGTTGTCTAGATGGGTTTGTAACTAGAATTAAATGCAAACTAGATTCTGTGTAATGAGAGGACACTCAGAAGCTGTTTACACATCTGGACATAAGAACACCCTTTTTATTAGGGGGCCCACACAGGTGCTCCAGTGTATACTATAGGGGTGACTCCATCTGTGAAGCTTGTACAAAACAGGTAAGTATTCAAGCTTGACATAGTGACAAAATATTTCTTCATCTTGGAACTCTGCCAAAACAGACAATTGTACCCCACTTCCAAGCACGTTTCATATTCCTATTTCTGACATCAAATATCTGTGTGCTAAGTATACCTATTTTTTTTACATAGGGGAGAAAATACTCAGAGGACACCACTCATCAGAGGAGACAACAGACCCCCCACCTCATGAAGAAGTGGAAATGCCACAAAGCCAACAGGAGGAGGGAGACGTGGTGAAAATTGTCAACACAACAGGTGAGTGTCTGCGACCACAGGCTCAGGTAAGAGATGGATGCCTGCATATTTATAATACATGGTGTGTTTTTGCTTCTATATTTTAGGTGATTGTGATGTTGTGGATGAAGGTAATTTCACCAGTGAAAGTGCCCAGATCCTGATCGGGGAGATCATTGGGTGTAATAGGGACTTGGAAAACATCAAGCAAGGCATCAATGATGTTCAAAACAAAATGAAGAACATCACTGATGTTTTAGGGAGAGTTTAAAACCCCTCGAAATCCCTAATTTTTTGGGCTTTTTTTCCCCGAAATTTTTTTTCCCATTTTTTGACATATTCTCGAAAAGTCAAATTTTGAAGATGCACACAGTGTGTCAACATGTGCTATCTGTCATCACGAGAGATCAATGTACACATTTTGGGGGTGCAACACCTTCCTCAATAATAAAGTAGCTGAGAGGAAGGGGTTGCACCCAGAAAACACGTCCATTGATCCCAAATGATGGCAGCTAGCACATGTTGACATTCGGCAATTTGTGTGCATCTTCAAAATTTGGCTTTTCCAGGGGTGACTTCACCCCATCTGAACGCAATATCAAACACAGTTTATAAATACTCGTGTCTGATAGTGCCTTCAAGTTCTACAAAAGTTGAACTTTGTAAGTTCCAGATTTGTGTATTTCTTGTTGGTTTTAAACATGCCTGTTTTACCTTAAAAGGACATTTCAACTTTCTCCTTAAAAAGTTGTGGAGAACACAGCAAGCCAGGATGATGTAATTGAGTTTATATTCCGCCATGTGTATCGGTGTAACAAATAGGCGGAACTAGCTGGCCATGATTCCAAACATGTTCTCCACCACTCTTCTGGCTCTGGTCAGCCGGTAATTAAAAACCCTCTGGTCCGGAATGAGGGTCCTCATAGGGAATGGCCGCATAAGATGGTCCCCCAGCGCAAACACTTTATCCGCAACGAAGACGAATGGGAGTCCTTCCGCATTGTTTTCTGGAGGTGGCAAGTCCAAGCTGCCATTCTGGAGACGCCTGTAAAACTCAGTGTGGGCGATGACTCCACCATCTGACATCCGGCCATTCTTCCCCACGTCCACATACAGGAACTCGTAAGTAGCCGACACCACCGCCAACATCACAATACTATTGAACCCCTTGTAGTTGTAATAGTATGACCCCGAGTTGGGTGGTGGGACGATGTGGACGTGTTTCCCATCAATTGCCCCTCCGCAGTTAGGAAAGTCCCACCGCTGGGCAAAGTGGGAGGCCACAGTCTGCCATTCCTGTGGGTTGGAAGGAAACTGTGGAGTCAAACAAGAATAAAGAATTAATAATTTTGCACATAAACATGGAAAGCAGATTAGACACAAACATTCTTGGCCAACATCAGTATAACATTTATTTTAGGGAGTATTTTAAGACAAAGGTATAAGGTCCTCCTATCAGATTCCTCCCCCCCATGGGACATTTTTGAAATTTTATGGGGGGGGAGATGTTTTGGACAGGTAACCCTCTCCACTTCATTGAGAGATGAATGCCTAAATAATGTGTGTTACTTTGGCCAGCCCCTCCTTACTTACACTATTGGCAACCCACTCGACCAGTAAGAAGTGTCATAATACAAAGATATAAATACACACTGTACACATTTTAGCACATTTTTACATTCTGCTATTACCTATCAAGATAATAATAGGATACAAAAACTTTGACATTACCATTTGAAAGTATTCAGGCAGGCCCTTGCACTACATGCTTTGGGGAATTCATCCATAAATCTGACCACAAAAGAGGTGGGTATAGTGTGTATGGGTTTGGCAAAGTCAGCAGATAGAGGATTGGTATCAGCTGAGTTAGCAGTTGGGGGGTGGGTTCCAAATGATTTTGGGACCCAACAAAAAACCTCTGGCACTCTGCCTGAATTTAAAGCACAAATCACAATTTTACACATTTTAGGGGGTATTTAGGGTAAAGCACTTGTCATGGTTATGCAATAGTTTGTCAGCTTTCCTGTCTCCATGTGTTCATCTCTAAAGACCAGCTGACTCTCACCTGGTTTTTTAACCTCTCCTCTAAGCATGGCCCCACCCCAGCTCCTATCAGGGAACCCTATATTAACCTGTGCACTGCAAGCCAGCAGTGCTGATCAACCATTGTGTGTTAGCTTTCGTGTGTACTTGCTGTGTCTCCTGCGTCTGATTCCAGTTACCGACTTTGGCCTGTTCTCGACTGTTCTTGTCTGCTCATGACCCTGACCTTTGGCGTGTCCACGACCATCCCTGTTTGCCTGTGACCCTGAACCTTGGCGTGAACTCTGTTGTCCTTGTCTGCTTGTGGCCCCGACCTTGGCTTGTCCCTTACTTTCCTTGTTGTTCCAGCCTGCTGCCTCCTTCCTATTCTCCTGTAGTCTACCATGAGCGTGAGCTGTGAGACCCTGGGGGCCGCGACCTGGAGCCAGACTGCAGCGCTGTCCATCCTCACCACTGGAGGCTCTGGTGAACACCTGCTGGCTCTTAGACTCCGCGCCCTGGGGAATCTATGCTCTAGCTCCCAGTGGGATCTGTGTCAGTTATCCAGTAGACCTGCTTCCTGAACCTCCCAGGGTTCAATCCGCAGCAGTCAGTCCTAGGGTCCACTACCTAGTTGTGCACTTCTGACTCCTACAGAGTGCATCTGTCACCTAGCCTCAAGGTGACCTGACAGTTTGATCAGCCATGGACCCGGCTGATGTGCCGCTACCTGCAGATGATCCATAGCAAGGCTTAGTTCGCAGACTTGAGACCCAGGAATCGCATCAGACCCAGGTGATGCGATTCCTTCAGGATTTGGCATCCCGTTTTGAACAGGTTCAGGCCTCATTAGGACCCCCGGTTCAACAACCTCAACCGCTATCTGCTGCTGCACCTATCACACCAGTCGCAGCCACACATTCATTACATCTGCCAGCTCTGGCCCATTTCCCTGGGGACTCCAAGGCCTGCAGGGGGTTCCTTAGCCAGTGCACAATTCATTTTGAGCTTCTGCCCCAAAACTTCCTGTCCGATCGGGCAAAGGTAGCCTATATTATATCCCTCCTGTCTGGTGAGGCGTTAGCCTGGGCTGCCCCTCTGTGGGAACTAAATGATCCAGTGGTTTCTAGCCTGTCTGATTTCATGAAACTTTTTCGGAATATCTTCGAGGAACCGGGTCGTGTCTCCTCAGCGGCCAGCGCCCTTTAACGTCTCTGTCAAGAATCCGCTTCTGTGGGACAGTACGCTCTTCATTTTCGTACCTTGACTGCTGAGCTGAGTTGGAATAATGAGTTGCAACCTTTTTACATGGCCTCTCTGATAGAGTGAAGGATGAATTAGCAGGAAGATCTCTCCCTGCTGATCTGGATGGTGTCATCACCTTGTGTAACCAGATCCATATTTGCTTTCAGGAGAGGACCCTGGAAAAAGGACGCCAGCACTCCCTGTTCTTTAGGCAGCCAGAGCTACCATGTTCCTTCTCTTCATTCCGAGGAGCACATCCTGCCTGCTGAGGAACCTATGCAGCTGGGCTGGACCAAGTTATCTGCCGAAGAATGCACTAGGCGCAGAACTCTGGGCCTGTGCCTCTACTGTGGCATCAAAGGTCATTTTCGTGATACTTGTTCTCTTCGTCCGGAAAAACGCTCAGGGCTAATACATCTGGAAGGTGGAGTATTGGACCCTGAAATATCACCTTCACCTTCTCGTCTTCTCCTTTCTGTGTTCCTTTATGTTGGCGCTTCCCCTCGTTCGGTCTCGGCATATCTGGATTCCTGAGCCACTGGCAATTTAATGGACTGGGGAACTGCGTCTTCCATGAGACATAACCCTTTTCCCCCTTACAAAGCCATTGGTGGTCTTGGCGATTGATGGCACTGTTCTCCCAGGGGGCCCTATCTGCTTCCAGACCATTCCTGTTAAGATGTCGGTAGGGACACTCCACCAGGAGTGGATATCCTTCCTTGTCTTGCCTAAGGCTTCATCTCCTATCATATTATGTCTTCCTTTGTTACGGCTCCATTCTCCAGATGTTGATTGGACTGCTGGATATATCTTGACTTGGGGTTCCTAATGTTCCTCCTCCTGCCTACTCAAGGTTACCCCAAAAGAGAAACTTCCTGTTGCCACCATCCCAGTATCTTCTGCTCTTCCCGCTGCATATAGCGATTTCTGGAATGTCTCCTGCAATAGTCGGGCTGAGACACTCTCTGGGTCCTGTGGCACTCTGGATGAGGAGCCCACCTGTGAACCTGAGCCGATCAGTCACTCCAGTTTGCATGGCCATTTCCCTTTGCCTGTCCCTGGACCCCCTTGGACACACACCCAGGCTGACTCGTCCATCAGTTACACAGTCGCTACGCCCTGTGATGCAATTCTGGTGGTCGCTGCACCTGGCGATGCTGTTCATTCAGCCTCTGCACCAGTCCAGCCTATGCCCAGTGAGCTTCCTGCTTCTTGTTCAGGACCTTCAGTAACCTGGCCTCACCCTACTGTTACTACGTCTGTTCAAACCCATTTAAGAGGCTCAATCCATCCTTTGGATAGACTGCCTCATTCGGCCAGGTGGGGTTTTCAATCTTTTGTTCAGGGCTCTCTGCATTCTGTTTGTGTTTCAGCTATCCAGCTTAACTCTTGTAACACGTCACCTTCTAACCAACCTGACCTCAGGGATCCATTGACCTCTACCCAGTCTGATGGTCCTGTGTTGGATGTCCTGCTCATCTTAAAGAGTCTGGGGGACCCTGCTCAGACTTCTGATGGTCTTCTCGTGCCCTTACCCATTTCTAAAAAGCCTTTAGTCCTCAATAAGTCCTTTCGTCCTCTCCCCACCTCGGTTTCGGTCTCTGAGGATAATCTAAAGTACGAGGCAAGTTTTGAATTCTCGGCTCCATAAAGGCATTCTTCAGTACCTCGTACATTGGAAAGGGTTTGGTCCTGAGGAGAGGTCTTGGATCACTGCATCTGAGGTCTTTGCTCCTCGTCTATTGAGGGGGTTCCATCTGGAGTTTCCCTTTAAGCTTGGGCACAGGTGGGGAGGGGGAGGCTTCATAAGAGGGGGGGTACTGTCATGGTTATGCAATAGTTTGTTTGTCAGCTTACCTGTCTCCATGTGTTCATCTCTAAAGACCAGCTCTCTCACCTGACTGGTTTTATAACCTCTCCTCTCCCACCCCAGCTCTATCAGAGAACCCTATATTAACCTGTGCACTGAAAGCCAGCAGTGCTGAACAACCATTGTGTGTTAGCTTTCATGTGTACTTGCTGTGTCTCCTGCATCTAAATCCAGTTACCGACTTTGACCTGTTCTCGACTATTCCTGTCTGCTCGTGACCATGACCTTTGGCGTGTCCTCTACCATCCCTGTTTGCCTGTGACCCTGAAACTTGACGTGAACTCTGTTGTCCTTGTCTGCTTGTGGCCCCGACCTTGGCTTGTCCCTTACTTGTTGTTCCAGCCTGCTGCCTCCTTCCTATTCTCCTGTAGTCTACCGTGAGCGTGAACTGTGAGACCCTGTGGGCCGTGACCTGGAGCCAGACTGCAGCGCAGTTTATCCTCACCACTGGAGGCTCTGGCGAACACCTGCTGGCTCTTAGACTCTGCGCCCTGGGGAATCTATGCTCTAGCTCCCAGTGGGATCTGTGTCAGTGATCCAGTAGACCTGCTTCCTGAACCTCTCAGGGTTCAATCTGCAGCAGTCAGTCCCAGGGTCCACTACCTAGCGGTACACTTCTGGCTCCTACAGAGTGCATCTGTCACCTAGCCTCAAGGTGACCTGACAGCACTACTATGGAGCTGACAAAATACATTGTTAAGTGACTACACAAGGTGAATATAGGCCCAGGAGAGCATGCTGGGGAGGTAAGTGAAGGCAAATATGTATGAAGGACAAAAAAAATACTAAAAAATCCAGCATGCATGAAGACAAAGGGGACATTACAATCATGGTAATTAGGGAATGAGGAAAGAAATACAATACATTAGCAAACATTCTATACAATAAAATGAGTGATGTTAAAGGATAAAAATCTTACCTTAATATACTCCTTCTGCAGGACTTGGATGATGGCAGAACAGGTCTCAAAGATAATTATCCCCAGAGCCTGGGGGGAGATGCCTGTCTAGAACTTAGGGTCCTGCAGGCTTCTCCCCGTCACCAAGTACCGCAGGGGGGCGACTAGCCTCTGCTCCGCAGTGATGGCTTGCCTCATGCAGGTATCCTGCTTGCTAATATAAGGGATCAGCAAAGCCAGAAAACGGTGAAATACGGGGTCCGTCATCTGGAGAAATTTCCTGAAATCATCATAATTATTCTCACGGATGTCACAGAGCAAAGACATGTGACAGAACTGGTCACGCTGGAGCAACCAATTCTTGGTTCATGAACTCCTCCTCACCCTGTTCATGGACTGGGCTTGTGTCAAAGTAAGAACCCCAACACCAAGCCCCCGCACAGCACAAACTCTACGATGAGTACGTACACGCAACATGGCTAGAAAACAGTCGGCTGCTCAGAACGAAGTAACAGAACGCGCTGAAGAACAGCAAGGCCTGTGAAGAGCGACCTGAAAATCAGTAACGAACCAACAAGAACACAATGACAAGTCAATGGTAACTCGCTGCACGCACTGAAGAACAGATACAAACCCACAAGCAAAAACTGAACACCAGAAAAACAAACTGAAAACCACAAGTCTGAAAAAGCGCGAATCGTCTCTCACCAAACTTTTACTAACACCAGATTAGCAAAAGTAGTCCAAAGAGTGCCGCGCTTGGTACTAAACTGCCCTTTTATAGTCTTGTCGTACGTGGTGTACGTGACCGCCTTCTTGGCGTTTGGAAATTCCGACAACTTTGTGCGACCGTGTGTATGCAAAACAAATTTGAACCAACATCCGTCGGAAAAAATCCGTGGATTTTGTTGTTGGAGTGTCCGATCAATGTCCAACCGTGTGTACGGGGCATTACAGTGTTGTGGCACTAGCACCAGTGCCTAAAGCCCAATTTTTCTGCTCCTGTTTAACAGGGGTGTGTAATTGCAATTTTTGCTGTAATATTTTGCAGCAGGGCTCGTTCCTGCACTCAACTAGAGTATCTGTGAGGGGTTGCAGTGTTGTGGCACCAGCCCCAGTGCCTAAAGCCCAATTTTTATGCTCCTGTTAACAGGGGCGTGTAATTACAATTTTTGCTGTAATATTTTGCAGCAGGGCTCGTTCCTGCACTCAACTAGAGTATCTGTGAGGGGTTGCAGTGTTGTGGCACCAGCAGTAGTGCCTAAAGCCCAATTTTTCTGACCCTGTTCAACAGGGGCATGTAATTACAATTCTTGATATAATATTTCACAGCAGGGCTCGTTCCAGCGCCCACCAAGAGTAACTGTGAGGGCTTACAGTGTTGTGGCAACACCACCACACCACCACCAAAGGCCCAATTCTTCTGACCCTGTTCAACAGAGGCATGTAATTACAATTCTTGATATAATATTTCACAGCAGGGCCGTTCCAGCACCCAGCAAGAGTAACTGTGAGGGCTTACAATGTTCCTGTACCACAAACACCTAAGGCCCAATTTTCTGCAGAGCATAACAAACATCCGACCTACAAATGACTCCTACTTACAAATGACTCCTACTTACAAATGGAGGGAGACAACAGGAAGGGAGAGGAAATCTACCCCTAGGAAGGGAAATTCTCTCCTGTAAGAGTTGGGTTGAGTTATGGGAAAAAGGTGTCTCCTCCACTGATTTATCACCAATCCTTGTTTCCCTTAAAAAACCCAAATTTTCAAAATCCAATTGTCATTGGGACAGAAAGTGAGGTGAAATCTTCTGAACAGGGGCACAGACAGCAAAACAAATGTTACAGGGGTGATAACCCTTCCCTATGTTTTCCAAAAAGCTATAAAATAGATTTTTTGGCTGGAGCTACACTTACGTACCTGTTCCAAATTACAAACAGATTCTACATAAGAACAAACCTGCAGTCCCTGTCTTGTTTGCACTGCCTGTATACTGCTGTTAAGAGTATATAGGGCCTGGGGGCCCCAATGCCTTTTCTTTTTTTAATTTAGGTGCGGGGTTCCCCTTAATATCCATACAAGGCTTAAAGGGCCTCATAACGGACTGTGGGGTACCCATGCTGTTTGTCTCACTGATTTTTGTCTCACTGATTAATGCCGGGACCCAACATTACATTAAAGCCGCAAGCAGTTTTAAATTACTTTTATTCCTTTAAAAATGTAATTTTGTGCAGGGGCTGTTATAAGCATGGAAAACACGCGCCACTTTACAGGCATACTATAGACAACTCCCAGGTACGATATTTAAAGGAATATTTCACTTTTATTTTTTCACTTTAAGCATCATAAAAATCACTGCTCCTGGAAAAACGGCCATTTTTAAAACTTTCTTTTGCATTGATACATGTCCCCTGGGGCAGGACCCGGGTCCCCAAACCCTTTTTAGGACAATAACTTGCATATTAGCCTTTAAAATTTGCACTTTTGATTTCTCACATTCGAGTCCCATAGACATTAACGGTGTTCAAATGTTCGCTCAAACTTTCGGTCTGTTCGCATGTTCTGGATGCGAACCGAACCGGGGGGTGTTCAGCCCATCCCTAGTCTTTGAATACATACACCAGGAATGGCCTATAGTCAGGTATAGGCTTGGCTAGACTAGAATGCAGTGGATATATATGTAGGAGACAGTATATATATTTTATGCACTGCAGATCACTGAATCACCTACAGTGGCTTGCGAAAGTATTCGGCCCCCTTGAACTTTTCAACCTTTTGCCACATTTCAGGCTTCAAACATAAAGATATAAAATTTTATTTTTTTGTGAAGAATCACCAACAAGTGGGACACAATTGTGAAGTGGAACGAAATCTATTGGATATTTTAAACTTTTTTAGCAATTAAAAAACTGAAAAGTGGTGCGTGCAAAATTATTCGGCCCCTTTACTTTCAATGCAGAAAACTCACTCCAGAAGTTCAGCGAGGATCTCTGAATGATCCAATGTTGTCCTAAATGACTGATGGTGATAAATAGAATCCACCTGTGTGTAATCAAGTCTCTGTATAAATGCACCTGCTCTGTGATAGTCTCAGGGTTCTGTTGAAAGCGCAGAGAGCATCATGAAGACCAAGGAACACACCAGGCAGGTCCGTAATACTGTTGTGGAGAAGTTTAAAGTCGGATTTGGATACAAAAAGATTTCCCAAGCTTTAAACATCCCAAGGAGCACTGTGCAAGCGATCATTTTGAAATGGAAGGAGTATCAGACCACTGCAAATCTACCAAGACCTGGCTGTCCCTCTAAACTTTCAGCTCAGACAAGGAGAAGACTGATCAGAGATGCAGCCAAGAGGCCCATGATCACTCTGGATGAACTGCAGAGAACTGCAGCTGAGGTGGGAGAGTCTGTCCATAGGACAACAATCAGTCGTACACTGCACAAATCTGGCCTTTATGGAAGAGTGGCAAGAAGAAAGCCATTTCTCAAAGATATCCATTAAAAGTCTCGTCTAAAGTTTGCCACAAGCCACCTGGGAGACACACCAAACATGTGGAAGAAGGTGCAGTTCCACAATGCAGAACGATATGTTTGGCGTAAAAGCAACACAGCTCATCACACTCAACACATCATCCCCACTGTCAAACATGGTGGTGGCAGCATCATGGTTTGGGCCTGCTTGTCTTCAGCAGGGACAGGGAAGATGGTTAAAATTGAGGGGAAGATGGATGCAGCCAAATACAGGACCATTCTGGATGAAAACCTGTTGGAGCCTGCAAAAGACCTGAAACTGGGACGGAGATTTATCTTCCAACAAGACAATGATCCCAAACATACAGCAAAATCTACAAAGGAATGGTTCACAAATAAACGTATCCAGGTGTTAGAATGGCCAAGTCAAAGTCCAGACCTGAATCCAATCGAGAATCTGTGGAAAGAGCTGAAAACTGCTGTTCACAAATGCTCTCCATCCAACCTCACTGAGCTCGAGCTGTTTTGCAAGGAAGAATGGGCAAGAATTTCAGTCTCTCGATGTGCAAAACTGATAGAGACATACCCCAAGCGACTTGCAGCTGTAATCGCAGCAAAAGGTGGCTCTACAAAGTATTAACGCAAGGGGGCCGAATAATTTTGCACGCCCCACTTTTCATTTTTTTATTAGTTAAAAAAGTTTCAAGAATCCAAAAGATTTCGTTCCACTTCACAATTGTGTCTCACTTGTTGGTGATTCTTCACAAAAAATAAAAATTTTATATCTTTGTTTGAAGCCTGAAATGTGGCAAAAGGTTGAAAAGTTCAAGGGGGCCGAATACTTTCGCAAGCCACTGTACCTGCCTGCTTGAAAGTGTATTTGAAAACGTACACCAGGAATGGCCTGCAGTCAGATATAGGCTTGGCTAGACTGGAATGCAGTGGATATATATATGTTGGAGACTGTATATATATTTAATGCACTGCAGATCACTGAATCACTTGCCTGCCTGCCTGAAATTGTATTTGAAAACGTACACCAGCAATGGCCTGCAGTCAGATATAGGCTTGGCTAGACTTGAATACAGTGCATATATATATGTTGCAGACTGTATATATATTTTATGCACTGCAGCTCAGTGAATCACCTGCCTGCCTGAAAGTATATTTGAAAACGTACACCAGGAATGGCCTGCAGTCAGATATAGGCTTGGCTAGACTGGAATGCAGTGGATATATATATGTTGGAGACTGTATATATATTTAATGCACTGCAGATCACTGAATCACTTGCCTGCCTGCCTGAAATTGTATTTGAAAACGTACACCAGCAATGGCCTGCAGTCAGATATAGGCTTGGCTAGACTTGAATACAGTGCATATATATATGTTGCAGACTGTATATATATTTTATGCACTGCAGCTCAGTGAATCACCTGCCTGCCTGAAAGTATATTTGAAAACGTACACCAGGAATGGCCTGCAGTCAGATATAGGCTTGGCTAGACTGGAATGCAGTGGATATCTATATGTTGGAGACTGTATATATATTTAATGCACTGCAGATCACTGAATCACTTGCCTGCCTGCCTGAAATTGTATTTGAAAACGTACACCAGCAATGGCCTGCAGTCAGATATAGGCTTGGCTAGACTTGAATACAGTGCATATATATATGTTGCAGACTGTATATATATTTTATGCACTGCAGCTCACTGAATCCCCTGCCTGCCAGCCTGAAAGTGTATTTGAAAACGTACACCAGGAACTACCTGCAGTCAGATATAGGCTTGGCTAGACTAAAATGTAGTGGATATATATATATGTTGGATAAAGAAAAATTATAAACTGCGCTAACCAAATTTTAGGTAAGGTGGAAGTGTGGCCTACCACCAGCAAATATAAGTAAAATTAAAACAGTAATCAACAAAGAAAAAGTCCAAATCTTCAAAATTGGTATGATGTTCAGCTTAATTGCAGGTAACAATCCAAAATGAGCTATGATTGCCCTTATCAGAACTTCAGTGATAATGAGCGGATGGCATTAAACCCTGCCAGGGCCTTAGGGATAATAAACCAGTCAGCACCGTCCGTTTTCAAATTAAAGTCCCCTCAATGGATGCAGGAGAAGAAACAAACAGAAAAAAACTGGCCATAGTGTAGTATATTAGATGTTAAGCATGGACAAACAGACATACCAAACACCCTGGTAAACACACAGGAACAACCAAAAAAAAAGTAAGGGGAGGGAAGTGAAAAAACCCCACCACCGTGGCTGTAGATTGTGCTTACCGACTAATGGTGATAAGCAGGCTCTATGGCAAACTAGGAGCTGATCAGTAGTTGACAAGGAACACTTTGATTCGTCCACATTAGCCCGAAGTCCATACCATCAGTACACAACCCAGAATATAAATGATAAGCTTTCCATGGTGAAGTACGTTTAAAACCAGATTTAATGAGTAAAGTAATGCACTTACAGAATAAAAGCACTTGTATCGCATAGAATATAAATCACCGGCCGGCATAAAAACATGGAAGCGAAGCTCGTCCTACTTCCTGGTCACGTGGTAGCGTGGCTGCGTGCGTACCCAGATGCGTTTTGTCATCAAAAGGATGTTTAATGCCATCCGCTCATTATCACTGAAGTTCTGGTAAGGGCAATCATAGCTCATTTTGGATTGTTACCTGCAATTAAGCTGAACATCATACCAATTTTGAAGATTTGGACTTTTTCTTTGTTGATTACTGTTTTAATTTTACTTATATTTGCTGGTGGTAGGCCACACTTCCACCTTACCTAAAATTTGGTTAGCGCAGTTTATGATTTTTCTTTATTCTGATTGGTGTTGTCGCACTGTTTACTGCTGCTTATTTTTATGTGTTTCTAGCGCGGAATTTTTATTATATAATATATATGTTGGAGACTGTATATACATTTAATGCACCGCAGATCACTGAATCACTTGCCTGCCTGCCTGAAAGTGTATTTGAAAATGTACACCAGCAATGGCCTGCAGTCAGATATAGGCTTGGCTAGACTAGAATGCAGTGGATATATATGTAGGAGACTGTAGATATATTTTATGCACTGCATATCACTGAATCGCCTGCCTGCCTGAAAGTGTATTTGAATACGTACACCAGGAACAGTCTGCAGTGAGATCTAGCTAAACTGAATAAAGTGTATATACAGTATATATCTATATATAGATATATCTATATATCTAGATATATAGATATATCTATATATATATATATACAAAGCCGGAATGTATATATATATATAATAAATACACTGCAGCTAACTGAATCAACTGCCTGCCTGAAGTATATTAGAAACAGTACAGCAGGAACGGTCTGCAGTGAGATCTAGCTAAATTGGATACAGTGTATATATATATATATATATATATATATACAAAGCCGGGGTGTATATATATATATATATATATATATATATATATATATATATATTAAATACACTGCAGCTAACTGAATCAACTGCCTGCCTGCAGTGAGATCTAGCTAAACTGAAAGCAGTGGATATATATATACCAATCTGACTGTATATATATATTAAATACACTGCAGCTAACTTAATCAGCAGCAGGAACGGTCTGTAGTGAGATCTAGCTAAACTGCATGCAGTGGATATATATATATATATATATATATATATATATATATATATGTATATACCAGTCTGACTGTATATATATATATATATATATATATATATATATATATATATATATATATATATATATATATATATATATATATATATATTAATACACTGCAGCTAACTGAATCAACTGCCTGCCTGAAGTATATTAGAAATAGTACAGCAGGAACGGTCTGCAGTGAGATCTAGCTAAACTGTATGCAGTGAGTATATATATATATATATATATATATATATATATATATATATATATACCAGTCTGACTGTATATATATATATATGTAATACACTGCAGCTAACTGAATCAACTGCCTGCCTGAAGTATATTAGAAACCGTACAGCAGGAACAGTCTGCAGTGAGATCTAGCTAACTGAATAAACTGCCTGCTCAAAGTAAATGAAATGACACTCTCTCTCTCTCTATCTCTCTCTCCGCCAGCAACACACTACACAAGGCCGACGTGCAGGCGGCCTTATATAGTGTGGATTGTGGACTTAACTCCCTGAGCCATAATTGGCCAAAAGCACCCTTCCTTTGGCCAATTATGGCTCTCTTTGCTAACGGCGCTGTAATTGCTTGTCCAATCATCAGCCAGCAATGCACTGCAATGACACAGTGCATTTTGGGGCGTGACGCGCCACTTGAATTTGGATCTTCGTTGAACGATCGAATGGCCGATGTTTGAGTCAAACTCATGTTCGACTCGAACTCAAAGCTCATCCCTAATGACGACATCATGGAGCTGGTGGATGTTAGGAACCTTGCTCTCCTCCACCTTCCATTTGAGGATGCCCCACAGATGCTCAATAGGGTTTAAGTTGGGAGACATATTTGGTCAGTCCATCACCCTTATTCTCAGCTTCTTTAGTAAGGCAGTTGCTGTCTTGGAGGTGTGTTTGGGGTCGTTATCATGTTGGAATACTGCCCTGCGGCTCAGTCTCCGAAGGGAGGGGATCATGCTTTGCTTCAGTATGTCACAGTACATGTTGGCATTCATGGTTCCCTCAATGAACTGTAGCTCCCCAGTGCTGGCAGCACTCATGCAGCCCCAGACCATGACACTCCCACCACCATGCTTGACTGTAGGCAAGACACACTTGTCTTTGTACTCCTCACCTGGTTGCCGACACACATGCTTGACACCATCTTAACCAAATAAGTTTATCTTGGTCTCATCAGACCACATGACATGGTTCCAGTAATCCATGTTCTTAGTCTGCTTATCTTTAGGAAACTGTTTGCAGCCTTTCTTGTGCATTATCTTTAGAAGAGGCTTCCTTCTGGGATGACAGCCATGCAGACCAATTTGATGCAGTGTGTGTCTGAGCACTGATGGGCTGACCCCCCCACCCCTTCAATCTCTGCAGCAATGCTGGCAGCACTCATACGTCTATTTTCCAAAGACAACCTCTGGATATGATGCTGAGCACATGCAGTCAACGTCTTTGGTTGACCATGGCGAGGCCTGTTCTGAGTGGAACCTGTCCTGTTAAACCTCTGTGTGGTCTTGGTCAGCGTGCTGTAGCTCAGTTTCAGGGTCTTGGCAATCTTCTTATAGCCTAGGCCATCCTTATGTAGAGCAACAATTCTTTTTTTCAGATCCTCAGAGAGTTCTTTGCCATGGGGTGCCATGTTGAACTTCCAGTGACCAGTATGAGAGAGTCAGAGTGATAACACCAAATTTAACACACCTGCTCCCCATTCACACCTGAGACCTTGTAACACTAACGAGTCACTTGACACTGGGAAGGGAAAAGGGCTAATTGGGCCCAATTTGGACATTTTCACCTAGGGGTGTACCCACTTTTGTTGCCAGTGGTTTAGACATTAATGGCTGTGTGTAAAGTTATTTTGAGGGGACAGCAAATTTACACTGTTATACAAACTGTTCACCCACTACTTTACATTGTAGCAAAGTGTCATTTCTTCACGTCACATGAAAAGATAATAAAATATTTACAAAAATGTGAGAGGTGTCAAAATGTGAGAGGTGTACTCACTTTTGTGAGATACTGTATATATATATATATATATATATATATATATATATATATATATATATATACACACTATATTGCCATCCATCCCAGTCTTATGCCCCGTACACACGGTCGGATTTTCCGACGGAAAATGTGTGATAGGACCTTGTTGTTGTGGGCTCCATCACACATTTTCCATCGGATTTTCCATCGGAAATTCCGACCATGTGTGGGCTCCATCACACATTTTCCATCAGATTTTCCGACCCACAAAGTTTGAGAGCAGGATATAAAATTTTCCGACAACAAAATCCGTTGTCGGAAAATTCCGATCGTGTGTACACAAATCCGACGGACAATGTGCCACACATGCTCAGAATAAATAAAGGGATGAAAGCTATTGGCCACTGCCCCGTTTATAGTCCCGTCGTACGTGTTTTACGTCACCGCATTCAGAACGATCAGATTTTCCGACAACTTTGTGTGACCGTGTGTATGCAAGACAAGTTTGAGCCAACATCCATCGGAAAAAATCCTAGGATTTTGTTGTCGGAATGTCCAAACAAAGTCCGACCGTGTGTACGGGGCATTAGTCTGTAGGGTTCATGTTGGCCCGCCCTTTGCATCTATAACAGCCTCAACTAACTCTATATTATCTCTATACAGTCAGGTCCATAAATATTGGGACATTGACACAATTCTAATCTTTTTGGCTCTATACACCACCACAATGGATTTGAAATAAAACGAACAAGGTGTGCTTTAACTGCAGACTTTCAGCTTTAATTTGAGGGTATTTACATCCAAATCAGGTGAACGGTGTAGGAATTACAACAGTTTGTATATGTGCCTCCCACTTTTTAAGGGACCAAAAGTAATGGGACAGATTAACAATCATCCATCAAACTTTCACTTTTTAATACTTGGTTGCAAATCCTTTGCAGTCAATTACAGCCTGAAGTCTGGATAGACATCACCAGATGCTGGGTTTCATCCCTGGTGATGCTCTGCCAGGCCTCTACTGCAACAGTCTTCTGTTCCTGCTTGTTCTTGGGGCATTTTCCCTTCAGTTTTGTCTTCAGCAAGTGAAATGTATGCTCAATCGGATTCAGGTCAAGTGATTGACTTGGCCATTGCATAACATTCCACTTCTTTCCCTTAAAAAACTCTTTGGTTGCTTTTGCAGTATGCTTCGGGTCATTGTCCATCTGCACTGTGAAGCGCCATCCAATGAGTTCGGAAGCATTTTGCTGAGTATGAGCAGATACACTGAGAATTCATCCTGCTGCTTTTGTCAGCAGTCGCATCATCAATATATACAAGAGAACCAGTTCCATCAAAATATGTGAACAGTGATACAAAAATATAAAAGTCCAAAAAATCTTTAAAGGGATTGGCACCACAAGGAGCCTACATATTAAAGTCCACCACCTACTTAAAAAAGCCACCACCCAGGGTCTTAGGGGGCTTACCAGAAGTAAATGACTTGGAACGACTTATGCCGGCCAAGTCACTAATGGCTGTGAGACCAACAGGTCACAAGAGTGTAGTACTTTAAACGCCCATGTTTGATTGTAGGTTGGAATAGGAGATATGTGAAGAGGCTGTGTAGAAGCTTGTAAACAACCAGAATTCCCAGAAAAGGCAATGATGGTTAAAAAACGCCGTCACCTGAAGATATTAAAGGCTTACCAGAGGTTGTTGACCTGGGAAGACTTACATCATTGAAGTCAAACAGGCATGGTGACCAACTGGTCAGGAAGGTACATCCCCTTTAAGTATCCTCAATGGAATCCAAACCAAGGCGACTGTTTCGCGTCCACAATTGACCTCAACACTCGTGGAAAATAATATCACAATGGAAGGCCTCAAACGAAAATTCATATGCCATGTGAGAAATGGATGAAACGTAAACACTGGTTTATTTGAGTATAAAAAATAAACTCACATTTTTGTAGATCATCAAAAATTACATAGATCAAGTAGCGGTAATTGTGAAGGGTCCACCCAACGCGTTTCTGCGAAAGAGCCATCATCTGGGGTGTGGACCCCCCATTTCACCGCTATATAAAGAACTAATGACCCCTTGTGGAAGTGTCGTGGTACCAGAAGTGAAACTGAGTTATTCATTGTACATAGAAAGGTCCAAGATGATAAAGAACCTCCAAAAGAAATAATATATTAAAATAAATTGAATTTAAATTGTATCATGAGAGATATATCAACAAAAGCAAAAAACGGGACCAAGCCTCGCTTCTGTATTGTCTCTTAAGAGGCTGCTTGTATTAAACAGAGCCAAGCCTCTTTTCCATCTAGCGTCGAGACGTCAGCGCACACTCATGTGGCGGCGTCACGGCGCTCCATAGGAGGCGAACCAAGCCTCACTCTGAGTATGGTCCCCTCACCTCCTACAAGGACAACACCAAGGTAGTGATGGGCGGGGTCAGTCTTCAACACTGTCGTACGTCGCGACGCCGCTATGCAAAAACACAGCAGCGTCACGGCGCCACACATGAAGTAAACAAAACTCCTTCAGAGAGTGATCACATGAATCCCCCATGAAATGGATAGTAAAAACATCATCACCAGTGTGATTGTATTCCGGGTACACAAGACGGCTTAGCCCTCCACCGGGATCACATTCAGTGGGCAAAATTGAATTAACTAAACTAGATTACAAAAATTTTTTAAGAAGTATAAGTGTAAAAACAATTAGTCAAAGCTGAATAATAAGCTGCGACTCAGCCATATATTATGTGCATTATGTATTTTAAACACAAACATAAAAGTTTTAATTAAATAGAGAGAAAAAAAATATATAACAATATATATATGGTGAAATTAATATATACAAATAATTAATTAATATATAAAAAATTCAAAACCAGACTTAGAATGACCAAGATCATAAACCTGAACACCTAGATAGCAACTGCCAATAGGGATCATTATTACATAAAAATTATTATAAAATAATATCATAATACTAATCAATTACCACAATAGGTTTAACTTTATTTAGATATTAAATCAGAATTAAAAATATATATAAAATGATAAAAAAGAAAAGAAAACATTCCAATCAACCCTGATTGATAAATGAATTGATATCCCACTCCACATTCATTCCTTGTGGGAAGTGGGTCTGCAATTCATAAATCCAGAACGTCTCAAGGCGGGAGACGCCCCTAAGATTAGCTCCTCCCCTCCATGGGGCAATATATTTGTTGATTATTAAAAATTGTGTGCCTATGGGGTTCTGGTCATGAAACTCCCTATAATGCCGGGGAACCGTATGCTTAGTACTACCGGCCTTAATCAAATTAATATTTTCTGACACCCTGGTCATAAATGACCTAATAGTCCGGCCCACATATTGTTTGCCACATGGACAAGTTAGGAGGAATACCACCGTAGTAGTGGCACAGGTGCAGAAATGTTTAATTTGATACGTGCGGCCAGTCACAGTAGAGTGAAAATTGTGACTGGTTCTCCTACCGCACGTATTACACACTAGACATCTTTTATAGGTATGAAAGCCAGTCCAGTTATGGAAAAAAGAAGGCTTACTGGGAGGGTTGATAATATTTGAAGCCAGTTTATTTCGAAGTGAAGGCACCCCTCTAAAGATCACCTTAGGTGCTTCGGGTAGTAGAGGGCCCAAAATCTTATCAGTCTTTAGAACTTCCCAATGATGTTCAAAAATATGTTTGATCTGTTTATGTTGGGTAGAAAATGATGTTAAAAAGGACCACTTGAAATCATCGTTCTCACATTGAGGTTTGTCCTCCAACAGCAGAGAACGATCGACATCACAGGTATTAGCAATATCCCTATCCACATCTATAGGGTCATAACCTATTTCTAAAAATCTCTCTCTAAGGACATTAGCCTGAGATTTGAATGTTTTTAGGTCTGTACAATTCCTGCGCAACCGCAGAAATTGACTCTTCGGGACTGATCTAAGCCATGATCTGTGATGACAGCTATCTGTAGGTATATATGCATTCCTATCAGTTGGCTTGAAATAGGTGCTAAATATAAACCTTTGGTCTGTCCTCTCAATGACAAGGTCAAGAAAATGAATTGTTGACCTACTAAATTCGTAGGTAAGGGCTATACCCCTATCATTATCATTAGGAGTCCAAAAAAAATCATCCAGGCCTTCAAGAGTGCCTGTCCATAGGAGGAGGATGTCATCAATGTACCGGGCCACAACAAAAGGTGTGGGTTACCCATGGCATAGACGACATCCTCCTCCCACCTGACCATAAATAAATTGGCCAGGCTAGGAGAAAACTTAGCTCCCATTGCCACCTTTTTGTGTTTCTGATAGAACCGTCCATCAAACCAGAAGTAGTTATGTTGTGTGGCGAACTCAATTAGATCAACAATAAATTTAACCTGAGGGGCGGCAAGAGAGGCATCTCTATTGAGAAATCCATGAACTGCATCTATACCTTTTTGATGTGGGATACAGGTGTAAAGAAATGCCACATCGGCGGTGGCCATAATTAGGTCACCCGAATGGGAGACATTAGATAATAATCTTATTACATCTTTAGTATCCTTAAGATAAGATGGCATATTACGCACTAAGGGCTGTAAAAAGAAATCTATATATTTACCTATTCTGGAGGTAACCGAGTCGATCCCACTGATTATAGGTCGACCGGTAGGTTGGAGGGGATCTTTATGGATTTTGGGTAAATAATAAATAATGGCAATACGTGGAGCTAAAGGGACAAGGAATGATTTTTCTTTTTTGTTTAAAATAAACATTTCTAAACCTTCAGTTTTAACCAGATTTTGCAATTCTCTCTTGTATTTAGACGTTGGGTTGCTAGGTAATTCCATATAAGTTTCATGGTCACCCAAAATATGATTCATTTCTTTCATATAGTCTAATTTGTTCAGTAGAACTATGCCTCCGCCTTTATCGGCGGGGCGAATCACCAAGTCCTTGTTGTCACACAAAGACTTTAAGCCAGCTTGAGGTAAAGAGTTATGAAAATTTTCGTTTGGGCGGAATTTTGGCCAGGTCTTTCAACACCAAATCCCTAAACATATGAAAAGTAGGGGGAAGTTGTGTAGGAAGGTTGAAAACAGAAGGGTTAGATAAACCCGAATGAGCTTATATGGGGGGACAAATTTTAGGCCCTTATTCAGAATGATTTTTTCCTCTGGAGTTAGAACAGTATTGCTCAGATTAAACACACCTTGGCACATTAAGTTTGCATTTAATACGTGCGGTAGGAGAACCAGTCACAATTTTCAGTTTACTGTGACTGGCCGCACGTATCAAATTAAACATTTCTGCACCTGTGCCACCACTAAGGTGGTATGCCTCCTAACTTGTCCGTGTAGCAAACAATATGTGGGCCGTACTATTAGGTCATTTACGACCAGTGTGTCAGAACATATTAATTTGATTAAGGCCGGTAGTACTAAGCATACGGTTCCCCGGCATTATAGGGAGTTTCATGACCGGAATCCCATAGGCACACAATTTTTAATAATCAGCAAATATATTGCCCCATGGAGGGGAGGAGCTAATCTTAGGGGTGTCTCCCGCCTTGAGACGTTCTGGATTTATGAATTGCAGACCCACTTCCCACAAGGAATGAATGTGGAGTGGGAAATCAATTATTTTATCAATCAGGGTTAATTGGAATTTTTTCTTTTCTTTTTTATCATTCTATATATATTTTTAATTCTGATTTAATATCTAAATAAAGTTAAACCTATTGTGGTAATTGATTATTATTATGATATTATTTATAATAATTTTTATGTAATAATGACCCCTATTGGCAGTTGCTATCTAGGTGTTCAGGTTTATGATCTTGGTCATTCTAAGTCCGGTTTTGAATTTTTTATATATTAATTAATTATTTGTATATATTAATTTCACCATATATATATTGTTATATATTTTTTCTCTCTATTTAATTAAAACTTTTATGTTTGTGTTTAAAATACATAATGCACATAATATATGGCTGAGTTGCAGCTTATTATTCAGTTTTATCTGATTATTTGTTTTCATACTTATACTTCTTAAAATTTTTTTGTAATCTAGTTTAATTGATTATATTTTGCCCACTGAATGGGATCCCGGTGGAGGGCTAAGCCGTTTTGTGTCTACCCGGAATACAATCATGCCGGTGATGATGTTTTCACTATCCATTTCATGGGGGAGTCATGTGATCACTCTCTGAAGAAGTTTTGTTTACTTCATGTGTGGCGCAGTGATGCTGCTGTGTTTTTGCATAGCGGTGTCACAACGTACAACAGTGTTGAAGACTGACCCCGCCCATCACTACCTTGGCGTTGTCCTTATAGAAGGTGATGGGACCATACTCAGAGTGAGGCTTGGTTCGCCTCCTATGGAGCGCCGTGATGCCGCCGCGTGAGTGTGCGCTGATGTCACAAGGCTAGAGGCTCTGTTTAATACAAGCAGCCTCTTAAGAGACAATACAGGAGCGAGGCTTGGTCCCGGTTTTTGCTTTTGTTGATATATCTCTCATAATACAATTTAAATTCAATTTATTTTAATATATTATTTCTTTTGGAGGTTCTTTATCATCTTGGACCTTTCTATGTACAATGAATAACTCAGTTTTTTAAGCCTAACTGACTGAAAGTGATAGAACTCAGTTTCACTTCCGGTACCATGACACTTCCACAAGGGGTCATTAGTTCTTTATATAGCGGTGAAGTGGGGGGGTCCACACTCCAGATAACGGCTCTTTAGCAGAAACGCGTTGGGTGGACCCTTCACAATTACCGCTACTTGATCTATGTAATTTTTGATGATCTACAAAAATGTGAGTTTATTTTTTAGACTCAAATAAACTGGTGTTTACGTTATTACGCTATGTGAGTTTTTTTCATCCATTTCTCTCATGGCATATGAATTTTCGTTTGAGGCCTTCCATTGTGATATTATTTTCCACGAGTGTTGAGGTCAATTGTGGACGTGAAACAGACACCTTGGTTTGGATTCCATTGAGGATACTTAAAGGGGATGAACCTTCCTGACCAGTTGGTCACCATGCCTGTTTGACTTGGATGACGAAAGTATTCCCAGGTCAACAACCTCTGGTAAGCCTTTAATATCTTCAGGTGATGGCCTTTTTTCACCATCATTGCCGTTTCTGGGAATTCTGGTCATTTACAAGCTTCTACACAACCTCTTCACATATCGTTTATTCCAACCTACAATCAAACATGGGCATTTAAAGTACTACACTCTTGTGACCTGTTGGTCTCACAGCCATTAGTGACTTGGCCCTGCATAAGTCGTTCCAAGTCATTTACTTCTGGTAAGCCCCCTAAGACCCTGGGTGGTGGCTTTTTCACTTTCTTTATATTGTTGGTGGACTTTAATATGTAGGCTCCTTGTGGTGCCAATCCCTTTGAAGATTTTTTGGACTTTTATATTTTTGTATCACTGTTCACATATTTTGATGTCTTTATAGTTTATATACCATATACATAGTGTACTATTCTCAACTTACACTAATATTGCAAGGTTTTTTGCACATTGGTTTACACTTTTGTATACTACACAGTTATGCATCTGGCTTTTTCATACTAATATCTAACCATATTGTATGTAATTATATACACATTTTATTTTGTTTTAAAATGTCACTTATTCAATCATAATTTTTTGGAGTTCATAGCGCAACACTTTTTATATATTTTATCTACTACCTGGGTCTATAGGTGTGTTGGCAGCTGTTCACTCGCCTTTTATGCAGCGCTGCATTATTTATTATTTTTTGGATTCTCTTGATTGTTGACTTTGACACACATACACCTACCTCCTAGAGAGTGTTCTTGATCTGGCCAACTGTTGTGAAGGGTGTTTTCTTCACCAGGGAAAGAATTCTCCAGTCATCCACCACAGTTGTTTTCCGTGGTCTTCCAGCTCTATTGGTGTTGCTGAGCTCACCGGTGCATTCTTTCTTTTTAAGGATGTGCTATCTCTCTGATTGGTTTGTTTTGTTTTTTCAGCCTAATGATGGCTTGCTTCACTGATAGTGACAGCTCTTTGGATCTCATATTGAGAGTTGACAGCAACAGATTCCAAATGCAAATAGCACACTTGACATGAACTCTGGACCTTTTATCTGCTCCTTGTAAATGGGATAATGAGGGAATAACACACACCTGGCTATGGAACAGCTGAGCAGCCAATTGTCTCATTACTTTTGGTTCCTTAAAAAGTGGGAGGCACATATACAAACTGTTGTAATTCCTACACCGTTCACCCAATTTGGTTGTAAATACCCTTGAATTAAAGCTGAAAGTCTGCAGTTAAAGCACATCTTGTTCATTCCAACACCTCTTGGCTCAGTCAGTTGGAACAGATGCAGCACTCCTGCTACACAGGCCTACTCCCTGGCCTCCTAATATAAGGTATCCAGGCACCTTGGGTTCTCATACTTCTGAGATTTACGGACTACCTCCAATCCCTTGGATTTGCTAACCATCTTAACTTTCTCAGTCTCCCCAGACTCAACACTTTTTAAAAAGTAGAAGCCACGCTAACCATCTAACACCTACAAAAGATAAATTTAAATAGAAACAGACATCTGAGAGTATAAACTTTTTCAGTATACTTTTTCATTATACTTTTTCAGTATATTTGATGCTGTTCCTTTTTTTTACAATCTTTGTGATACATGTTTTTATATACATTTATGTACAATTGTATGCTTATAGTGCTCTTTTTTGTATGTTTTGATATTTGTCGCCACCTCCTTTTTGGGTCATGTGACCGTTGGGGTTGACTATGTGATTCTACACGATTTAAGCTGTTCTGTGTCACTTATTTGTTAGCCATGATTAAGGCCTGATGGCCAAAACGCATTGACATTTTTTGACTGTTATTCACATGCTATAATAAAACAGTGTTTTCGCTGACTTTCATGGAACCAGCCTTTCTCCCTTTTTTGCATGGATTACATGGAGGTTTGCAGAGACTTCCCAAGCTGAGTGCTGTGTTCTTGAGGCTCACCAGGCATTGCATAGGAGGTAGTAGCTCGGATGCACCTGTTCCAAGACTTGCACAGCTGTCCCAAGTTTCCCAGTCCTGTGGGCAAGGGATCCCCCAACACAATGTGCAGTCTCTTAATAGGAACAGATGTCCCACCTGGCTGAGCACCCAGCTCTCCCCTGATAGGGCTCTGTCTCCAAAATGGGAGCCCTGAGCTATGCCTGTTAACTCCTTATTTTCTATGCTGACTCCATTACACTGATGACACTGAAGCACTCCTTTGCATAGAGAACACCACTCCCAGGTGTATAGCATTTAGAGGCCAGTACCACTGAGCCTGTCCCAGACTCCACCAATCCAGCAATGCAGGTCACCTCTCTCACAGTGACCCATCCCATGGTTGCTATGAGATACAGGTAACACTCTCTCTCCTCCAACTTCCACACTTGCTCTCTTCTCCAGGGACCCCGCTACATCTCTCTTTTGTGCAAAAATATTAGGTAAATATTGGGGTGAAAACCCCCTGTATCCTACAATGATGAACTATAACGGCGACAGAGAGAAGCCATGTTAAGTAAAAATACACCATTTTATTAAACAAACAGGAATTCCCCACCAGAGGGGAGGAATTAGTACATAGGAAATACAAAATATAAAATCAATGTATATAGTTGGAGTGATACAATTCATACAATGATGTGTTCTGATGTTGTCTGTAGGTCAAAGTTTTGCCTCTCTTTCGTGACTCCAGGCTGGGTCCCTAGGAACTCTGTGCCATGAGTCTGGTTCCAAAAAGTGGGAAACTGGAAAGTGGAGGTGCCAAGCCTTAACCCCCTCCACTATCAGAGTAATCATCGCCCCTGCCAGTCACCTGTCTCTTGGCTGATAGGCTGCCTTGTATGTGACACAAACACTGTAGTCTTTAGCAACAACACATTAACTTCCCTTGGACAGTACTCTGTGTGTTAGATTTATGCATTTCATCTTCCTCTAGCTCAGTCCCCTTGTTGTGTTGCACGCCCTGTTCTTTGATACTCTGTGCATGCACCCCTGTAAAACTAGGCAAAGTAAACAAACATTAATCTTTTTCTGAGGTATTTGCTGATGGCAGTACAGTTCTCACAAAACAGCTTTAACACAATTCCTGTACAGAGTGTTTCTAACAATCCATAGAATGTGTATACCTTATGCAGAAGAAATTAGGGTGATAAAAGTAGAAGCTGTCACAAGCTAATTGTTTACTCTAGGAGATGTGGTCATTATACAGCTGAATCACCTCCCTGCCTATCTGATATCCAAATGGTTATTGATTGGCAGCTACTTAAGTTGTTTTCACTGTATATATGGCCCAGTTTTCAGCAGTTAAAGCCTTATCAGCTAGCTAATCGTCTTGTGTATGGGCACCATCAATTTCAATTTCCACTTTAGTAAGAGGTTAGCTACTTGTACTAAAGTGCAGTCAAATAGAGTTATAAATGACTTTAGATTTTCAGTTGTAGTTCGGTTAACTATGCAAACATGTATTAAAGCACGTGGCAGCTGCCCAAAATTCCTTATAGGAAAAATAATGTCAGGTCACATATACCGCGTAAACACGATCAGAAATTCCACCAGCAAAAGTCTGATGTGAGCTGTTGGTCGGAAATTCCAACCGTGTGTATGCTCCAACAGACTTTTGCTGGCAGAATTTCCCCCAGCAAAAGATTGAGAGCAGGTTTTCTATTTTTCCGTCGGAAAAAGTTCCTATTGGAAATTCCGTTCATCTGTATGCAATTCCGCAAAAAAACATGCATGTACAAATCAAGTACGGGATGGAAGCACTCGGTCTGGTAAAACTAGCGTTCAAAATGGAGATAGCACATTCGTCACACTGTAAAATTTTGGCTCTTTTAATGCAGCGCATTCTTTAGTTCTTTATAATGCTAGAATAATGAAGTTGTTTTGCTGCTGATATTCACACAGCGTTCTGACAAACCTTTTTTTTTATTATTTCTTGTGATCTCCTTAATAATATTTTTAGTTTTTAAACCCAGATCTTCATAATAATATTTAGAATGATTTTTTATAGTGATTTTTTTCCTTTTTTTTATTATTTTACAATTATTTTCTAGTAATCTCCATATTTTTTGTGTGTGTGTCAAGTTACCACAACAACATTATTATCTTGTCAAGGAGGTTGGTGTCCCTTGTTAATTTAACATGGTATTTTTTAAATGTACCTGCCTACTCACAAACAAACTGTCCTTTTTTAATAAAAACACATAGACAAGTATTTGCTGAAAACAAAATTATCATTTATTCTGGGGGAAGGCAACGCTGGAGAAACTGCAGAAATTTGCAAAGCCTTTGGACCCCAGGGCAGACATCAACTATTTGAAAAATAAAATTGGTAGCCTGAGGAGTCCATACAATAGGGAGCACAATCTGGTCCAGGACTCTGAGAGATCAGTAAAAACAGCAGATCACATATATGTCCCCACGCTATCGTACTACAACAGCCTGCATCTTCTGTCAGACCAGACTGAACCCAGGCCATCACTTTCTTGTCTTACTTGCACGATTCCCTGCACGCTGTGGCTTTGTTCATTGAGTTGGAGGAGGAGGAGGATGGAAGAACTCAGAAAGGTGTGTATTTTCTGTCAGTTGGCCACTCAACCCCTTATTTAGGCTCTGTAAAATGATGTTCTCACAGATGAGGCATTGGCCCTCCTCCATTTCCTGCATTTTTGCTGCTACTATGCAGGCATAGCCCTCTTGAATGCTGGGGGGGTCTCTCAGGGTCGCATGAGCATTCTGAATGAGGGCAAGTGCTGCCTCATCCATATTCCTCCCTTTCGTGGGCCTTTGGGTGGAAGGCAGAGGGGAGGGACCTTGGATTGGGTCAGTCCACTGGGCCCGGCCACCTCCTGGCTGCCACTTCCCCCTGCCACCTCCTGGCTGCCACATTCCAGACCCTCATCCTGGCTGAGGCTTTCCTGTGTATAAAAAAGGGACATCGTTTTAGTTTTTGCTTCATCGATCACACACAATTTTGAGCTCATGACTGTTGCAAATTGAATGTTAATAAATAGAAAATACTATCATACTGACCCCAGTATTTTTCATTCTTGTCCCAATCATTTTTGGCCACTACTTTCTATTAATATGTAAAAATACTTTTTGTTTAATCATTAATTTCTTATCAATAATAACATCTAGTTAACATAATTAATTTTAGGACAAGAAATATGTAGAAAAATACTATACCTACCTCAAGCTGGGCTCCTCCACTTCTTCCTGGATGGAAGGCCCAGGTTGGTCCTCGGAAGCCTCAGTTGGGGGGGAAGGAAGTGTGGAAAGTGATGACCTCACTTCAGTCTGGTCTTTCAGAAAACGCTTTTGTTGTAGTACCACAGACCTGGTACATACACATGCTCTGCTGCTGCTCATGACCTCTGGGATGCCAGGACCCTATTACGCTCCTTCTTGTATGTGCTCCTCAAGCTACAAATTTTCCTGTCCAAAAAATCGCTGTTTGCATTGGGGACCTCCGTCTTCACAAATTCCAACAGTTTCTCCAGCGCTGCCTTCCTAGCTGGTCAGTTATGATATAAATTATGTTTGACTTGCCACAAACTGGGCAGCTCCCTGTACCTATTGATAAACTGGCTCATAAACTCAGGCTTTTTGAATGGATTCATTATTTCTGCAAGACAAAAAACAAGAGAAAAATACTAATGTCATAATATTATCACAATATAGGTCTCAATCTAGAAGCAGTATAGGCCACTGATGCCCCAAGTTAAAATGTTACCTTCATTCTCACAATCGGCACTTCCTCCACTCACAGATTGTATGTCCGATGCACGCGTGTTACGCTTTATATACACTGCACATGCGTGAAACTCCACCCGCGTCGCCCGCCCCTGACGCACTTTCTAGAATATTCCCCACCCCTTCTCTTTCGGCTCAGTGGGAGAGGACATGGCGAAGACACAGCCGGTGCATATTTCCAGTAACGATGAGGAAAGCCAGGAGCCAGAAACGTCCCGATCCCGGAGGAGATATAAGGCCTCAAATATGTCCTTTGTAGAGATGGCGGAGAGGGTGGACACCTTGAAGAGGGCCGACTATGATGGGAAGTATGGACCATACACCAACCCTAATATGAGAAAGGCCAAGATCATGTCAAAAGTTGTGAGAAGTCTGCAGAAAAATTTTGGGGTACGACGATCCAAGGGGCAATTGAGGAAAGGCTGGTCAGACCTGAAATTGAGGGAGCATGATCAGTACAGAAGGATCCAGAAACTGCTTCTAAAAAGTAAGTAGTTGTCCTGTGTTCCTATTATTATTATTACTTGCATGCTGCTCCACATGCTTTTCTTTACTGTTGTACAGTTTTAAATGGCAACTTTCAGGCTAGTGGGCACAGTAATCTATTTGTATTAAAATAAGTTTAGTATATTGTTGTCTAGATGTGTTTATAACTAGAATGAAATGCAAACTTGATTCACTGTAATGTAAGGAGAGGACACTCAGCAGCTGTTTACACATCTGGACTCAGGAGCACTAGTGTGGGACACCAGAACAAACTTTTTAGGGTGTCCCACACAGGTGCGCCAGGGGATACTAGGGGTGTCTCCATGTAGGAATATTGTCCAAAAAAGGTAAGTATTCCAGCTTTGGTAAGGGAAAAAATCATGTAGTCAGCTTGGAACTGTGCCAAAACAGACAATTGTACCACATGTCCAAGCAATGTTTCATATTCCTATTTATATGGCCTCAAATATCTGTGTGCTAAGTATACCTTTTGTTTAATTCTCATAGGAGAGAAAAGACTCAGCACATCCGAGGACACCAGGAACCCTGCACCTCCTAAAGAAGGGGAACTCAGCACACCACAACCTGAGGATGTGGAGGAAGGAGAGGTGGATGAAGTGTGCAAAATAGTGACCACAACAGGTGAGTCTCTGAGACCACAGCTTCAGGTAATAGATGTATGCCTGCATATTTATAATACATGGTGTGTTTTTTGATTTTAGGCGATATGCATGTTGTGGAAGGACAATCTCCTCATTTCACCAGTGCAAGTGCACAAATCCTAATCCAGGACATATTGGTGTGTAGTCGGGATTTAGACATCATAAAGCAAAAAACCAATGATGTTGAACAAAAAATGAAGAACATGATTGATGTATCAGGGAGAATCTAAATAACAACATAATGACACCATTTTAGATTTTTTTGAGAAATTTCCTAAAGTTTTTATACATTTTAAAAGCCATATTTTGAAGATGCACACAGTGAGTCAACATGTGCTATCTACCATCATGGGATATCAATGTACGTGTTTTGTGGGTGCCACCCCTTCCTCGCAACTCAAGTAGGTGAGAGGAAGGTGTTGCACCCCCAAAACACGTCCTTTGATCCCCTATGATGGGAGCTAGCACATGTTGACATTAGGTATGGGATCAGGAGGGAAATCCCCGTTTTGAATAAAAATTTTTGTGCATCTTCAAAATTTGGCTTTTACAGGGGTGACGTCACCCCATCTGATGAAGGCAAGATCAACACAGTTTTGACATACTCATGTCTGATATTGCCTTCACTTTTTGATCCCCCATGATGGGAGCTAGCACATGTTGACATTAGGTATGGGATCAGGAGGGAAATCCCCATTTTGAATAAAAAATTTTGTGCATCTTCAAAATTTGGCTTTTACAGGGGTGACGTCACCCTATCTGATGAAGGCAAAATCAACACAGGCAACAGTTTTGACATACTCATGTCTGATATTGCCTTCACTTTTTGTACGTTGAACTTTGTAAGTTCCAGGGTGTGTATGTTATGGTTTGAAACATGCCTGTTAAAGCAAAATATAAAACTAAAAATTTCAAACTTAATTAAGCAAAGATGTATTTTTGGTGGAAAAATGTTTTACAATGCACATGTGAATGTGCACGGAGTAAAAGTTTTTATACTCAACAATGTGTGGCTTCTTCTTTCAATGCTCAATGCCAGTTTTTGTATTAAGTTGGTGTTTACAGTGACAATGGGGGTTATTTAATAAAGCAAAATCCACTTGGCACTACAGGTGCACTAGGAGAACCTAGGAGACAGCTAAAAGAAACACAAACAGTAAATCAAATTCAAGATGATTTCAGATCAAAATAATTTTTAATTTTAGAAAAGAATCAAAAATTTGCTGGCATAGCAATGGCCCCCCTACCTGTAAAATAGTCCCGATACTTTTGCATCACGGACGCTTTGGGGGAGCAAGCCAGGATGGCCAGCTTCCAGGGTCGTCATTGGATTTATGTCCTGAATTGCGGCCTCATGCCCAACTGAGGCCACATAATTTGGAGCATTTCTCCTTAAATAATTATGTAGAATACATCATGCTAGCACTATGTGATTCAGTTTATACTCCGCCATGTTGATTGCCGTAAGGAATAGGTGGAACTGGCTGGCCATTATACCAAATGCATTCTCCACCACTCTTCTGGCTCTGGCCCGCTAATAATTAAAAACCCTCTTCTCCAGGGTGAGGGTCCTCTGGGGGAATGGCCTCATCAGATGTTCACCCAGACCAAATGCTTCATCTGCAACAAACACAAATAGGAGTCCTTCCATGTTCTCTTCAGCAGGTGGCAATCCCAAGCCACCACTCTGGAGACGTCAGTAGAACTCGGTCTGGGCAAAGACTCCACCATCCGACATCCGGCCATTCTTCCCCACGTCCACATATAAAAACTCATATGTCGCTGACACCACCGCCATCAACACGATACTATGAAACACCTTATAGTTAAAATACTATGACCCAGAGTGGGGTGGTGGGACGATGTGGACATGTTTCCCATCGTTTGCCCTTCCGCAGTTTGGAAAGTCCCACCGCTCTGCAAACTGGGAGGCCACAGTCTGCCATTCCTGTGGCATTGAAGGAAACTGTGGCGTCAAACCAGAAAAAATAAAATTACTACTTTTGCACATAACATTGCAAGCAGATTAGACACAAACATTCTTGGCCAACATCAGTATAACATTTATTTTAAGGAGTATTTAAAGACAAAAAGATAAAGTACACTTATCAGATTCCTCACCCCCTCTGATGGCCCATTGTAGATTGTGTAGATGAGTTTGGGACCCCAAAAAAGATTATGGCACTCTGCCTGAATTTAGGGACAACAATAACATTTGTACACATTTTAGGGGGTGTTTAGGGTAAAGAACTTCTATGGAGCTGACAAAATAAATTGTTAAGTGACTAGGCTAGGTGTGTATGGGCCCAGGATAGCATGCTGGGGAGGTTAGTGAAGGCAAATATGCATGAAGGACAAAAAAGCTTACAGCATGCATGAGGACAAAGGGGACATTCACAGCATATTACAATCATGGTAATTAGGGAATGATGAAAGAAATACAATACATTAGCAAACATTGAATACATAGAATGTGATGTTAAAGGAGAAAACTTATCTTGATATAGTCCTTCTGCAGGACCTGTATAATGGCAGAACAGGTCTCTGGAATAATGATCCCCAGAGCCAGGGGGGAGATGCCTGTCCAGAACTTGAGGTCCTGCAGACTTCTCCCTGTCGCCAAGTACCACAATGTGGTGACGAGCCTCTGCTCAGGAGTGATGGCTTGCTGCATGCAGGTGTCCTGCTTCATAATATAAGGGGGCAGCAAAGCCAACAGATGTCGAAAAATGGGGTCTGTCACCCAGAGAAAATTCCTGCAATCATCAGAATTATTCTCCTGGATCTCCTGCAACAAAGGCATATGACAGAATTGGTCACGCTGGAGCAACCAATTCTTGGTCCATGAACTCCTTCCCACCCTGTTCATGGACTGGGCTTGGGTCAAAGCAAGAACCCCAACACCAAGCCCCTGCACAGCACGAACTCTACGACGAGTATGTAACTGCAACATGGCTTCAAAATGGTTGGCTGGTCAAAACGAGCTAACAGAAAACACTAAAAAACAGAAAGGCCTGAGAAGAGCGAGCTGGAAATCAGAAATGAGCGGACAAGAGCGCACTGTAAAACAATTGTGTACTATAATAATACACACTGAAACCCAGATGCGAACTGACTACACGCACTGAAGAACAGATACAAACCCACAAGCACAAACTGAAGAGCAGGAATGATCTAAAAAGCACGAGGCTGAAAAACGCGAATCGTCTCTCACCAAACTTCTACTAACATGAGATAAACACGAGATTAGCAGAAGGAGCCCAAAGGGTGGCGCGCTTTGTATGGAACTTCCCTTTTCTAGTGCCGTTGTGTGTCACCGCGCTCTTGACGATCGAAAGTTCAGGGAAATTTTGTGTGACCGTGTGTATGCAAGCCAAGCTTGAGTGGAATTCCGTCAGAAAAACTATCCAAGGTTTTTCAGACAAAAATTCCGATAGTATGTACGTGGCATTACTCTATATTACCAAAAGTATTGGGACACCTTCTTTTACACGCACATGATCTTTAATGGCATCCCCGTCTTAGTCTATAGGATTCAATATTGCATTGGCCCACCCTTTGCAGCTATAACAGCTTCAATTCCTCTATTCCTCTGGGAAGGCTGACCACAAGGTTTAGAAGTGTGGCTATGGGAAATTTTGACCATTCTTCCAGAAGTGCATTTGTGAGGTCAGGCACTGATGTGGATGAGAAGGCATGGCTCACAGTCTCTACTCTAATTCATTCCAAAGGTGTTCTATTGGGTTGAGGTCAGAACTCAGATGAGGTCAGAACTGTGCAGGCCAGTCAAGTTCCTCAACCCCAAACTCGCTCATCCATGTCTTTATGGGACCTTGCTTTGTGCACTGGTCCAAATCATTTGGTAGAGGGGGGTGATGGTGTGGGGTTGTTTTTCAGGGAAGGGGCTTGGCCCCTTAGCTCCAGTGAAGGGAACTCTTAGAGCATCAGCATACCAAGTCATTTTGGACAATTTCATGCTCCCCACTTTGTGGGAACGGTTTGGGGATGGCCCCTTCCTGTTCCAACATGACTGTGCACCAGTGCCCAAACAAGGTCCATAAAGACACGGATAAGCGAGTTTGGAATGGAGGAACTTGACTGTCCTGCACAGAGTCCTGAACCCTACGGACTAAGACTGGGATGCCATTAAAGTTCATGTGCATGTAAAGGCAGGCGTCCCAACACTTTTGGTAATATAGTGTATGTGCCAACATTTACCATTGAGCCTTGGTTCACATTGATGCGATTTGGCATGCAATTTGACATGTCAAATCGCATGTCAAATCTGCGGCAATTCCCGGCAATGGCACCATCCTAATTTCCAAAAGTAGTTTCTGTACTACTTTTGGCAATTTGAGGGTGCGCTTTCCATTTACATCTGTGCAGAAACCCACACAGATGTCTCTGAAATTGCCCCCAAAATCGAGACTGACATGCAGGTAGGAAATTGTGCGAGTTCAGTTGAACACAATTTCATTCCCGCATTCAGGGTGAACCAAGACTTAAGGATATTTCAATTAAACACTGTAATTATGATGCTAAATGTAAAGTACACACATGTTATGTCTAATATGTTTATGTATAATATGCTTATGCTTAATGTGTTTAAATAATAATTCAGTGAAAATCCAATCACCTAGTTATATGGTACAGCATGTACCAACAGTCCTCAATGTGTGTGTATATTTCCAGGCAAAATGATGAGGAGGATCATAATAGGACATAACAGAATTAATTTTCTACATAAATATTAGATATTGTTCAGGTTTATGATCAGATGCCGAGAAACAGGAAATTGAGAATAGAAGGATTTATATTTATTTATGAAGCTAGTAGAATATACAAAACTCTGAATTCTCTTTCTGAATGTCTGTGACCCTAGTCCATCCTTAATTAAATTGCCAGAACCTTCAAATATAGATCTAATAATAAATCTGTTTTTAATATGATCCCAATTTATTTACTGTCTCATCAGCAGAAGCAGCTGTCAATCTATTTCTTCCACAAGGAAACACAACTGTTAATAACATGAGTTTTTTTTTATAATATAATCAGGCTGTCAATGTTAAGCAGTTGTGCTACTCTAAAGCATGTTATAAATGGTAAACAATCAAACTGATTAAAGCACTTTTTAGTACAGATTAGTAGAATTGTTTTTAATAATTTAGGCTGGCCACATTTGGGCAGATATCTAACCGGGAAAGACAGGTGGAAGCAATAGAGAAGTCCTTTTCCTATCCATCAGCAACACTTTAACTCTGGATATTTGATATACTGCTGTTACTTCTTGGAAGAAGCAAAAAGACTTCAATGTGACTTCCTAGTTCAATTTTTCTACAGTACCTTAGGAAAGTTGCATTTAGCTTGAGCTGTAATTGTAAAATTCTTCCTCAAATGTGTTTATTGAGCTTGTTCTGGGCCATTTGCCAAGTCTGCAGGACTTGTTGTTGCCGGTTATCTGGAAGACCGCTTTAATAATATATCATTTTCATAACAAGGGCTGGATTTACCATTAGGCACGGGAGGTCTGTGCTAAGGGGTAGCAGAGCCTAAGATTTAGCTTTCATTGTCCAAAGTCATTATGTTAAACTTTTTTGTTCCAGGAGCAATAGAAATAAATGAAAATCAGTTGATATAAGCTTTTTAAAAAAGTGATAAACTAGTCTAGACATCATAGAAAAAAAAATGCTCTGTATAGAAGAGAAGTGATGTCTGGCTTAAGAAACTACACTTTGTATGTCTTTTAGTCTTCAGTGATCTAAATCACCATAACTGTTTGTGACTGCAGACAGTAACTTCACTAAAACATAAGACACATTACTTTTTCTTTACAGACAAATTAGTTTCCTCTTTTCAGCTGTTGTCTCCAGGCTTTTGATTTTCATAACTTTTAGATCCTGGTTTTAATTGTGTGCTGTGTTTATCATATCTGAATATAGCAATGCAAGGTCCATCTTGCTTTCTTTCCTTTTAAGATAAATCATTTGAAACATCAAAATGGGTTTCACCTGTCTTGCAGGCAATGCGCAATGGCAAGTTTCATCATCATATAGAAATGTTAGAACCTTTAATATTATGTGATCCTGTGTATATGGTATTCTCAGGAATATGTCTGTAGTTATATTACAGCCACTAGAAACCCAACATAGAAACGTAGACTAGGGATTTGGCGAACGGTTTGGGCCGAGCATGAGTTCGGGCTGAACTTTGGCTGTTCAGATGTTCTCTGAACAACCGAATTATAGGGTCTTTCGACCGTTTGTTCGGACCGCCAAATGACCACAATGCACTGTGCCACAGCACAGTGCATTGAAAGCCCCAATTGACTGAAGCAATAAAAGCTTCACCCAATCAGGGCACAGAGCACTGTAAGAGCCATGATTGGACACTGTCATGATGACTTTATCCAATCATGGCTCATTGCTCTTAATCCCGCCCCACACCATAAAAGTATTCGTTCCATAGTGGCCATTTGTAGTGTGATAGCGGCGTGGAGAGAGATAGAACAGGGCTCTGTTCAGTGCTACTAGACAGTTAGTGTGCTATAGTGTGCTATTCTGATTCTATTATCAGTGTAGAATATCAGTTTAGTGTGCATCTAGGAATAGTTCAGTGTGAGTGTAGTGCGATCATTCATCTTTACATTAGTGTGAATGTAGGGACATTTCAGTCATTTTGAATGTAGTGCGACCATTCATCTTTACATTAGTGTGAATGTAGGGGTAGTTCAGTCAGTGTGAGTGTAGTGACTGTTTAACACAGTATATTTAATTGCATTACTGCAAGTTTAACGCCGCATATTTCATTGCGTTACTGCAAGTTTAACGCAATATAATTCTGTGCGTTACTGCAAGTTTATGCTGCATATTTCATTGCGTTACTGCAAGTTATATGCCATATAGTTCTGTGCGTTACTGCAAGTTTTTTTTTTTTAACAGTGAATTTTTATTTTTGTTGAACATACAAGACAGTACATACATCTTCAGCATCATATGAGGATCTAACAGCAGACAATAGACTACAATATGCGATCATACATATAAAAGGGTTCTTCCATTCCATTCCAATTTGTGGCGATGGATGAAACATATACAGTACATGCAGTGTGACATCTTACTAGAGCGAAACAGTATTGGCGAAGAGGTCTCTAGGGAAATATCTGACGTTACTTCAAGGTGTAAAATACCCAATCTAACCTACCCCCTCCCAAACGAGGGAGGGGGAGGGGGGGGGAGGGCGGCCACACGGGGCCACCCCATTTCAGAGGCGGCCACAGGCATCCACCCAACTCGACCACACCTTATCAAATTTTTGAGGACAGTTCCTGCTCTCATAGGTCAGGCGATATAGCGGCAGAACATTGTTTACCGCTGCTTCCCATGCCTCCGCGGTGGGTGCCTCTCTTTTCTTCCAATTAAGGAGTATTTCTCTCCTTGCATAAAATAAGGAAAAAGTTAGGCACTGTTTAGTATAGCGGTCTCCCTCTATCTTCCCTAAATAGCTGAGCAAAAAAATTAAAGGATCCATTGGTATCTCTGTACCACTCACTACCTCCAGTTTGCTTGCTACCGCATTCCAAAACGAACCTAGTTTGGGACAGGACCAGACCATATGAAAGAAGGAGCCCACTTCTGCCCCGCATCTAGTGCACTCGGAAGTCTTTTCGGGGTAGATTTTGGCTAGGCGTTGGGGCGTGTAGTAAGCTCTGTGGATAAATTTTAGCTGAATAAATCTATCTTTGGCAGCAATCATAGACGGGATAAATGTAGTCAGACACTCCTCCCATTCTTCCTCCCCCAGCGTGGGGGTTATCCATCTGCCACTTGGCCCTAGTTCTATCCGTTTTAATGTCACGAGCGACTGTTAAATATAAATATAGGGAGGACAGGGGCTTCTCCAGCATCCCAGAGATCAAGAGGCGTTCGATTGAATCTGGTTCAACCGTCACCTGAGAGGGAAATTGGGCCCTGAGGGCGTGTCTTAGCTGCCAGTATTTAAAGAGAAAGGAGTTTGGTAGGTTATGGGCCTGTTGTAATTCTCTAAAAGGTTGGACTACTACCCTTGACATCACCTGTTTTAATTTAGTGATACCTCGACTGGCCCACGCCGCCGGGTCCGGTAGACTAAGGAGGTGTGGGAGCATCGGATTTGCCCACAACGGGGTGTGTGGGGACACCGTGAGTGGTTGTAGCAATGCTGCTCTAGAGGCTTTCCACACTTGGATTGTGGTCTTCATAGGGCCTGTGACCGTAGGAGTAGCCTTCATTCCCCTATACGGAAGATTGGACAGCGCTGCATAAGAACCCATGATTGCCGCCTCCAAGGTGACTGCTGGGTTCTGGCGAAGCTACGAAAACCACCACCTCACCGTCACTAAGACGGCCGCCCAATAGTAAATTAGGAAGTTTGGCAGCGCAAGTCCACCACCGGACAGCGGAAGATACAAAATGGCTTTAGCCACCCGTGGGGATTTCCCTGCCCAGAGAAAAGCTATCACCACACCCTCCAGCCTACGAAAAAAGGATTTTGGTATGGGGACTGGGGTGTGTCTGAAATAGTACAAAAACTTAGGTAGGTATATCATTTTTAGGAGGTTCCCTCTGCCTACCGGGGACAGGGGGAGGGATTTCCAGGTGGAGCATTTTTGTTGAAGCTGAGAGAGTAGTGGATAGACATTCCTGTCTAGGTATCCTTTCAAGTCGCCCCCTACCCTAACTCCCAGATACGTAAACTCGTCTACCCACTGCAAGGGGGTGTTTGTATCCGCAGGAGGCACTGACCTGCAGAGGGGGAAGAGCACCGATTTGTTCCAATTTATACGGATACCCGAGAAGCGACCGAATAAGTCAAAAAGGGCTAAGGCTGCTCGCAGGGAGTCCGAGGCATCCGCCAAGTATAATAATGAGTCATCGGCGTACAGGGAGATTTTTTCCGTAATCGCTCCGACCCGTATACCTCTGACCGCCTCGTCTGCTCTAAGCGAGATGGCAAGCGGTTCCAGTGCCATAGCGAACAGGGTCGGGGAAAGCGGGCATCCCTGTCTCGTGCCCCTCTCCAGGGAGAATCTATCCGACAGGGTACCATTAGTGCGAATGCGGGCTGTAGGTTTGGCGTATAAAAGTTTGATCCAGGTCAAAAGTCTAGGCCCAAACCCAAACCTGGCAAGGACTTCCCACAGGTAGCCCCACTCGACCGAATCAAACGCTTTTTCCACGTCGAGTGAGGCCACCACCCCCGTACCCCCATCTGAGGCCAGTGCAATGTGCGTGTGCAGCCGTCGAAGGTTGATGTCTGTTCCTCTTCCAGGCATAAAGCCCGTCTGATCTGGATGTATTAGGGCCGTGATCACCGTGTTTATTCTATTGGCCAAAATTTTTGATAGGATCTTAGTGTCCACATTGAGTAGGGAAATGGGGCGATAGGACGAGCATAGCATCGGATCTTTTCCTGTCTTGGGGATGACCACAATCACCGCCTCATACATAGAGTCAGGAATGGATCCCTCAGCCATGGACTTAGCCAATAAAGATTGAAATTTAGGGGCCAATTGTTCAGCATACATTTTATAAAATTCGATCGGAACACCATCCGGGCCTGGTGTCTTGCCCGTCTGCATCATTTTCAGTGCTTTTAGAATTTCTTCAATGCTGATAGGGGCATCCAATTTATTAGCGTAGGAGGGAGTAAGGGTCGGTATATCTATTTTGTCTAAATAAGACCTTAGTTCTGCAGGGTCATAATCTACTCTAGAACGGTATAGATTTTGATAGTAAGAGGCAAACTCCCTATTAATGTCTATCGGGGAGTTAAGAGTGGACCCCCCATCCCCACGAATTTGACCTATCGACATCCCCCCCGACTGCTCCCTAGCTAACCACGCCAACAGGCGACCCGTTCTCTCTCCCTGTTCAAATATCCTTTGTTTTTGATGTTATAATTTCTTTTGGGTCAGTGAGGTCCGTAACATGAGGACTTCACGCTGCACTGTTTGTAGTCTCTCGTATAGCTGGGGGTCAGGGGCGCCAACGTACCTAGCTTCCTGTCTCTCTGCCTCAGCCTCCAGGTTTGTAAGATCCCTTCTCCTGTCCCTGCGGGTCTCTGAGATAATGGTCTGGTACTGTCCCCTGGTGCATGCCTTAAAAGCATCCCAGACAGAGGCCGCCGAAGCAGACCCTTCATTGGTTTCCCAATATGTTTCCAGCTCTTGTCTGTACTTCGGCTCCACCTCCTCATCCGAGATCCAGTACCTGGACAACCTCCAGAGTCTATCCGATGCGGCGACCGAGGCGTCTAGATCAAGGAGAAGCGGGGCGTGGTCCGAAATTCCCCGGGGGAGAATTGTAATGTCCCTGACTCTAGGCAGGACAGAACTCCCCGCATAGACCAGGTCTATACGCGAGAAGGTTCTGTGCGACGCAGAGTGGCAGGTGTAAGCCCTCTCTCTAGGATATTTCCACCTCCAGAGGTCAATCATACCATAAATGTCTGCCCAATCCGCAAGCCCCTGGGAGGACACACCAGTGGGAGTTAGCCTGTCTAAACGTGCATATGGTACCAGATTAAAATCTCACCATGATTACTACGTTTTCAGTAGAGAATTCCGCTATTTTTGCAGTTATCTGGTTCAATATCTGTAGAGAGGCCGGGGGTGGCAAATAGAGGCCCACAATAACCCACGGTATATTATGGAACAGTGCATGTATTATCACATATCTGCCGCCCGGGTCCAGAGCCAGGTCAAGGAGTTTAAATGGAAGTGTCTTAAGGACTAGTATACTCACTCCTCTTGAAAAGGTGGAGTGTGTCGAGTGGTAGTGGTGTCCTACCCACAGTTTTTTGAGACTGAGAGTCTTTTTTCCCACTAAATGCGTCTCCTGGAACACGCACAGATGGGGCTGGTATGATTTGATAAACTGAAATACCAGCGAGCGTTTCACCGGGGAGTTTAGACCCCTCGTGTTCCAGGAGAGCAGTCTAAGGGAGGTCATCTAGAAGGACCGGAATTGCAGTAGGATCTATGGGAGGTGGAGGCTCCCTGTCTGGAGGTCTGGGCCCGGGTAGGCCATTCGTCACAATAAGCGGCATGGAATGATATTCAGGCATTCGGTCTGTTGTACTGTAATAACTAAAAAACATAAGAGCAGAAAAGAACAAAAAAAAAAAGTGGGTCTGCAACCGCAGGCCAGATAAACCAAACGTCCCCCCCCCACCCCGCCCCCCCCAACACAGTAAGAGGGGCCTCATCCTCAACCAACAAAAGGAAGGCTCAAGGCCTAATGTGAGGGCAATGTGCGTACGGTGCTCAGCCTTCACTTACGCTAATGCGGTTCGTTATCCGGCATGGATAATTAGTGTGGATCACCCGGGTCCCCGGGGGCGCAATCTTAAACTTTTTTGAGGGCAAACCCCTATCCAGCTATCTTAACCACAATAAAGTGCTCCTCAGGTTTGATCTATGCATAACTACTATAGCAAAACCCAACATAGGAAGTCCAGGACAGGTGCCTCCAATAGGAGATTCCCAGCAGCTCTGTCTCCAGCGTTTCACTTAGATATAGGGGACGGGTAACAAAAGGGAAAAAATGGGGGGGTTGAGGGCGAAAAGGGGGAGGAGGAGAAGGGAGGGGGTGGGGGGTGGGGGGGAGGGAGGGGATGGGGGGGAGAGAAAGGGGGAAGGGAGGGACGGGGAATTTAGACCGGATCCCGGGTCAGTCACCGCATCCCTCGCTCAGTGCAGATGGTGTGGCCAAAAAGGAGGTGGTATGGACAGTCCACATCGGGGCCTCTCAGACAATCCTCCGGTTCACAGTCAGGGAAGAAAAACCCCCACATCTCCTCACCTCAGCCCGGGGTCGGTAGTGCATTCAGGAGGAAAGCCCGAGAGTCCCCTCTTAGGGTGGCAAACTGTGACTTATGTACTTCTCCAGGCGGGATCCGGATCCAGCGGCGGTTGCCTTGGTTACTGGACAGAGCTGCTGCAAAAAGTTTTTTCCCGCTTCCTCCAACTTAAATTATGCATAGGCAGAGTCGTGCAAAAACTCAGTAGGGATAGTAGGTCCTAGGATTCATGAAGCACTTGGGTCATTAGATATAAGGCTAATCAGAAAAAGAGTATATGTCTGGCTCTATCTTGGGTTCAATTGCAGAGTGTTTCAGCCCAGGCTATAGCTTCTCTGGGAGAGGTAAAAAACTGCACTCTCTCCCCGTCTTGAACACGCAGCCTGGCAGGGAAGAGCATACTATATCTCACCCCCTTTTGTCTCAGCATGGCTCTGACCTGATCAAAGGACTTGCGGCGACGCTGTGTCTCCACCGAATAGTCCGGGAATATCAGGAGGGTTGCATTGTTGAATTTCAGTTCTCCCTGGAGTCTAGCTTCTCTTAGGATAATGTCCCGATCTCTGTAATGCAGCAGTTTAAATATAAAAGTACGCGGCGGTGCGCCTGGAGGGCCTCTAGATGCCGGCATCCGATGAGCTCTCTCTATGGAGAAGTGAGGAGAGAAAATGAATAAAAAACCTTGCGAGCCACATACGGGTTAATGCCTTATAAATGAAATAAATATAGAAATAAAACATAGATCAATCATAGGCCAACATCAGCAGCAAACACTAAATCACGTTCCATAATCGTGTAAGTAAGATATAAAAACAAAAATGTGTCTGCGCTAGATGACAATACTAAAATAATAATATCAAAAATTATATAAACATGCAATAATAAGTGCTAAGTGCAAAGGTGAACATACATATATATCTATGTGCTGCAATAAACTACTGTTAGATCAGAAATAACCAATAGTGCATATAACCAAAGTGCAAAGTGCTGTATTAAACACATATAATGAGTGCCCAATCAGAAGAAAAACACTGACATTCCTCATATAAGTGTTTGAGGTTCAACCAGCATAAAAGCAAATTTGCATAAAGTGCTCAAAATAGTGTCCATAATCAGTGAAGCTCATCCATCTTGTTCTTCAAAAGTGTAGCACCATAAAACATGCCTTAGTGCCCTCCTGTGATCCCCATAAGCATATGCGCTCACCTTCCAGCGTGTGACACAGTGTTTAAACTATGTCAAAAAGGGCTTTGGAGCCACTCCTGTGCTCAAATGGAATCAGCTGTGTGGACCTCCAGTGCTCCCAATCATGATATTATGCAAGAAAAAAGAAACTCCATAGCGCAGTACAGTTTAACAATAAAGGATATTTATTTAAATATATATGGAACTCACCCCTTGCAGGGGTACTCACAGGGGTGAGTTCCATATATATTTAAATAAATATCCTTTATTGTTAAACTGTACTGCGCTATGGAGTTTCTTTTTTCTTGCATAATATCATGATTGGGAGCACTGGAGGTCCACACAGCTGATTCCATTTGAGCACAGGAGTGGCTCCAAAGCCCTTTTTGACATAGTTTAAACACTGTGTCACACGCTGGAAGGTGAGCGCATATGCTTATGGGGATCACAGGAGGGCACTAAGGCATGTTTTATGGTGCTACACTTTTGAAGAACAAGATGGATGAGCTTCACTGATTATGGACACTATTTTGAGCACTTTATGCAAATTTGCTTTTATGCTGGTTGAACCTCAAACACTTATATGAGGAATGTCAGTGTTTTTCTTCTGATTGGGCACTCATTATATGTGTTTAATACAGCACTTTGCACTTTGGTTATATGCACTATTGGTTATTTCTGATCTAACAGTAGTTTATTGCAGCACATAGATATATATGTATGTTCACCTTTGCACTTAGCACTTATTATTGCATGTTTATATAATTTTTGATATTATTATTTTAGTATTGTCATCTAGAGGAGAGAAGGTGGCTCTGGGCAGCAGTTTAGGCAGAAGTCCCTCCATGAAGGACACCGGGTCTGTCCCCTCCGCACCTTCCGGAAGGCCGAGAACCCGCAGATTGCTTCTCCTATTGCGGTTCTCGGCGTCTTCGGCCCTACCTACCAGGTGTTTGACTTTCAATTTTAGTGCCTGAATGTCCGCATGGTGGTCCCTCTGTATATCCTCAGCCTCAGAGATTCGGCGTTCCGCTTCGGAAACCCGGTCTCTGAATTTGTCCATATCTCTCTGGATAAGGGCAGTTTCTGTCTGCACATGTTCGATTTTTGTAGTTAATGTGGCCTGGCAGGTGGTTATGGCCAGCATTAGGGCATCGAACGTCGCCGAGCCCGCTTGTATCGCTCCGTCCGGAGGGAGGTCTGCCTGCGACGCCATCTTGGACGCCTCGTGTGCCGCTGAGTTCGGCCCAGAGCGGGTTCTGATCGGGGTGTTGTTGTACCTGCCCTGGTTCGGTTTTTTGCCTGCGGGCATCGCCCAATCCTCCCTCAGATGGTCCGGGGCTTAATAGCGTTATAAATCGATCTTCCACACTAGGATAAGGAGAGGATTTCTGGCCGGAGACGGGAGCTCAGCTAGCACACGTCTGCTCCCAGCGCCATCCCGGACACGCCCCCCATTACTGCAAGTTTAACGCTGTATATTTCATTGCGTTACTGCAAGTTTAACACTGTATAATTCATTGCGTTACTGCAAGTTTAATGCCAAGTTTAACTATTAATGCCATATAGTTCTGTGCATTACTACAAGTTTAACGTTGAATAGTTCTGTGCTTTACTGCAAGTTTAACACCATATATTTCATTGCGTTACTGCAAGTTTAACGTCCTATATTTCATTGCATTACTACAAGTTTAACACCATATAGGTCTGTGCATTACTGCAAGTTTAACGCTGTATTTTTCATTGCGCTATGGCAAGTTTAACACCATATAGTTCTGTGTATTACTACAAGTTTAACGCCGTATAGTTCTGTGCATTACTGCAAGTTTAACGCCATATATTTCATTGCATTACTGCAAGTTTAACGTTGTATATTTCATTGCGTTACTGCAAGTTTAACGCCGTATATTTTGTTGCGTTACTGCAAGTTTAACGCTGTATATTTCATTGCATTACTACAAGTTTAATGCCATATAGTTCTGAATTTTGTTAATAAGCACCACCCACTCTCTGCATCATGCAAGGAGAGACAGAGGTTCCCATGGCACTGTAAGGTGGCCAGCAGCATATGTGTCCACAGACAAAGGTGGTTGTGGTCAGTCCTCCTGCAGGGCCTCATTTCCTCTGTTTAATGATGTTGCCCATGCTATCCAGCCACAGCATGCAGAACAGGTGGTGGACTGGCTTACTAAACCATCCTCCTCATCCTCTTCATCCTCTGTCACCCAAGCAGAGACTAGTGCGCACTCCCCTGCAGCTGCCAGAGTGGCAAAACCTGCCTCCTTGTCCACAGCTATTCCTGCCATAGCCCCAGCATTAGGCATGGAGGAGTCAGCAAACTTATTTGAACATAACAGCAGCCACTTGCTCCTTGACGATACACAGCCATTACTCAATTTAGATGTTGGTTCTGAGGGTGAGGAAGGCAGAAACATGAGCCTACAGAGAGGGGGGAACACTGGTACACAAATTGGCACTCATATTCCCCTAGCCGCAGCCTATGGCCAAGTTGTCTCCAGGGGTAATGAGGATGGAGGAGATGATGATGATGATGATAAGGTCACTGACTCACTTGGGTGCCAGATAGAGCAGAGGAGAAAAGTGAAGGAGAGGAACAACCTCAACGAGGCAGCCATCATGGAAGAGTAGAGAGCAGCCGCCCTATTCCATCACATTGTGGAGCTGTTATCTCCTGGCCCACTTCCCACAGCTTAGCTGTCTGGGCCTTTTTTAGTACATGTGCAGCTGATCACGCTGTTGCTATTTGCAAACTTTGTCTCAAGCACATTAAGCGTGGAAAAACACCAACCATTTGGGTACCACATGCTTGACAAGGCATTTAACCTCCCACCACAGGTGCACCTAAAAGCCACCTAAAAGCTGCGCAAATCTGTCCCTTCTCCTTACTCACCTCAGTCTGTCCCTGCTATACCTCATGACCTCTCAGCAGTCTCCACTGACAGGGATGATGGTATAGTGCAGGGTGTACCAGGTCCTTGCAGCACATCTGCCAGCAGCACACCACCAGCTGTAGACTATAGCCAGCAAATTTCTCTGTCCCATCTGCTGTAGCGGGAAAAAAATACAGTCCCTGCCACCCACATGGCCAGCATCTAAATGCAAGCTTGTCAAAGCTGGTGGCTCTACAACTTCTGCCTTTTCGCCTGGTGGATTCTGCCCCTTTCCGTGAATTTGCAGAATGTGCTGTACCACAAAGGTAGGCTCCCAGTCGCTATTTCTTTTTACGTAAGGCCATTCCAGCTCTCATATCACGTGGAAGGCAATGTTGTGGAATTGTTGGGCAAGACAGTCAGCCGCAAAGACCACGATACTGCTGACACGTGGTCCAGCAAACATGGGCAGTGGTATATTTCGTTCACAGCACACTGGGTAACTCTGCTTGGCACACACATTGACACAAAGGGGTTTGAATGACTATTAAAGGTAACCATCCCCACCTGTGATCTGTTTGCTTGTAATTAGTGTGTGTGTATAAAAGGTCATTGAGTTTCTGGACTCCTGACAGACCCTTGCATCTTCCATCCAGTGCTGCACTGATGTTTCTGGACTCAGGGGAAAAGCAAAATAATTGTCAAAGGATCTGCCAGAAAAGGTAGTTTAACTGTAAAAAACAGGAAAGGGATATAAAAAGACATCCAAGGAATTGAGAATGCCAATCAGTAGTGTTCAAACTCTAATCAAGAAGTGGAAAATAAGGGGTTCTGTTCAAACCAAACCAAGTTTCAGCCACAACTGCCAGGAAATTTGTTCGGGATGCAAAGAAAAACCCACAAATAACTTCAAGTGAAATACGGGACTCTCTGAAAACACGTGGTGTGGCTGTTTCAAGATGCACAATAAAGAGGCACTTAAAGAAAGATGGGTTGCATGGTCGAGCCACCAGAAGAAAGCCATTACTATGCAAATGCCACAAAGTATCCCGCTTATAATATGCTAAACAGCACAGAGACAAGCCTCAAACCTTCTGGCACAAAGTCATTTGGAGTGATGAGACCAAAATGTAGTTTTTTGGCCACAATCATAAACACTACATTTGGAGAGGAGTCAACAAGGCCTATGATGAAAGGTACACCATTCCTACTGTGAAACACAGGGGGATTTGCTGATGTTTTGGGGATGTGTGAAGGCACAGGAAATTTGGTCAATGCTGATGGCAAGATGAATGCAGTATGTTATCAAAAAATACTGGAGGAACAATTGCATTCATCAGTCAGGACGTACTTAGACTTTCCAAAATGACAATGATCCAAAACACAAGGCCAAGTCGACCTGTCATTGGCTACAGCAGAATGAAGTGAAGGTTCTGAAGTGGCCATCTCAGTCTCCTGACCTCAATATCATTGAGCCACTCTGGGGAGATCTTAAACGTGCAGTTCATGCAAGACAGCCAAAGAATTTACAGGAACTGGAGCCTTTTTGCCAAGAGGAATGGGCAGCTTTACTATCTGAGAAGATAAAGAGCCTCATCCACAAATACCACAAAAGACTTTAAGCTGTCATTGATATTAAAGGGGGTAATGCTATATTAAGAACTGGGGTATGTAAACTTTCGATTAGGGTCATTTGGCTAGTTTCTGTTGCCATTATGATTTAAAAAGAGTAAACACAGTTGATTGATAATAAATGGCTTCAGCCAAACACTAACCATGAGTGAAAGAAAAGTGCTTGTGTTATCATTCATATTCTCTGAAAAATGGTCAAGAAATCATAAATTCTGCCATTCTGCTGTATGTAAACTTATGAGCACAACTGTATATCCAGTGTTTCAGCGCAGTCAGGTGATATGTGAATAGTTGTCAAATAAATGTCAAATGAAGGTGAGGATTGCTGAATCTTCACAAATCCTCAAAGCCGTGCCTTATATAAATTCACCACAGTGCTCCCCCATTAGAAATGTGCTCACCTCAAAGAATGTGACCTCACAATTAAGTTTGGTCAGAATCGGCTTTTTTAGTCACCCTGGAGTAACAAATTGTATTTTCCTCCTTCCCGTTCTGTCAATATTCCTCCATTGTTGCTCGATATATGTGGAAAGAGAGGAGATCCGAATAGTGCTTATATTGTTTTAAAATATAATATAATTTATTAAAATATGTACATAAAACTCACATTTAATAGGTGCTCCAGTGCAACAACTGTATACAGCTTGTGTCAGTGTAAATGAAATCCATGGTGCTGCAGCAAATTCTTGATCTATCTTATTATATACAGTAAATGCTACTGACAGATTTTATTTTTATTTTTTCTGGAGTTCCTCCCTGTATGATATATGTTAAAGCATGTATAAAATGTTCTACAGAACCTATATTTATCTTTGGTTCTATTTTAAAACCAAGTGACCTATGCACAGCTAGGAAAAGGAAACAGTTCAAATTTAATTTCTCTTATGCCTATATTATTGCTACGAAAGTTAAACCTCTTTCATAAGCTATTACGTTTCATTTATTAAAAGCTTTGTTTTATACATTGAGACTTTTGTTATGATAATGAGATAGCAGACATTTCCTTTTTCAAGGTTGTCTGATCATTGGTCACCATCGACAGCTCCCAGTTGTAATCTCTCTTGGGCTCTTTTTGTCTTTCGACTTGTAATTTAGTTGGCGTCTCTATCAATTTGCCATGTCCATTAAATTAAAAGTGACTTTGAGAGGTCTCTTACTAGATCTTGACATGGATGAAATGAAACAGAAATAATGAAATACACTTCAACCTGAATACTATGAACTATAGAATGGAAAACATTTTATTTAATGACTTGCTCACATCTCACATTTTATGCAACTGTACTTGCACCGTTAGTGTGTGCAAAACATATTAAAACAACATGAAAACAAGTAGTGAAGAAAACTACTGTATGTCATCAATTCGTCATTTTGACCATGTATCTAGTGGAAACATACTAACTTTTGATAATTGTTTAGAAGTCTTTAGGGCAACCTTTGAAAGAAATGCACGTTTAACTAAAAGTAGATTTCTGGTAATCTTAATGCATGTAGCAATAAATAGGGCAGTGGGGGTCATTATATGGAATTTAATAGTCATTATACATGCTTTAAAAGCCCCATATGACCCTTTCACCTTTCATAGAGGCTTTTGTAGAAATTTCATCCCACAGGGCTTTCAGTAAATTTGGTCTAGTCTACTGCAAGGGTAGGATGTAGAACGTATGGTTTCCAAAGAAGCTTTAACTTTTTTAAATCTTTTTATAGTAGTAGAAGTCAGCTCTGAGTTAAATATTAGGGAGAATATTGAACAAATATATGAGAAACATGATCCCTTTTTGACTTATCTTGTCTGGGCTTCATCTAGGAATACGTTTGAATTTGTAATGTACTTGAACTTTGGGAAATATTATCAGGGGACCTTGACTTTTTCTGGATACAAGGAAAGATTTTGTTATAATGATTCACCCTAAATTGTATGCCCAGCCAAAATGTTGCTTTAGTGGGAATATAATGGGGAACCATTAGAACCCCCCCTTCTATGTTTACTGCTGTCTGAAACTTTCTTACAGAGATCTTCTCTCACTTGCTTCCATGGTGACAACAGTTTCACCAGACAGGAAGTAAGGGAAACATTTTTAACAGCAACACAAACAGAAATAAAATGCTTTTTAGTAGAGTATGAGTGAGGCAAGAACCCTTGTCTGATTTTTTTTTTTTGATGTCTGTGTCCCTATTGTGGAATTTCCTTCATGTCCTGCTGGGTGAAACTATGACAGAAATTTGACATCAGATTTTCATGCAAATGGGCCTCAAATGTTGCTGTGTCAAATGTTTAGTTAAACATTGCTTAAAAATTAAAAAAAATAAGATTACCAAATCAAAGCATAAGCCTAATCCTAAACTAGAAGCTACAGTAACTTTAATGCTAACCCTAATTCTAATATCAATAACATTAATCCTAGCCTTAATGGTAATCATAACCTTAAAGTGGATGTAAACCCAATGTCATCCTTTCTAAACTACTGCCATAGGGGTTATCTATAAGGATATACATGCCTCCTGCATGTATCTTTACCAGTCAAATGTCTCCCCTCTGTCTGTTATTAGACCCAAAAAACTGCATTTTTTGTGGGTGGGTCTGTTGTCTGGAGCTCGGTGGGTGGAGTTGTGATGTCAGTAGACACCCTGCCCACCTCTACACTCCCCTTGTCAGTATGCATTTCTCCTGTGTATATTTCTTACACTGAACTTCTGCTATGATCTCTAACATCCAGTGAAAAGACAGGAAAGTAACCACATGACTTCAGCATGCCAAATTATGCTGAGGTGTAGAACAGCCAATCCTTGCAGAGCTGCTGAAGAAAGGAGTGGGAAGGAATTAAAAAATACTGCATGTCTTAGACTAGTGCATGAGATATGTAAATCACCTGTCACTCACAGCAAGGGGGAGTATTTGACAAAGTTTTTCTCAGTTTGTCAAGTTTTATCTCTCTGAACAATAAAAGAGGATTGCTCAGAGATAGATTAACTCTGTGTGGCAAGACTGGGCTCAAATGATAGGAAATCTTATACTCTACAGTATGATATCAAAAAAAAAAAAAAAATTGGGGTTTACATCCACTTTAACTCTATCTTTAAAGCACTGGCATGGTGATAACATGATGTATACCTATAAATAGTTAAAAATAGGGATTCAAATTAAAAAAAAAAAAAAAACAACAAAAAAGAAACCTCTGTAACACTCAGGAGCTATATAAAGTCCACTGCACCCTAAAACCACTTAAAAATCCCCCCACGCACTAACTCCAGTGTATTACATCAAAATGATGATTTTCACTGAAATTTCCTGATCTTCTTTTCAGCAAAAACTCAAATTGTTTCTTAATCTTGCTGACAACACCCCCTATGGTACTGATAACTACAGTGGGCATGTCCATAAAAGTCAGGTAGCTGTCATGCAGCTTAGGGGATGCAGGACATCAGGAAAACTAGAAAGAGAACATCTGTCAGTGAAAACATGGTAATACTCATGCACACAGCAGTGAAGGCTGGGGGGTAGAAGAGTAAAAGGGCTACATTTTCTAACAGGTCTTCAGGTATTTTGTTTCCACATAGTGTAAAACCTAGGACTGAGACTTTATACAACCCCCCTTTTCACCCTCGATGTTTGCAGCTATGATCCAGCTAGCCTGCAGACGCTGTCTGCTCCTTCTGGCAGTCCTGCAGACCGTGCATGACAGCTATTTGTGCTGGCTATCTGTGGTGCTCTTCAACATCTTCACAGTTTTGCAGCCCTTCGCTTTCCCATATGTAAGTGGGCTTTTATGCTTTTATTAAATCATATATGCTCATATTGATGTTTGCGCTGTGGCCACTTTTGTTTTCAATGAAGAAATGGATGGCTGCACACCAAGGTACTGGAAAGTCCCATTATTCTTGAGTCAATAAAACATGGAATGACACCACAGGATTGTAGCAAATACAGATGCAGGTAGACGTGTTTTACACAGTGACCCTGTGCTTACTCATTACTCACTATTGTTTTCTACATGCAAAATTTTACAACATAAACAAAAACAAAAACATTTTTAATAAAATGTTCTTTTTTGGTTTAGCAAAAAAAGAAAACTCTATCTGCAGACAAATGATACGTTTCATTTGAATACAACTTTGCATGACCACGCAATTGTAATTCAAAATGTGACAGCGCTGAAAGCTAAAAATTGGCCTGGGCAGAAAGGGGGCGAAAGTGCCTGGTATTGAAGTGGTTAATTAGAGCAGCATTGTTGTCGATTTCCATTAAAAAGTATGTGTAATATTTTGCTATAAATGTTTCATTTCTTAAAAGTAGACATTTACAAATGTATTGTTTTAACTGTGTAGGAAGAAGGTGGCCAGTGCGAATCCAGTTCTCAAGGTCTGCAGATTTTTTCATTATACCCCAAAAAAAGAAAAATAAACAGACTTTACTGGTACAGAAGATGACACAGCATATATAAAATCTTTCAATATAATTGTATTCAAACTTTTAAAAAAGGTTTAAAAAAGGGGGAAGAATCTCCAAATGTATTAAGTACACCTCTCTTAAAATTCTCTTATACTAAAGTACATAATAAACATATTTTGCACAACTACTTGTTTACCACTTCAGCCCCGGAAGGATTTGCCTCCTTCCTGACCAGGCCATTTTTTGCGATATGGCACTGCATGCTTTAACTGAAAATTACGCGGTCGTGCGACGTTGTACACAGACAAAATTTATGTCCTTTTTTTTCCCATAAATAGAGCTTTCTTTTGGTGGTATTTGATCACCTCTGCTGTTTTTATTTTTTGCGCTATAAACAAAAAAAGAGCAACAATTTTGAAAAAAACACAATATTTTGTACTTTTTGCTGTAATAAATACGGCAGAAATAAAAAAATTCTTCATCCTTTTAGGCCGATATGTATTCTTCTACATATTTTTGGTAAAAAAAATCGCAATAAGCATATATTTATTGGTTTGCGCAAAAGTTATAGCGTTTACAAAATAGGGGATAGATTTATGGCATTTTTATTTTTATTTTATTTTTACTAGTAATGGGAGCGATCAGTGATTTTTTTCATGACTGCAACATTGCAGCGGACAGATCGGACACTTTTGACACTTTTTTGGGACAAATGACATTTATACAGTGGTCCGTGCACCCAGTGGGCACGCGCATCGGCTTCGGGGAGAATGCAAATGCCCTCACTAATTAAAAGTGGATCAAGACTTGTCATAAACCCATATAGACCTTCATAGGATCATTGTAAGGCTGCAGAGCTCGGCAGGCAAGCAGCTGGCTGAAGCAGAGTTCAGTCTGGAAGCTGTTGATGGTAGTACAGTTATCAGGCAGCTGGCTGGAACATAGGCAGCTGCGGTTCTGATCAGCACCTCTCTCGGCTGGGTGATGATGACAGGAAGTGGAGGGGGCATGGCTATATGTTTCAGGGCAACAGGGCCACCCCTTTATCAAATCAGGAGAAAAAGATTGTGAAGCACGTGAAGGAAAAAACAAGGCAATGCATAAGCCTACTGTCAATTAAACCTAGAGAGATCAAAAAGGCTGCACACATTGGTACAGAATATGTAAGGAAAACATAATAAAATATATATACTAAGGGCCAGTTCACACCACATGCAGTCCAGTGCGTTTTTTCTGCATCAAAAATGCATGGAAAGTAGGTTATATGGTTTTCAATGGCATAGTTCACACCAGTGCTTGCAGTTCCAGTGTGTTCCAGTTCCAGAAAAAAAGTAGAACATGCTGCATTTTTTCTGCACTGTACTGTACTGGAACACTGTAAAACGCATAAAAAATCCACTGCAACACACTTGTCCTTATTTAACCAGTTACCAAGCGGCCGATAGCCGAATGACGGCAGCAGGGTGGTTGGATAACTCTGGGAGCATGCACTATGATGTTATCCCGGAAAACCGCTCCAGCACACCCCCAGGGCGTGCACACGGGACCACCCGTGTTCGACCCGGCACAACACAGACCGCGGTAAAGGGCCAATGACAGCGGCCCTTTACCATGTGATTGCTCCATCCAATGACAGAGCGATCACAAATGTCAACAAAGCAGGGAAAGCAGGGTCATCGGGAGTTCACCGCTCTCCTCTCCTCACACCGATGCAGCGTGAGAGGAGAGCTTTACGGTGCCAATCTGTGAGTTTTTCAACTTATATCAGTGCCCAACAGTGCCACAGCAGTGCCCAACAGTGCCACAACAGTGCCCAACAGTGTCATCTGTGCCACAACAGTGTCATCTGTGCCACATCTGTGCCATCTGTGCCATCTGTACCACCTGTGCCACCTCTGTGCCACCTCTGTGCCACCAGACCCACACCAGTGATACTACAGTGCACACCAGTGCTACACCTGTGCTACACCAGTGCCACCTCTGTGCCACCAGAGCCACACCAATGCAAGCAGAGCCACACCAGTGCCACTACAGTGCACACCAGTGCCAACTGTGCCCATCAGTGCCACCTGTTCCCATCAGTGCCACTTGTGCTCATCTGCACCATTGCAGTGCCACATCAGTGCCCACCAGTGCCGTCTATGCCCACCAGTGCTGCCTGAGCCCACCAGTGCCACCTGAGCCCACCCGTGCCACCTCTGTGCCACCAGAGCCACACCAGTGCAACCAGAGCCACACCAGTGCCACATCAGTGCCACCTGTGCCCATCAGGGCCACCTGCACCACTGCAGTGTCACATCAGTGCTGCCTGTGCCCACCAGTGCTGCCTGTGCCCACCAGTGCTATCTGTGCCCAGTAGTGCCACCTGTGCCCACCAGTGCCACCTCTGTGCCACCAGAGTCACCTCTGTGCCACCAGAGCCACACCAGTGCAACCGGAGCCACACCAGTGCCACTACAGTGCACACCAGTGCCACACCAGTGCCACCTGTGCCCATCAGTGCCACCTGTGCCCATCAGTGCTCATCTGCGCCACATCAACCTCACCAGCCACCAGTATGGAAAAAAACAATTTACGGCCGAGGAGGCCTACCAGCTTCTCAGCATGACCGATGAGAGCAGCGGGGAGCTCTCTGAGTCTCAGTCCGATTCGGATTCAGCCTATGAACCCATGACAAGCAGCGGGTATGATACAGAATCGGAAGAGGAACGTGTGCCCATGAAAAGAAGGCGTTCTGGCATGGAGCAGCAGTCTACTACCAGCTCAAGCGCAGTGCCGTCCACCTCAAGAGCAGTGCCGTCCACCTCAAGAGCAGTGCCGTCCACCTCAAGCGCAGTGCCGTCCACCTCAAGCGCAGTGCCACTGCAACAAAGGCCAGGTACCAGTAGGGTGTCCTCTCAGCCCCAAAAGGATAGAGGCCATGCCACCCTTCCCTATGCCCTTCAAAACCCCCTGTGGCTTCCCCCTCATTCCGGAGCAGCAAATATCTCCCTTTTACCACCCAGCCAGGTGTTCAGGTGAACACTGATGATTTTGTCATGCTTGATTTTTTTAATTTGATTTTCACCGAAGACTTACTATCGTCCATTGTGGCCCAGTGCAACCTCTATGCACAGCAGTACATAGTAAGCAACCCTGGCCCGTCCCTTTGAGTGGAGAGAGCTTACCATGGAGGAATTCAAAATTTTCTTAGGCCTAACTTTTACAATGGGACTCACAATAAAAACGAAATGTACTCATATTGGTCAACTAACCCCAACCACCACATGCCACTCTTCTCATCGATTATGCCAAGATCAAGATACCTTATGATTTTGCGCTTCCTCCAGCATTGGACAGATTATTCAAAATTCGGCCACTGCTAAATTATTTCTCTGAAAAATTTCCCCAGTTATATACCCCAAACAGAATATTTCCGTGGATGAGTCCCTTGTAAAATTCTCCGGCAGGCTGGGCATCAAACAATTTATCCCCAGCAAAAGGGCCCGATATGGGGTAAAAATGTACAAACTTTGCGACCGAGCCACGGGGTACATTTACGCCTTCCGGGTGTACAAAGGGAAGGACATCCAACTGCATCCCCCTGAATGTCCAGAATAAATTGGAGCCAGCGGCAAAGTTGTCTGGGAGCTTGTTTATCCACTCCTTGGAAAGGGGTACCACCTTTATGTGGATAATTTTTATACAGGTTTGCTCTTCCGCAATATTCACTGGAGGGACACCCCAGCATGTGGTACCGTTAGAACCAATAGAAAGGGTTTCCTGCAAAAACTGGTCAATGAAAGGCTACGATGTGGGGAGACGGCGTCTTTGCGGAAGCAGGAGCTATTGGTTGTCAAGTGGAGGGACAAACGAAACGTCCACATGGTGATGACAATTCATAATGACACCTACGTGGAAGTGTCCAGAAGAGATGGCCCAGTCCAGAAACCAGCTTGTATCTATGATTATAATTTGTTTATGGGTAGAGTGGACTTCAATGATCAGATGATTGAACCCTACCTTCCCACAAGAAAATCTCATCATTGGTATAAAAAAGTGTCCATTTATTTTTTCAGTTTGGCCATGTATAACACTTATGTTATTTACCAAATATCGACAGAGAAACCCCGTATCCTATCTGCACTACCAGGAACAAGTAATCTCCGCCCTTTTGTACCCTGAAAGCCCACCAGAAAATATTCGCTATGATTCCGTGAGCAGACTCCACGAACGCCACTTTCCTGACAAAATCCCCCCCTGTGAAACAGGTCACAGACGTCAGAAGAGATGCCGGGTGTGCTCCAGAGGAGGAATTAGAAGAGACACCACATATTATTGTCCCCAATGTCCTTCCCAACCAGGCCTCTGTATAGGTGAATGTTTCCGCCGTTACCATACTTCTCTACATTATTAGGGGAGTATGGTAAACGTAATTCTCATTTCCTGTCATTTTCCTCCACACCCCTTATGCCACTGCACTGAACTGTACATACCTCTGCCTTCTCTGGAACTGACCCTGGCCTGTTATACGACCATGCTTCTGCCTAACTCTAAACTGTACCTACCTCTGCCTTCTCCGGAACTGACCCTGGCCTGTTATACGACCAAGCTTCTGCATAACGATAAATATACCTCTGCCTTCTCCGTAACTGACCCTGGCCTGTTATACGACCAAGCTTATGCCTAACGCTAAATTGTACCTACCTCTGCCTGCTCTGGAACTGACCCTGGACTGTTTGACCATGTTTTTTGCCTGCCTCTTGGACTGATCATTTACCCTGCTATGCTAGTGGGAACACAGGGGCCTCACATAAGTGAGGGGCTCCAGAAATTTTTCTGGATGAAGAAAACAATTTTTTTGTTTTCTCATTCCCAGATTTAGGGTCTGGAGACTCGGAGTCTTCAAAGAGATTTGAGTGGGAGAAGCCTCTACCCCTGTCCCCATTCTTTCCTGGCCTGCTACTTGGACCATGTTCCTGCTTACTACTAGGACCAATATTTTGGCACTGCTGGCAATGTCTCTACTTGCACTGACCCTGGACTGTATAAGGACAGTATCCCCGCCTGTATTGACTATGGAAAATATTCTTGCCTGCTGCCTGGACAATTCCATTCACTGTCGCTGACCATGTCCCTGCCTGCTGCCTGGATCAGGGCTCTCCTCCTGTGGACAACTGCACTACTAAAACCACAGGTAATATTTTGTTTACCCTTTGCTCAGCAGAATGTATTTTAGGGTGTAATTATTGGTATGTTCATGCTTTGTGTTAGAAATATGAAGGGCCTTCAAAAATGTGATAGATTGTAAGGAAATTAGATGTGTAATGTATGCTCCTAAAACACCTGAATGTGCTACTTCAATGTTGGGCCTCTGTATGTGGCCAGGCTGTGTAAAAGTCTCACACATGTGGTATTGCCATACTCAGGAGGAGTAGCAGAATATATTTTGGGGTGTCATTTTTGCTATGTACATGCTATGTGTTGTAAATACCTTAGAAATGGACAACTTTGTGTAAAAAAAATGCGTTTTCATTTTTTTTCTACATTTTCCAAAAACTTCTGGAAAAAAATGAACCGTTCAAAAGACTCATTATGCCTCATAGATTATATGTTGGGGTGTTTTTTTTCCAAAATGGGGTCACTTTGTGGGCGTTTCTATTGTCCTGGTGCTCCAGAGCCTTCAAAAGTGTAATAGGTGGTTGAGAGATTAGATGTGTAATTTATGCTCCTAGAGCGCCTGAATGTGCTACTTCAATGTTGTCCCTCTGTATGTGGCCAGGCTGTGTAAAAGTCTCACACATGTGGTATCACCATACTCAGGAAAAGTAGCAGAATATATTTTGGGGTGTCATTTGTGTAATGTACATGCCATGTGAGAGAAATAACCTGTTATAATGACAATTTGGTGTGAAAAAAAATACAAATAAAAAAATCTTCATTTTGCAAAGAATTGTGGGAAAAAATAACAACTTAAAAAAACTCACCATGCATCTTACTAAATACCTTGGAATGTCTACTTTTACATTTTGTGGGTATTTGTACTTTCCTGGCTTGTTAGTGCCGGTTCACACTACCGCGACTTGGGATCCGACTTGTCAGACCTCAAGTCGCCCCAAGTCGCTTGACATCTGAAAGTCCATGTAAGTGAATGAGAGCCGTCTATATGTACGCTACTGAAGTCGCTCCGACTTCAGAAAAGGTCCCTGTACTACTTCAAGGCGACTTGTAGGCGACTTGTACCCATTGATTTCAATGGAAGTCGCCTACAAGTCGGATCGTGATCTATACTGAAGCGACTTCACAGGAAAGAAGAAAAGATTTTCCCAGCACTCCCCACTGCAGGCAGCCCCGTCCCTCCCACAGAGTACTTCCTGGATGCTGTGATCTCTGTGTATACCAGTGTGATCTGTGTGTACAATGTCCACCAGAGCAAACAGGGATGTCCATCATAGAGAGGCAGTTGACAATGAGTCCTTAATAAGACTCGTGAGGCAGCATCCCTGTATCTATGTCCGGACTGATCCTAACTACAAGGATCAAAGTAAGAGGGATAGTGCCTGGCTGGACATCTGTCAACGTACCATTGATAATTGGGACACATTGACGAGGATTGAACGAAGTGACAAATGTAAGTTTACCTTTTTTAAAATTCATGTCTGTTATCTATGTGTTATCTATGTTATCTTATGTTATGTTATCTATGTTATCTATGTGTTTATGCAAGGCACTGACATACTTGACTAGGCATGATTGGAAGTGTATTGGTAATAAATGTAGACAATGAATAATCAATATCAGCCAAAATAAGGATTGTTTTATTATCACAGTATATGTCAAATTTTAAACAAAAATAGTATTTAAAACATTAACGACAGTAACATAGCCTGACAAAATTTAAAACTCAAGAAACTGCAGGCTTTAAAAATTCAAATAAAAGGTAACAGCGGCAAAAAATATCATAGGCAGTTATGAAATGGCATCCATTTGCCATTCTAATTCACCAGCCGGTGAAAGAAAGAAAGAAGCAAATTGCTCTCTAACAGTGGCACCATCGCTGGATCCCCTTGTAGCACTGAGGTGTGCACTTTCCATATCGTGCATTAGGGAATCCTCAAAGCGGTACCCATCACGTATCCGGACAAAATTGTGCAGCACGCAAGCTGCTTTAACAGCAGTAATGGCATTTTCTATGTTTAATGCAATTGGCGTATGTAACAAACGCCATTTGTTTGCAAGAATACCAAAGCTGCATTCAACCACCCTTCTTGCCCTTGTTAGGCGATAGTTGAACACTTTCTTAGGGGTAGTCAGGTTCCTATTCGAATAAGGCCTCATTAAGTGTTCCCCCAATGCAAATGCCTCATCTGCGATGAACACATAGGGCATTAGGGGTTCAGTCGTGCCTGGAAGAGGACAGTCCTCTGGAATATCCAACCGATTATCCCGTAGTCTTTCACCAAAAGATGAATTACCAAAAATGCGCGAATCGCAGCTACTACCGTACGATCCTATGTCTATATAAGTGAAACAATAGTTAGCATCGGCTACGGCCAGCAGTACAAAAGAACAAAATTTTTTATAGTTGAAGTACATGCTTCCACTACCAACTGGCTTTATAACACGCACATGCTTCCCATCTATAGCACCAAAGCAATTGGGGAAATTGCACCGACTCCAAAATAGGTTCGCAATGTCCCGCCAATTCTCTGGTGTAGGCTTCTTCATGACTATAGTGTTAAGAACATCCCATAAGATTTGGCAAGTTTCTTTGATGATGCCGCTGATAGTTGACCTGCCCACCATGAACTCATAATGTAGGCTGATTATGGAATGACCGGTTGCCAGGTATCTAAAAGACAAAACACATAATCATTATGTTCCAATTTCTGTTTTGCAGTATCGATCTTACAAAAAAGATGGAAAGGCCTGCGTGACTGCTATATGAGGTATCTCCACAAAATCAATGCTGGACGGAGTGGATCTGCAACTAGAAGGGTGGTACCCTATATACATGCGGAGGAACTCGGGTTTCTGAGGCCTTGGATGGATCTGAGAGAGTGAGATAACATCTTTCATATTTGTAAAGTGATACTATACAATTATATATATAAGGGTGTGCCTTAACTGTATTCTATGTTTAATGCAGAACCCAATCCAGTTGGGAAGTACCTCGTGAAGGGCAGGCGGAATCAGAAGCCGCTGCAAGTGGCAAAGCAGCATCCCAGGAAGCAGGAGGGTCGCTGGATCATTCAATTTTGAATGAATCACAAGCTGCACAGCAGAGCAACCAGGAAGAGGCTTCAGCAAGCACGCAGCAGCAGGCTCAGCCTATCCGGCTCCGAAACCCACGTAGGAGCAGACCAACAACAAGGGGAAGGATCACAGAAAATATGGAGAGATTTTCCCAACTTGTGGAAAGTATGAACCAAAAATTAGACGAGCTAAACTCGGAAGACCATGGCTTTGGTCTGATGGTTGCAGGAATGATGCAGCGAATTCCCCTGGAGCGCAAGCATGCTGTGAAGAAGGCAGTGATGGACCTCCTTGAAGGAAGTATCCATAATGATCCGATTCCCACCTCACACATGTTTGGACCACCACCACCATCTAGGCCATATTATACATACCCCAACCCTCCACCGCCCAGAACCCACCCCTACTATCCCCCTCGTTTCCGTCCATACTCCGATGAGTATGGTCATGCACTGAATCCTGCCCATCCACCAATCCCCTATCCATCTCCATCCCCAATTCCATCTGCTATTGGCGCACCACGGTACCAACAATATAGGCGTACTGAAAATGATTTCCCACCAACACCATCCCCCATGCCTTCCACCAGCTCTGTAACCTCTGACTACGACCCAGTTTATGAGGAATTATAAAAAATTAAGATAGAAAAGTTTAGTTTTTACAGATGTGTGTTATATATTATTCCTATATATATATATATATATATATATATATATATATATATATATATGTACACTATTGTAATAAAAAGATGTTTGTTATTCTACAAATTAATGGGTGTTTGTGTGCTAAATTTTTCAAAATTTATTTAACAGATTTTTTTGTGATGGAATAATCATACTTACCTAGGTGAAGGTAGCTTCGCACCAATGCTGCAATTGTCCACTGCTGCTTCTTCACACGGAACTGAGTCAACAAACATCGTCGATGGCTTTGTTCTCTGCCCGAGCTGAGAGCTTCTGACTGTCAGTCAGCTCCTCTCCTGCTCTGCTCCTCCAAGCTCATTGGAGTAGTGAGATGAGGATGAGCGAAGAGCAGCTTGCTGAGTGGCTGACACTGCCAGCAGTTCAGGCAGCTGGTGGATAAAGAACTTTGTAAGTGAGGTTGATGCGCTGCCTCAAGTGATCTTGGTGAGGTCTGCACAAAGTGGACTTCTGATCACTCTACACTGAAAAGGGGGTGCAGGAGTGCAAAAGAATTGCACTCACGTGACCCGTTGAAGAAGCCCAGACAAATGAGCTCAGGATGGACCTTACTATAATGTTGCAAATAGAATAGTAATGTTCTTCAAATAATAGATAGTTTACCTTAGTGTAATAATTAGTCTTTCCGTTGGTGAGATACTCCTCCTATATGAAGTATTTTGTCGCTCCAGATGGATGTAAATCAGACTAAGCAATTCATCGAAACTGTAAAATAAATACAAAAGCTAATTTACTATATGGAAAATAAGACATATCAGCCATTTGGAGCTACACCCGCACATTAACATCATACAAGTGATAGTCTCAAGTGGAAGAAGAACGGTGAGATGTAAACTAGCATCTCCCTGTTCTGCTTTGTGAAATTGTCACTGATCTCTGCTGTGATCGGAGCTGAGATCAGTGACGTGTCACACACAGCCACGTCATCCCCAACACAATTAGAAACACAGCCCCAGGACACACTTTTAACCCCTACACTGACACCTAGTGGTTAACCCCTTCGCTGCCAGTTCTATTTACATATGAATCAGTGCATTTGTATAGCACAGATTGTTGTATAAATGACAATGCAAAGAAAAAGTGTCAAAATTGGCCGATGGGTCCGCCATAATGTCGCAGTCACAATATAAACTGACGATCGCCGCCATTATTATTTAAACCATTATTTAAAAAAATGCGATAAAACTATCTATGTTTTAAACATTATAACTTTGTCACCCAAAAATCAATAAACGGTACTTGCCTTGTGATCGACATCCGGGTATAGTTGAAGAACTTGTCCTCAAACACACGCAAATTCTCATACATGGCCCAGAACTGGCCTCTGTTTTCTCGATTTGCAATAATAGGATGGATCCAATAGCGCCGCCTTCTTCTCATCCTTATCCTTCGCTTCCTCTCTTCCTCTTCTTCCTCCATCATTACTGCCACACCAGCTGTTACGACAGCTGTCAGTAAATAGCGCACAGTGTACATTGTGGTCACAGAACAGACAGAACACTAGGTAAATATAAGGTAACAGACAGAACACAGGGAACCAGGAACAGGAACTAGAATGATGTCACAGGAGATGCTAGCTCATGGTTGGCCACAGGCAAAGTCGCCTGTCATGGAGGCGACTTTAAGTCGCGTTGTAAGTCGCTCAAAGTCGTGCTGAAGTCGCGCTGAAGTCACGCTGAAGTCACACTGAAGTCACCTTGCTAAGTCGCGCTGTAAGTCGTGTCGTGTCGTGTTGCCCCTGTGTGAACCAGCGCTTAGGGTCTCAAGAAATGAGATAGGCCTCAGTACATCAGGTGTGATCAGATGTGATCAATTTTCAGTGATTGGCACTATAGCTTGTAGACTCTATAACTTTCACACAGACTAAATCATATCCACTAATTTAGGTTATTTTTACCAAAGATATGTAGCAGTATAAATTTTGGCCCAAATCTATGAAGAAAAATTACTTATTTGCAAAATGTTATAATAGAAATGAAGAACAATTCATTTTTTTACAAAATTTTTTTGATTTATAGCACAAAAAATAAAAAACCCAGAGGTGATCAAATACCACCAAAAGAAAGCTCTCTTTGTGTGAAAAAAAGGACGAAAATTTCATATGGGTACAGTGTTGCATGACTAATTGTCATTCAAATTGGGAGAGCACCGAAAGCTGAACATTGGTCTGGTTAGGAAGGGGGTTTAAGTGCCCAGTGGTCAAGTGGTAAGGTTAAGAAAAAAGAGGAGGGAAAAGCACTGGACTGCATAAAAACGCACCAAAATGCATCAAAAACGCACTGGAACGCATCAAAAACGTGCATGCAGAAAAGCACCTGGAATGCGTCTGGACTGCATTTCTATGGTGTGAACTGGCCCTTAAAAAGAAGAAAAGATTGCTGCCTATACTGTACAACTATACCGACATCCTGCCATTCAAAAATCTTGATCCAACATAACCACTCTTGGAAATTGTTTCCACCAAATAGTATGCAGCAACAACCCTGAAGAAGGGTGAGTCTATTCCCTCAAAACTCATTGGCTTGATGTATATGTTGCTAATTTTTAATAAAGGTCCATGAGCCATATTTTAGAAGTCATATTTTCTCTGGACACTGGATGCTCCTTTCTTTTAATCTAAGTCTTGATTAAGAAATTTGAATGCTTGTGGGTCATATAAAGATATATGGCACGCCTGTAGGACACTTGGCTTTTTTTATTGATAGCACCTTCCCTTGGGCAACTTTCCAGGAAGTCCCTGATGGTGTAGGGATGGTGTCATATTTAGTTGACAGCCAATATGCCAAGTTAATGGTAGTTTTGCCTTTATTTCTTCTATTTATTGTATTCTCTTATTTTATATTATTGGACCATATTGATTCTAGTATTCAACTGAGGTGATCTGGGTCATTGGCAACATTACCCTGTTCGCCATATACAACTAATCCATATGTGGCAGCCCGCCCTTGGCCGCCACTTGATGTCATCCCCACTTATTGCTCTGAAGTGGCATGTGGTTTTGCATGGATTTACATGTAAAAATGTGTTTTTGAACTAATATTGAAATTATTTTCATTCAATTAGGTTGTTCTCTCATTGGATCCCAAGATAAGGTCCTGAAGAAGCTTGACATGCAAAACACATTGACCTTACATTTCTTTTAACAAGTAGTTGTGCAAAATATGTTTATTATACAGCTCTGTATGATGGAATTTTGAGAGATGTACAGTATACTTAATACTGTTGGGGACTCTTTCCCCCTTTTATTAACCAATTAAGGACCGAGCCTCTTTTTGAGATTTGTTGTTTACAAGTTAAAAACATTTTTTTTTTGCTAGAAAATTATTTAGAACCCCCAAACAATACACTTTTTTTTCTAGCGCCCTAGAGAATAAAATGGCAGTCGTTTCACACCGTATTTGCGCAGTGGACTTACTTGTTTTGAAAAAAATACACTTTTTTGAATTAAAAATTAAGACAACAGTAAAGTTAGCCCAATTTTTTGTGAAAGATAATGTTATGCCGAGTAAATTGATACCCAACATGTCACATTTCAAAATTGCGCCCGCTCGTGGAATGGCAACAAACTTTTACCCTTAAACATCTCCATAGGCAATGTTTAAAAAATTCTACAGGTTGCATGTTTTGAGTTACAGAGGAGGCCTAGTGCTATAATTATTACTCTCGCTCTACCGATCGCGGTGATAACTTGCATGTGTGGTTTGAACACTGTTTTCATATGTAAGCGTTCTCTTCTGCACGCGAGCTCAGCAGGACGGGGCGCATTTAAATTTTTTTTTCGTATTTATTTTACCTTTTGTTTTTTATTTTTATGCTTTTTTTTTTTTTTTTTTTTAATGTCACTTTTATTCCTATTACAAGGAATGTAAACATCCCTTGTAAAAAAAGACCTCAGATCTCATATTTACATAAAATGCAATAAAAAAATAAAAAAAATGTTGTCATTTAAAATTTTTCTTTTAAAAAAATGGCCCTTTAAGAGCTATGGGCAGAAGTGATGTTTTGACGTTGCTTACACCCTGCACTGTTATGGAGACGGATGGGGGCCATCTTCCCCTCACTCGTCTCCATACCCAGCCAGGGGTAACATCCGATCGCCTCCGCCGCTGCTGACGAATCCGGTAAGAGGCGTAGGGCACCGGAGAGCGGCGGGAGGGGGCCCCTCTCCCGCCACTGATAAAAGTGATTTTGCTGCAAATCCGTTGCAGAGACCACTCTTATCGGAAAGCGGCCGCCGCCGAAGAAGAGGATACCAGGGTTATGGCAGCTAGCTATACAAAAAACCAAAGTGCAGCGCTAGGAGTATCCAGTATATACTAGACACATATGTGAAAAACAAATAAAATAATTATTGAACATATACATATAACACCATCAAATGTGAAAAGCCAGGCAAAAGCCCTGCTTTAATTAGAATGTCCAAATAAAAAACCAGGACAGCAAATGGTGAAAGTCCATAACATGTGAGGTAAAGAAAGGTGTCTTCTCCAAACGGAGGGTAACAGTAGACGCTGGGAGGCGTGTGTGCACTCAAATGGGAAGGCAACAGCATATACCACAGCACATAGATCTCCAATGAGTATAAATGGATACCCTTACCGGATCCGTAGGACGCACATATCATATAGCAGTGCGTCAAATAGGCATAAGGGGATGATCTCCCGTGATATCCAGCCGGATGGTATCCCACAGGCCATGGTCACCAAAAGGAAGCGATGATCACAGGTGGAAGTCGAACAGCTCCTGCATATTTCCCGGTCCAATTCCAGACCGGGAAAATCCAAAGACAGCAGTTCAAAATAGGGCCATGGAAAAAGAAAAAAGGGAGCTCCACATAGTGTAGGTAAAAAAAATGGGATTTATTGGATAAAAACCATATAAATAAAAGTGATCACAAAAAGATTAAAAATGGCAATGTGGGAAGCTGAAAATGCTAGCCCTACATGTTTCGACTGAATAGTCTTCAACAGGGGCTATTGAAGGGCTTTTGTCTGGCTTTTCACATTTGATGGTGTTATATGTATATGTTCAATAATTATTTTATTTGTTTTTCACATATGTGTCTAGTATATACTGGATAATCCTAGCGCTGCACTTTGGTTTTTTTGTATACTCAGTGGACTTGGTTTGTTTGTGTGTCAGCTGCTTTGGTCACTTCATTGTATTTATTATTTTATTTGGTTTAGCGTAGCTCTTTCTTCATTTCTAGATTATGGCAGCTAGCTGCTGCCATAACAACGATATTGCTCTTCAAAGTTAGGACATACATCGGCGTGCGGCGGTCCATAAGTGGTTAAACCTTTTTAAATGTTTGAATAAAATTATATTGAAAGATTTTATATATGCTATGTTACCCTCTGTCCAAGGCTTACTGTAGATAGAAAGGAACTCACAAAAATGAATGAATAAATGTGCTTTTCAATTATGTGCATTGTGCCAGGTGTGTGCAGTTCATATGCCTACAAATGACACGAGGGCAAAGCTACACTGACACTGACAAGGCTGCAATGACACTGACAAGGCTGCAGATGGACACTGAGAAGGCTGCATTGATGGGCATTTAAATGTAAGTTTTTTTTCCTTAAACTTCCCTCCTAAAAGTTTTTTCCTTAAAATTCCCTCCTAAACTTGGGGTGCCTGTTATACGCCGGCACGTGTTATACGCCGATAAATATGGTAATTATCATTTTATCCATTTTTATTGATTTTATTAATCGTGGACCCAGGACGAATACCAGTACAGTATCCCCCACTTATACGCTTATCTATTATCTACTTTTGTGAGTAGCCATTTGGCTGTTTTGTCTTGTCCAATTAAACAGAAGTTCTTTAACCACTTGCTTAGAGGGCACTTAAACCCCCCTCCTATCCAGACCAATTTTCAGCTTTCAGCGCTGACTCATTTTGAATGACAATTGCGCGGTCATACAACACTGTACCCAAATGAAATTTTTATCATTTTTCCCCACAAATAGAGCTTTCTTTTGGTGGTATTTGATCACCTCTGCGGTTTTTATTTTTTGTTAAAAAAATTTAAAAAGACCGAATTTTTAAAAAAAAAAATATTTTTTTTATATTTTGTTATAAAATTTTAAAAAGGGTAATTTTTCTCCTTCATTGATGTACGCTGATGAGGCGGCACCAATGGGCACTGATAGGTGGCAGTGATGGGCACTGATGGGTGGCAGTGATGGGCACTGTTTGGTGGCAATAATGGGCACTGATCTGGTACATTGATCTGCAACACTGCTAGGTGGCACTGATTGGCACCACTGGTGGGCATTGTTAGGTGGCAATGGTGGGCATTGATAGGTGGCACTTGTAGGCATTGATAGGTGGCACATATGGGCATTGATACGTGGCACTGGTGGGCACTGTGGGAGCTGTGATGAGGCAATGTAAGGTGGCACTGGCAGGGGGTACTGGTGGCACAATTGAGGCATTATTGCCTCCTCCTCTTCGGGACCGATGTCCCTTGCTGGTGAGCTGGTGATCGGCTTTTTTTTTTCCTCGCACTGTCAGCGCGAGGAGAAAAAAAAACGATTACAGAGCTTTTGTTTTGATCATGTGATCAGCTGTCATTGGCTGACAGCTGATCACATGGTAAGGGGCCGGGACCGGCCCCTTACTTGGATCGGTGATCACCCGAGTCTCAGTGACTCAGTGATCACAGCGTGCCCCACGCGCACCCTGTAGGGCACGTGCAGAGCACGTACACAGGGGAGGCCGTCATATGAGAATTCAGGTCCGCGCTGTAGCCGTCATTCGGCTATAGCGTGGATATCAAGTGATTAATACTACACTGAGTCTGGTGCACCTTGTCCTTTTCTATTTCTGTTTTATAGAGCTGTGCATATGTATAGACGGTAGGGCCTGAAAGTGACTCAAGCCCAGGGGCCCCCACCACCCTGAGTCCTGCCCTGCTGATAATTATTTTATTATGCATGCATGCTACTTTGTGGAACTTTACAACCAATACTGATTACATTAACTATATGGACCTTGTTTGCTTGACTGTCAGGATGCTATCAGGATTACTATATGCAACTTGGAATCTACTAGTGTGCAAGGGAGGATTTTACTGTGTTCATACACATACTCTGGCCATTCTACACAGGCATGGATCTTACCCATGCAGCCAGTATGTAGCTCTTCTTGAACGGACATCCTCCTCTGGACCCAGGGCCATATTTAATATTGATTGGGTCCTGGGCAAACATTTTCTTGGGCCCCCCCATGTAGTGTCACCCCCCTCCCCATCATTACACAAGACCCTGATTCCCCATAATACCCTCCCTCCCCCATACTACCCCCACACTACACAGGACCCCCTCCCCCATGCTAACCCATTATTACACAGGACCCCTTCCCCCATACTACTGCCATCATTACACAGCCCACCCCCTATACTACGTTGCCACTCATCAACAGTCAGCATACTGCTGTTTCTGCAGAAAGGAGGGCTATTGTTGAGGGTGGAGAGGTAGGAGGGAGGTTATTGTTGAGGGTGGAGAAGTGGGAGGGGGTTATTGTTGAGGGTGGAGAAACAGGGAAGGGGGTTATTGCTGAGGGTGGAGATGCAGGGAGGGGGAATATTGCTGAGGGTGGAAAGGTGGGAGGGGGTTATTGTTGAGGGTGGAGAATCAGGGAGGGGGGTTATTGCTGAGGGTGGAGAGGTGGGAGGGGGTTATTGTTGAGGGTAGAGAATCAGGGAGGGTGTTACTTTTGAGGGTGGAGAAGCAGGGAGGGGGGTTAATGTTGAGGGTGGAGAAGCAGGGAGGTGGGTTAATGCTGTGGGTGGAGAAGCAGGGAGGGGGTTATTGTTGAGGGTGGAGAGATGAGGTGTTATTGTTGGGGGTGGAGAAGCAGGGAGGGGGATTATTGTTATTGTTGACAGCTGTCAATTACTGCCGTGCACTACAACACCCAGCAGCCCTGCCCTCCCCCTCCAAGAAGTTCTGCAGCAGCAGCTATTCACTGCCCTGCATTACAACACCCAGCAGCCCCGCCCTCCCGCCTCCAAAAAGTTCTGCAGCAGCCAGTCACTACCCTGCACTACAAAACCCAGTAGCCCTGCCCTCCCCCCTCCAAGTAGTTCTGCAGCAGCCAGTCACTGCCCTGCACTACAACACTCAGCAGCCCTGCCCTCTGCCCTCTCCCCTGCAAGAAGTTATGCAGCAGCAGCCAGTCACTGCCCTGTACTACAACACCCAGCAGCCCTGCCCTCCCACTCCAAGAGGTTCTGCAGCAGCAACCAGTCACTGCTCTGCACTACAACACCCAGCAGCCCTGTCCTTCCCCCTCCAAGAAGTTTTGCAGCAGCTGAGACTCCCTGAGAAGTTATGAGAGGTGGTAAAAGGGGGAGCTTGGCTCAGGGCAAGACACGTTGTCTCCGAGGGAGGCAGTCTACTCACTGTGCAGAAAGAGTCATCCAGCAGTCGCCTGCAGAGGAGGGATGGGAAGGTCGGAATCCAGCATGTCGCCAGGGAAGGGACTCCAATCCAATTGAGCTAAGGGGGAGGTGCGGGGCCAGTAGAGGAGACACTGCAGGGATGTGACTTAACCGTGCTGAGTTGGATAGAAAGGAGGATAAAACAAATCCACTTGACTTATCAGCATTGGTTGGAGTGACAGCTGCTTTGGACCCTACACAATGAATGGGTCCTGGGCAGCTGCCCCTTTTGCCCTGCCTTAAAGACAGCCACAATATCTCCGGAGTTTCTGCTAGGAGATAGAACCAGTATAGCACAGTCAAGGACCCTCTTCATAAAAACCACCAAGCATTTTGGATATAAGCTCATGCACCCAGCCTTGGAGTCCATACATAACTTCCATTCCTGGGAAACCTAGGTCCAATCCATGACCCTTGTTAGGATCACCAGTTCTAGTACCTCCTTCACTTCACCATACATATGTTGCTATGTGTGTGTGTATATATATATATATATATATATATATATATATATATATATATATATATATATGCACCATGGGTACAATATGCATTTATCATGTGAGTGAGGTGGATGAATGTTTTTAGGTGTGTGTAGTGTGTTACGGTACCATTTTAAGTATTTACATGTATGATATAATTAATAAATAAGTTGATGATTCCATAGAGCCCAGTGAGTTGAAGTATACACATTTTTCTGGGGGTGGTTGAGCTAAATCATGTTTTTATTCACTTAGTTTTGTCTATTTCTAGGTTAGCCTGTATAATCACCTCACCAATATATGTATATACTACCTAATGGTGAACTATCAGTTTAATATTACTTTTTTCAATGATTATTGTTTATACCAACAAGCAATTAAAGTGTTATTTATAAGTGGTAGGATTGTACACAATTCACATTGAATTTTGGAGGCATAATCACAAGAAAGTGTTGCATCCTTTTTGAAAAGGTTTTTTTCCCAATAGATTGGACAATGTTCTAGATATTTCTCTTTTCTGCAAAGCTGTTTGGCTGCCATGTTTTCTATTTAAACGGGACTGTCTGCAAATTTTAGTAAACCTTTTCTTCTCTGTTCATAAGGGTTTTTTTATTATGTTGCAGGCAATCACGGCACTTCAATCTGTTATTTATTATCTCTGTTCTATCCTATTTCCTCAAGGTTAAATGAAGATCTTAGTTAGAGATACATGTACGACCCATATAATGGAATCAATCAATACATTTAGAGAATGCTTTGAGAAATAAATAGGCTCGGGAAAGGATACTCTCAATCAACACAAATTCTGACTAAACAAGCAGATCTTTAACCCTTTGTAACAAAATACTATTTGTCAAATACGGTTTCTGATTGTGCAATCATTTTAACTTTTAGTTTCTTAGTTGTTTTAACTTCCCAGATTTTATCTTTTTAAAATTGTATTGCCTATATACATATTTTAATGGTAAGTGAACTTCTTAGTACCCCCACCTCTAGTGTGTCATAGGCCAGATGTTCTTGATGCACGGTTAGCACAGGGGCAATAAGGAATGATTTGCATGATTTGCTAAAATAATCAATATCCCCTTTTTTTGTTTATGATAGAAATGAGACATTCAGGTGCTTCCTGCTTTAAGAATGAGCTTTGCATTGGTTTAGTGATGTGCTTTTTTGGTTCCTTTTTGTCCACTATAACATACCTGTCTAGTTATATTATCTATTTACTGATAGTCATATAAAAACATGCTATTCTGATTTATTTATGGACTTTGCAGTATATGAGTGTATGTTTTATGTAATACATACTATGCAATACTATAGCTCATAACACTTTTCTGGCAGTCTTTTTTAAGGTCCAAGCACATACTGTATACTGTGTGTATACAATTTTTTTCCACTTTCAGTTCACTTGACAGTATTATTTCTATTTTTTTTAGTAGCATTGCATTGCGTGAGGTCATGAATACCAATGAATAGTTTATTTAGCACAGTATGCCTTTTATGTCTTTTAAAATATTCTGTTACAATACTTATTGATCCTTGATCACATCAGTATAATTTTAAATGATGTACTGAACTTTAAAAAGTTGGTTGATTTAAACAAAACAAGGTATGTATCATGCATTGCTATATGTACAATGGATATAAAAAGTCTAGTCTACACACCCCTGTTAAAATCTCAGGTTTCTGTGATGTAAAAAAGACAAAGATAAATAATTTCAGAACTTTTGTCCACCTTTAATGTGACCTATAAACTGTACAAATCAATAAAAAAACTGAAATCTTTTAGAGGGGGGAGTAAAAAAAATAAAAAAATAAATTAATGTGGTTGCATAAGTGTGCACACCCTCTTATAACTGGGAATGTAGCTGTGTTCAGAATTAAGCAATTGTCAGTAAAATTCCATTCTCTCACTGATCAGTCAACTCTGGTCATGTTGATTAGAAGACAGATTTATTACAAATGTATCGATACATAGGGGTGAACTCTGTACACAGCAAGGAGTTCCAGCAGAGTCACCCAGGAACCCTTTTACACATGTCATTTTATAGCAGTATTTGGCAAGCTGCCATTGGCTAAGGCACACTGGTGACTCATGGTGCATCGTCAGCTTTATTGTCAAAAAACCAGTGTTCTTTCACAATATGCCCTAATATGGTAAACTTTTGCTAGTTCTTTTAAGTATGGTTTAAGGCTTTAGTCGGAAATAAGCAGGCTGCACAAACAACAAGTCAGCGCCATTTTAGCTAGAAAAAAGCATATAAGGAACAAGGCAAATGTTGATATCACTTGTAAGTCTTTACATATTTCTTATCATTCCCTCCTCTGATATCTATATTTGCTTCCTCAATTTATTAATCAGTGCAGGTCCGTTCCACAACTGGGTTTTCAGACCTTAGCAAGTCCTTGACCTTGGCAAGTCCAGTCCATTTCCCAAACCAACCTTCAAGCCAATTTGTGAATGGATCATCAATACCCGAGTTTTCCGCTAATTCATTCGATAAAGCTGTCAATCCTTCGAGGGCTCTAGTCACGGTTCCTCCAGGAGCTGTAATGTTAGAAATAAAGGTGCAACACATACCACCAAACATTTTACATACCCCTCCTCTTTCTGCTAGGACCATATCTAATGCCATCCTATTCTGCCATGCCGTCAAAGAGGTAGGGGCTAATTGCTCTGCCAATCCCTTAACTGCATCCCTGGTGTAGTTTACAAACCTTTGTTGGTTATAGTATATATAGTTAATCCAGTCAACATTTTTGTTTACCGTCACCCACCAGAGAAGAGACTCAAATCCAGCTGCCACTTGATTCCTAGCTTTGAACTCGCTCGGCACTCCACGCGGAACCCCAATCTCATCTATATAGATCTGGCGGTCAAAAGACCCCGCAGGAGAGGTGTCCCTTCTGCTCCTTCGATGACCCTTCTTCCAAGGGGACTCTGACAGTAAGCGCAGAGTCATTTCCAGCTGTACCAGTGCACAATCCCCTCGGGAATTGGCTGGGATGCTCGCTCTGAGCCTCTTTTCTCCACATAACCACCAGACGTCCGCCCTCTGGGTGTCGTACTCAACCCAGTCGTCACCCTCTCCCTTTACACTTTTTTTGTTAATCCTCTCCATGTAGTAGTCAACCGGTAAAGACCCCAAATCTGTGCCACTCTCATTCTTTGGTTTGTTTTCAAGGAAGAATTTTCCCAAAGGGTCAGTTCCTGATATCCAAGCTCCTACATGGTATAACCTCTGATCTTCTAGTTTGGGGTCCTTCAGAGAAATCAGCAATATATTGCAATTCTTTGGTTCTGTACAGGGAGAGTGGGCTGCTTTTAGTTATGGTTAATCTATTCTTTAAATCTCCTGCTGCTGGGATCTCATATCCCCAATCCTGGGCTGCAGTTGTCCACATGACTGAATCCCAAGTAGTACACCCGGTAGTTCCAGCCAGGTAGTACACTTATTTGTCTGCACAGGTCAACTTGCTTGCTTCTACCTTATCTCCACAATCTGTCATCTGGCAGAAATCCACCTGTATAGTACTGGTGGTTCCTTCAACAAAGGTGAGGTTCAATGCTCTTCCTGTCTCTTCCCAATTGATTGGTTCCACTATCCTCCCGTGTCTCCTACCTCCCCATATAGAGGCCTCTCCTAGAGTCACCAATGCTCCCACGAGGAACAAAATCCCTACCATCCTATCTGAAGTGAGGGGGGCCTAGATAGGGCCTTTTCTTCACCAAGGTTGAGACAAGCAGACCTTTTATCTGCCTCCCTTTGTATTTGGACTTTCCCCCTCCTTCAGTCTTTCTGTCCCTACTCTGCCTATATTTACCTTTTAACAGTGGGATTGGTGAATCCAGATAGTCCTTTCAGCAATTCTTACTGCAGTGGGAGTAGTAAGGAGTACTTGATATGGCCCGTCCCACTTAGGGGAGTGCCAATGCTTCTTTTTGATCACCAGATTTGTACTTTATCTTCTCCTATGGGATCTCCTTCTGGAATGGAACACTCTTGGTTAATTTGTTTCTGTTTTAAAAACCTTGACTTGTATTCTGCTAAGGTTCTCTCCCCTTCCTCTGTGTGGGTTTCATTTGGTAATAAAGGTATTTTATAAGGTCTACCATACATAATTTCAAATGGACTCAGCCCCTCCTTAGTGGGCATGATGTGCATGCTTAAAATAGCTAGTGGGAGACAGTACATCCAATTTTTCCCTGTCTCTTCCATAGCCTTTTTTAGCTTGCTCTTTAATATCCCATTATGTCTTTCTACAAGCCCTGCTGACTGAGGGTGATATGCACAGTGATTCTTTACTTCTATACCCATCACTTCTGTTAGGTGTTTTTATTGTCTGATTTACAAAATGTGGACCATTATCGCTATAACTCTTCTCTGGTATCCCAAATTGTGAAATGATATCTTTTGGTAAGGCTTTGGATACTGTTAAGGCATCAGCACTTCCTGTGGGGAATATCTCTACCCATGTGGTCAATGCATCAATGATTTCCAAACAATATTTCTTCCTTTTCACATTTGTCTAATTCAATAAAATCCATGCAAATGTGTTGGAATGGATATTGGAGTGTGGGGAACTTCCCTTTCCGTGGTCTTATGCCTCCCTGAGCATTGTGTCTTGCACATATAATGCATTGAGAACAAAAAGTTTTTTAGTAGTTTGTGAAGCCATAGGCTGTACATACCTCATTTAACATCTCAGTCATCCCCCTGTTTGACACATGAGTTACTCCATGTGTCAATACTGCTGCATACCTAAATAAGGATTTTGGCAATACCAGCTTTCCTTCAGGTGATGTGTAGATGTTATCTATGATTGTGCAGCCTTTTGTTTTCCAATATTGTTTCTCCCCAGGGGATACATTCTGCTGTATATCAGTAAGGACTGTATGATCTATCTCTATGATTTCCTGTTCTGTCATGTGTCACGTGTGCATATCCAGTTACACTTGTGCCATCTGGATTTTTCGTACTGGAGCCATCAACAAAAAGTGTCATGTCAGGGTTAGATAACGGTACATCTTTCCAATCACTTCATGGCAGTACCTTTTCAGCGATGGCAGAAGTACAGTCATGTTTATGACCATCAGTAGGAAGTGGTATTAGTGTGGATGGGTTTAATGTAGTACATCTCTGTATTGTTAAGTGAGGTTGTGTCAAAAGTATTGTCATACAGTAAAGGTGTCGTGCTGGGCTCAAATGTATGGACCAACGGGGCGCGGTCAGTATTGAATACCCAGAAATTCAAGCTCTACAAAAATTTGTCATGCCCAAAAAAGACATCATTTGTTTCTTTGTTTCTGGCTTCGGCACCTGGTGGAGGGCTCAAATTCTCTCCTCATCCAGGTGTCGACCTCCTTTTGAGTTATTATACCCTAAGTATTTGACCTGCTGTTGCCACAACTGGAGTTTAGTTTTATTTACCTTATGCCCTTGGTATAACTACCTGGTTAACAGCTTGTAAATCCTGTACCATTCTCCAGCCTGTGGAAGGTGGAGCCTTCTTAACAGGAAAAAGAGGGGTATTGCAGGGGCTATTCCCTCCTCTGCTTCCTTCTTAAGGGGGTGTCTCCTTCATCACCTTGCACAAAAACCTTTACTTTCACATTTTTTTTCCCATCACTTTCAAATACTTCTCAGAATGTTTAACATATTGCAAAACATCTAAAACTGATGCAGTTCAGTAAGTAACCATGTTTTTAACAATGTAATCCTTATGATCCGGTTTTAATCCATTAACAAAAGCTATCTTTAGCTGTTGTTAATATGCACTATTCACATCCTCAGCTTCGGGGAGCCCAGAGAACACTTTAAAAACTTCTCGTAGTTTATTTAGATAATCACTGACACTTTCCTTGTCTTCCTTTACAGTCATATTAATCTTTTGCAAGTCAGTTCGTTATACCCATCGGAGATTGCATCTCTGATAGAAGGCAGTCAATTTGTCTGTCAAATCTTGGCTATCAAGGGCCAGGGGTTCCCCTCTTTGTTGAGGGGGCACTGTGGCTACACAGGGGTCCCAATTTCCCTTTACTGATGCCCAATTTGATCCTAGAACCCTCCTAAAGGCCCTTTCCACTTCGACCCCGTTTAGCCTATAACTGTTCCTCAGACCTTCCATATTTTCAATGATTTGGTTTGGGGCCCCAAACTTAGGATATTTAATATGCTCGGTAGCCTTCTGCACGTCACTCTCAGTCCATGGTCTAAAAACAGTCATAGTTAAGGGCTGACCGTTTTGTCTGCCTCTTTGTCCACTAGGGGCAGTTGGGCTTGGCATTTCTCTTTTGTTCTCCTTCCTTCTACTCTAATTCTAGCGTGTTCAAACCAGTATTCCGCCATTTCTAATCCATACTTTTTTTCCTTGAGTTTAGAATACAAGACTGGTAATTCTACTCTCGAACTTTGCCAAAATCTATATAAAACAGCAGACAAAGTCCAAACTCTCCAAACAGGAAATAAACATATATATATATACATATATATACATACATACATACACATACACACATACATACATATAAAACAACTTATACCTTTACCTTATTTACTACAAAGTACAGTTGGTCAAAACAAACAGTATTCTTAACGTTCTGATCAGAATTATTTTTTTTACACACACAAAAGAGGAAGTGCACTTAGGTGTCCATGGGGGGGGAGAAGGAGTGAGTGAGTCCAGTTTTTTTTTTTTTTTTAACCACAAGTTTGCAGCCAGACAGATCATAAAGCAGGCCTTTTATCAACCTGTAAAACACCAGACTAGCAACCCTTGGATCACAGTAAAGCAAAAATATCAAGACTCCCCACATAAAGTTAGCAGTAATGTTAAACATGTGGAGGAAAGAGCGAGAGTTAGTCTCATGATTTAACAAATGCAGCAAAAGGAACAGTGCAGGAAATATTGCTCTCGAGAGAAAAAGAGAAAAACAATCGATCTATGGGGGAGGTGTTTCTGATCAAGTTAGACTGATTCCTACATTCACTTCCTGTTTGTCCCAACAACCACTCAGTTAGAAAAAAAATGGCCACTGTGACTTTCTGTAATCTATCCAGATTACTTGTAGTCACTATTCACAACAATTATCAATCATCTATCATCTTTCTGTACCTTAAATTTTTTGTAATCTGTCTCGGACAGCGGGCTACGTCTATTTACCATAGGCAACGTCCCCAAGTGCCTCTGTCTTCGGCCCCTGATTCACCTAGATCTTTTATAATCAACGACAGTGCTGGCATACTCATTAAAAACCCAAAGAAGAAGAGAAAAGAAGAGAAAAGAAAAGATCTGTCCTACCTTTCACAGACCCGGAGGACTGGATCAGAAGTCCAGGAGTAGAAGTCAGGTGTGGATCCCGGAACCGACTAGCCTCTTTTTACCACTTAACTTGAGTGGGAGGACCTTGGTCTCAGCGAGAGGTAGTCTGATACTCACCGGTATTTTGGACGGAACCGTTCGATCCACCACCTAATCCTTACTTCCGGCTCGAAGGACCATGATGTCAGTAAAATTCATAGGGGTGAACTCTGTACACAGCAAGGAGTTCCAGCAGAGTCACCCAGAAACCCTTTTACACAAACAACAAGTCAGCGCCATTTTAGCTAGAAAAAAGCATATAAGGAACAAGGCAAATGTTGATATCACTTGTAATTCTTTACATATTTCTTATCAGCAATCACATTCAAACTCATGTTAAATAGGAGTCAGTACACACCTGCCATCATTTAAAGTGCCTCTGATTAACCCCAAATAAAGTTCAGCTGTTTTAGTAGGTCTTTCCTGATATTTTCTTAGTCACATCCTACAGCAAAAGCCATGGTCCGCAGAGAGCTTCCAAAGCATCAGAGGGATCTCATTGTTAAAAGGTATCAGTCAGGAGAATAATTTCCAAGGCATTAGATATACCATGGGACAGACAATCCTCAGCAATAAAACTGGTCATGGAGACTGACAAGAGGCCTTCAGCAACATTAATGGAGCTGCAGGAATGTCTGGCAAGTACTGGCTGTGTGGTACATGTGACAACAATCTCCCATATTCTTCATATGTCTGGACTACGGGATAGAGTGGCAAAACAAAAGCCTTTTCTTACGAAGAGAAACATCCAAGCCTGAATAAATTTTGCAAAAACACATCTGAAGTCTCCCAAAAGCATGTGGGAAAATGTGTTGCAGTCTAAAGACACCAAAGTTAAACTTTTTGGTTATAATTCCAAAAGATATGTTTGGCACAAAAACAACACTTCATATCACTAAAAGAACACCTTACCCACAGTGAAGCATGGTGGTGGCAGCATCCTGCTTTGGGGCTGTTTCTCTTCAGCTGGTACAGGGGCCTTAATCAAGGTAGAGGGAATTATGAACAGTTCCAAATACCAGTCAATATTGGCACAAAACCTACAGGCTTCTGCTAGAAAGCTGAACATGAAGAGGAACTTCATCTTTCAGCATGACAACAAAACCAAAGCATACATCCAAATCAACAAAGGAATGGCTTCACCAGAAGAAGATTAAAGTTTTGAAATGGCCCAGCCAGAGCCCAGATCACCCCAGACCAATCTGTGAGGTGATCTGAAGAGGACAGGAGTGAGGGCACAGGAGATGCCCTCACAATCTGACAAATTTGCAGTGTTTTTGCAAAGAAGAGTGGGCAAATATTGCCAAGTCAAGATGTGCCATGCTGATAGACTCATGCCCAAAAAGACTGAGTGCTGTAATAAAATCAAAGGTGCTTCAACAAAGTATTAGTATAATAGGGCTTACACACGGTCGGACTTTGTTCGGACATTCCGACAACAAAATCCTAGGATTTTTTCCGACGGATGTTGGCTCAAACTTATTTTGTCTACACACGGTCGCACAAAGTTGTCGGAATTTCCGATCGCCAACCACACGGTCACGTACACCACATACGACAAGACTAGAAAAGACCGGTTCAGAACAAGCGCGGCACCCTTTGGGCTCCTTTTGCTAATCTCGTGTTAGTAAAAGTTTGGTGAGAGACGATTCGCGCTTTTTCAGACTCGTGGCTTTCAGATCGTTTTCTGACGTTCAGTTTGTGCTTGTGGGTTTGTATCTGCTCTTCAGTGCGTGCAGTCAGTTCGTATCGGAGTTTTCTGTGCGATCTTGCACGCTCTTTGCTGTTTTTCAGGTCGCTCTTCACAGGCCTTGCTGTTCTTCAGTGTGTTCTGTTACTTCGTTCTGAGCAGCTGACCGTTTTCTAGCCATGTTTTGTATGCGTACTCCTCGTAGAGTTCGTGCTATGCGGGGGCTTGGTGTTGGGGTCCTGACCTTGACACAAGTCCAGTCCATGAACAGGGTGGGGAGGAGTTCATAGACCAAGAATTGGTTGCTTCAGTGTGACCAGTTCTCTCATATGCCTTTGCTCCGTGAGATCCGTGAGAATAATCCTGATGATTTCAGGAACTTTCTCAGGATGACGGACCCCGTGTTTCACCGTTTGTTGGCTTCGCTGACCCCCTATATTAGCAGGCAGGATACCTGCATGAGGCAAGCCATCACTCCGGAGCAGAGGTTGGTCGCTACCCTGCGGTATTTGGCGACAGGGAGAAGTCTGCAGGACTTGAAGTTCTCGACAGGCATCTCCCCCCCAGGCTCTGGGGATCATTATCCCAGAGACCTGTTTTGCCATCATACAGGTCCTGCAGAAGGAGTATATGAAGGTAAGATTTTTATCCTTTAATATCACATTTTATTGTATTTAATGTTTGCTAATATATTGTATTTCTTTCCTCATTCCCTAATTACCATGATTGTAATATGCTGTGAATGTCCCCTTTGTCCTCATGCATGCTGGATTTTTATGTAATTATTATTTTATGTCCTTCATACATATTTGCCCTTCACTAACCTCCCCAGCATTGTGTCTCCTGCCCTATATTCACCTCATGTAGTCACTTAACAATATATTTTATCAGCTCCATAGTAGTGCTTTACCCCAAACACCCCCTAAAATGTTTGGAAATGTTATTTTAGCTTTAAATTCAGGCAGAGCGTCAGAGGCTTTTTTTTTGTGGTGTCCCCAAATATTTTTTAGTAACCCTCCCTCCCCCAACTGCTAAGTCAGCTGATCCCAATTCTCTATCCTCAATCATCTATCTGCTGACTTTGCCAAACCCATGCACACTATACCAATCTCTTTTCTGGTCAGATTTATGGATGAATTCCCCAAAGCATGTAGTGCAAGGGCCTGCCTGTATACTTTCCAATGGTACGGTTTAAAGTTTTTGTATCCTATTATTATCTTGATAGGTAATAGCAGAATGTCCAAATGTCCTCAAATGTGTACAGTGTGTATTTATATCTTTGTATTATGACACTTCTTACCTGTCCAGTGGGCTGCCAATAGTGTAACTAAGGAGGGTCTGTTCCAAGTAATACCCATTATTTAGGCATTCATCTCTCAATGAAGTGAGGAGGGTTACCTGTCCAAGATTTCCACACACCCCCTATAATGTTAGAAATGGCCCATGAGAGGGGGAGGGGGAATATGATAGGTGTACCTTATACTTTGGTGTTGTTAAATTCCCCTTAATAAATGCTATCTGGGGGTTGCCCCATAATGTTTGTGTATAATCTGCTTGCTATGTTTCTGTGAAAAAATAGTAATGTTTATTGTTTTTTCCTCAACAGTTTCCTTCCACGCCACAGGAATGGCAGACTGTGGCCTCCCACTTTGCCGAGCGGTGGGACTTTCCTAACTGCAGGGGGGCAATTGATGGGAAACACGTCCACATCATCCCGCAACCCAACTCGGGGTCGTACTATTATAATTACAAGGGGTTTAATAGTATAGTGATGTTGGCTGTGGTGTCGGCTAATTACGACTTCTTGTATGTGGACGTAGGGAAGAATGGCCGGATGTCCGATGGTGGAGTCATCGCCCAGACGGAGTTACACAGGCATCTCCAGAATGGCAGCTTGGACTTGCCAGCTCCAGAGGACAATGTGGAAGGACTCCCATTTGTGTTCGTTGCTGATGAAGCATTTGCGCTGGGGGACCACCTGATGCGGCCATTCCCAATGAGGACCCTCACCCCGGAACAGAGGGTTTTTAATTACCGGCTGGCCAGAGCCCGAAGAGTGGTGGAGAACACATTTGGAATCCTGGCCAGCCGGTTCCGACTATTTCTGACACCCATCCATATGGCAGAGTATAAACTGAACCATATTATACTGGCGTGCTGTGTTCTCCATAACCTTTTAAGGAAACATTCGGCCAACTATGCTGGCTCAGTTGGGCCTGAGGCCGGAATCCTACATCAAACCACACTGACGGCGCTTGAAAGTGGCCGTCCTGGCTTGCCCTCCCTGAGTGCCCGTGATGTCCGGTTACGCTACCTGGAGTTCTTTGCGGGTAGGGGGGCTATCAATATGCCAGCAAATCTGTGAAGCCTTTTTATAATTAAAAATAAAAGAAATTCTTGGTGGACATTTACTGCTTGTGTTTGTTTTAGCTGACCCTGACAGAAATGTGTTGAGTCCAGAAAATGTCGTGATTGTGTAACCTTATTATACAAAGCACTGTTGACTGTTATTTCCTAAATGCAAAAACACATTTCACTACAAGTGCACTTGCAACTGCACTGAACCTGCACTTGTAGTGCAAAGAGGATTTGCCCTTAGGAAATAACACCCATTTTTGCAGAAAACAGCAATTACATCACCCCAAAAGTGTTGTATTGTAGTGTTGACACAATAATCCACACATTCTTGAGTAAGCAACTTTTTTATACCTGCACAATCACATGTGCATTTACCAAAGGTTTTTAAAACAAACCAACATGTTTGTTGTATAACAATTTTTGCAGTAGCATTATCAAAAATAGAAATGTCCATTTCAGATAAAACAGGCCTGTGTAAAACCAAAAAGAAAGCCAAAAAACTTGAACTTACAAAGTTCACATTAGGTAAAACCTGAAGGCTATATCAGACATCAGTATTTAGGAACTGGGTTTGATATAGCGTTCAGATGGGGGGAAATCACCCCAGGAAAAGCCAAATTTGGAAGATGCACACCAATTTACGAATGTCAACATGTGCTATCTGCCATCAGGGGGGATCAAGGGATGTGTTTTGGGGGAGCAAGCCCTTCCTCAACACTACTTTTTAATTGAGGAAGGGGTTGCACCCCCAAAACGCGTCCATTGATCTCCCGTGATGGCAGATAGCACATGTTTGCACACTGTGTGCATCCTCCAAATTTGGCTTTTCAAAACATTGCAAAAAAATTTAAAAGATTGGACCACAATCCAAAAAGTGATTTTGTGGGGTTTTAAATTCGCCCCAAAACATCAATGATGTTATTATTTTTTTTAATAACATCATTGATTTTTTGCTGGATGTTTTGCAGTTCGACATTACACCCCATGATCTCTCCGATCAGGATCTGGGCACTTTCTGATATGAAACGTTCTCTATCCCTCACATCACGATCACCTAAAAAGAGAGAAAGAAAAAAAAAACAGGTCTCAAAAATCTGCCACCATCCATCTCGTTTATCTGAGTCTGTGGTCGCAGACACTCACCTGTTGTGGTGCCAATCTGCACCACATCTTCTTCTTCCTACTGCTCTTCTTGTGTTTGGGGTATTTCACCTTCTTCCAGAGGTGGGGGGTCTCTGGTCTCCTCGAATGAGGGGTGTCCTCCGAATCTTTTCTCCCCTATGTAAAACAAAAATGGTATAATTAGCACACAGATATTTGATGGCAGAACTATAAATAGGAAACATTGCTTGGAAGTGGGGTACAATTGTCTATTTTGGCAGAGTTCAAAGATGTATTTTTTTTATTGGCCTTTGTCAAGCTGCAATACTTTACCTGTTTAGTACAAGCTTCACAGATGGAGACCCCCCTATAGTATACACTGGAGCGCCTGTGTGGCCCCCTAATAAAAATGGTGTTCTTGTGTCCCACACTAGTGCTCCAGTGTCCAGATGTGAAAACAGCTGCTCAGTGTCCTCTCCTTACACACAATCTAGTTGGCATTTCATTCTAGTAACAAACCCATCTACACAAACAAATATTTGGCATCCAAGTAGGCCCCAAAAAAATGTGGGAAAATGCATATGGCCTAAACAATGTTGTTTTAGAGGCCGAAAGAAAAATGTTTGATACGAACGAATAATGGGCCCATGAACATTAAAGTTGCCCTTTTAAACCTTACAATTAATAAAAGCATATGTAGCAGCACGAACGCAATAAAGACAGAAAGAATAGGAACACAGCACAACTACTTACTTTTTTGCAGCACTCTCCGGATCTTTCGGTACTTCTCTGGCTCTCTTAACTTCAGATCCGACCACCACTTCCTGAGCTGATCTTTCGATCTTCGTGCCCTGAAATGCTTGTGAAGGCTTTTGATCACTTTCGCCATGATCTTTGCCTTTCTGATGTTGGGGTTGGGGTAAGGCCCATAATTTCCGTCATAGTCGGACTTCTTCAGGATGTCGACCATCTCCAACATCTCCCCAAAGGACATATTTGTGGTCTTAAAACGTCTCCTTCTGGATCGGGACGTGTCCGGATCCGGGCTTTCCTCCTCCTCGTTGCTATAATTAGCACACACCTGCTCTAACTCCGCCATGTGCTCTTCACCCACTGCGCCAAATGAAAAGGGGCGGGGAATAGACTAGAAAGAACGTCAGGGGCGGGTGGAGTTACGCGCATGCGCAGTGTGTATAAAGCGTAACACGCGTGCGTATTACGTACGATCTGTGAGCGGAGGAAGGAGCATTGGACGCGTCGATCGTAAAAACGAAGGTAAGAGACAAACTTGTGCCTATACTGCTTCTACATTGAAGCCTATATTGTAACAAGATTAGGAGAGTTTTGTCTCACATTAGGCTTTGTCTTGTGTTGTGTCTTGCAGTGAACATGGATATCTTACTGAAAGACAATGACTTCATGTCAGTATTCATAAATATCTTAAGGGAGCTGCCCTGTCTGTGGGAGATTAAACACCCCCATTTCAAGAACCAAGCAAAGAGGAAGGCAGCACTGGTGCAATTGTGTGAAATTGTGAAGCAGGTGATCCCCACGGCAGACATCACCTATTTAAAGATTTTCATTGGTGGCCTGAGAAGCACATATCTAAGGGAGCGCAAGAAAGTCCTGGATTCACAGAGATCCGGAGCAGCAGATGACATCTATGTCCCCAGGATGTTGTACTACGACAGGCTGCATTTTCTGGCAGGCCAGACTGAACCCAGGCCATCCCTCTCCAGTCTTCCTTCCACGCTTCCTCCCCCCCCGGCTGAGGCTTCTGACGCCCAACCTGGGCCTTCCAGGCCACATGGAGGAGCCCAGATTGAGCCAGGTATAGCATTCCTCTAAATATTTCTGCTTGTCCAATCAATGATGTTAACTAGATGTTAGTTGGGAGTACTAATTTAGGAATGTGATTGATGATGCAAAAACTAAAACCATGTCCCTTTTTTCATACACAGGGAAGTCTCAGCCAGGAGGTGGCCGGGCTGGCTGATCTGCAGGTCCCTCCACCCCCCCTGAAAAGAGAAAGTGGCAGTAGGAGGAGTGCCCTAGAGGAGGCTACTGGAGGACTCTTTTGGAGGGCTACAGAGGTCCTGGTAGCACGACAGACCGTGGAGGAGGACATTGCTGCCGCCATTGCCTATAAAATGCAGAGGATGGAGGAGGGCCAACAAGTCTTGTGTGAGGCCCTCATATTGGAGGCTCTTAACAAAGGTATGAGGGGCCAAATGACAGCTCAGACACACCTTTGCGATGGTCCTCCTCCTCCTCCTGCAGGACCTCCTCCTCGTCCTCCCTCTCCTCCCAGTTCCTCTCCAGGTCCTACTCCTCCTCCTGCCACATCTCCAACAGCACAGCCACAGCCCGGAAGGAAGCGTGAAAGGAAGACCAGAAAGTGAGGACCCTGGATCCAGTCTGGTTGGCCAAAAAATGCAACCTCTTGTGGTACCACAGCCTGGGGACACAGATGTCATCTGCTGCTATCCGGATCTCTGCGAATTCTGGACCAGACTGCCCTCCCTTACATATGGACTCCTCAGGCCACCAATTTTGATGTTCAAGAATTGATGTCTGCCGTGGGGGTCCAAGGCTTCGCTAATTTCTCATGTTGATCCAGTGTTGCCTTCCTCTTTGTTTGGTTCTGATCCCTTAATAAAGGATTTTGTTTTGAATTATACTCTCCTATGTGTTTTACTTCAAAAAGGACAGTTTTTTGTGAGGATTCAGGTACATTTCAAATATACAATGTGAAATGAACAAGGGACACCAACAACAAACAATCTCCTGGAGATAAAATAATAAAACATATCAATGGTGTTGGGGTAACTTGACACACAAAACACACACAAAAATATTCTGGAGTAAAAATAAAAATAACATTGAACAAAGATCAGCCTTGGAAAAAATCCAAACATTAAATAAAAAAAAGGCTTAAAATCCCCAAAAAAATAAAATTAAAAAAAAAAAACATTCTGTCAGATGTGACAACTAATAATATATTCAGGGAATCCCAATAAAAAAAACAAAATAAAACTTTGTGAGAAGTGTGTGTGAATATGAGCAGCAAAACTACTTAATTCTTGTCACATTATAAAGAAGAAGAGAGTGCACTGTATTAAACCATTTTTAACATTGCAGCGTGACGAAAGTGCTGTATCCATTGCGAACGCTAAGTTTACCAGAACGAGCTGTTCCGTCTTGGAATTTCTTCTGAGCATGCGTGGCACTTTGTGCGTCGGAACAGGCCACACACGGTCGGAATTGACGCGATCGGATCGAATTGACTGAATTGGATAAATGCCAGTTTGGCTAGGGAGAAAGGAATAAGTACAAATATTTACATTATTCCATGCTTCCTCAGGATTCCTACTCTCTACGTGACCAGTGCCCCAGAACTGTTTCTCTTCACTGCCTGAGTCCTACTCGGTATAGGAGGTTGGCAAACCTCACCTATAACCTGGAGCTTCAAACAGCACAGGAGATCGCTGGCTACTCGGGGAGTGAAGAATAAGTTGGGCATTTGTACTTTTCCTTTTTTCCCCTAGTTAAAGCATATAACCCATGCAGAGCAGGGGGGGGGGGGGGGCACTTCAAAACATATCTATTTAAATATGTTTGACATTATTTTAAAGTTTGTGTTTACTTGGTCTAATGAGCCATATGTTTTTTATCTATTTAAATATGTTTGATTTTATTTTAAAGTTTGTGTTTACTTGGTCTAATGAGCCCTATGTTTTTTGCTCTGAAATAAACAGTTACATGTAATAAAGTATATACTTAATATGCTTACATGCTTAATAAATGTGTGAATATTTATTCATTGAGAACAACATTTTGTTTTATGCATTTTTGCTTGCAGAGGCTGTTTGTTAAATCTTTGTAACCTACCCTGTAATATTGTCAGTAGTTGATGGTCCTACAAACAGATTCCAGTAAATCAAGTGGTATGCTATTTCTTTTAAAATTTAAAATAAAAAATCCCTAGTATGTTTAGTTTACTGTAGCTAGTCCTTTTTACCAAAGGTCAGTGGAATATCCCAAGGATTTAAACAGTTAAACCTATTAACCTAATGCTATCATATAAACTTCTGTATTCCTTTTAATAGTTGCTTTTCTGTGATGCTATCCTTTCATTGCCTTTTAGCCAGACTTTTGAGGTCTAAAAAAAACCTTTATCAGTTTTCCGTTTGTTACATTATTTAGATTCAGAACAAAACACAGCATGCTCTCTGCAGCCTATTACTGCATTCTACTGATTCTTTTAAGCTTTTAGGCTGTATTTGGTCATCATCAGCAAAGCAGTTATTATTTTCTTATTTTTTCTAGGAATGTCATAAAAAAGATGTTCTTCTTCAGCAAAGCTTCTTGACCAAAAACAGTGGTGTAAAAATCTATAAGTAAAATGTGTAAATTTCTGCTTTCCAGATCAGAGACACATTTGAACCTAAATCTAGAAGTATTTTTTCCAAACAGCATGTGTCGCTTACACACTGAGAAAGAATAATATACTAAGCTTTCTGTAAATCTCATGCTATGCTTTTGGAAAGCAGGAAAGTTTCTTTATTCTTATTGCGTCTGGAAAGACAAAATAGACTTTATCAGTCATCTAGAATATCACCTTCATTAGGATGTGATAATATAGTAATCATGGCACCTGTATCATATATATTAAATACATTCTTTGCTGAACACTTTAACCTGAATTACAAGGTTAGTTGTTTTTCAATGTCCTTGACACAAAGATCTCTATATTGTCAAGCTAAAGGTATATAGTATGTGGTGTTATCTGTCTAGGAATGAGATGAATGTCCCTAGGTTGCTATCGAGGTGTGTTCACAGAAGAGGGCTAATATTTAACCACTGAATCTGAACCCCAATCAGAGCCAGAATATAAAAAAATCTAAAAAAAAAATAACAATGGTAATTTTCTAGGCTAATAGGCAAGGGACTGTGAAACAAATGGCATGGAGGGATGGGCACTGCCCTGAAGAACATGTGCCAAAGCAAAAACATTTTTTTTTAGAAATTCTGGGACAAAGGACAACATTAAAGTACCTTTACCTGGGGAATGTGCTTAACCTGCCTGTGAAGGGGCACATTTGTAAGATGTATACAACCTACTGCAGCAAAAGTGACATTCACAAGGAAAAAATACTGTTTACAATCAAATTTCAACTTTGGCCGGTTTACCTCTGTTTAAAAAAAAGCCCCTGAATCCCCTTCACCTATCCAGACCCTTATCCTAGATGAGGTCCAATACAGATGCTAATTGGAGACCCCCCAAAAAAGGAAACAAAATATGTGGGATCCCCCAAAATTTTATACCAGGCATTACAGCTTTGGTTATGAATTTTAATGGGGAATCCCACACAAAAACAGAAAAAAGCATAAAAATACATGCCTAACCCTTATATTAACATGTAGTCTGGCACGGAAAAAGGGGGAAGAGTATGTTGTACCACCTCCTGAACCAAACCAGGCCACATGTCCCCAATATGGGGTTACTTAGAAAATGCACCTTGTTTCTAAGGGCCTCTTTCCCATAACCCTACCCAAGTTGTAGTGGCGGTCTGTGGGCAAGGGGCTGACTGGAATCTGCAGGTCCCAGTTAATGATAAGGGGCCCCCATATACTAACTTCCTTCTTATGTGAATGTGTAAGGCATACATGGTACCCCTACTCATTCACAAAAAAAGTGAAAAGTAAATAAACACACACACACACTGTAATAAATGACACACAAGTCCTTTAATTAAAAAAAGAAAGAGAAGGAAGCTAATCAACAATCACATCATCCAGCGATACAGATCCACAATAATCATTACAAGCGATGCTCCCTGACTCACTAAAAGGGAAACACCTACTGACCACCAACACGTCTGTTTCTGTTGCTTCACTTGCACTGAATGATGTCTCACAGTCTCTGCCACTAAAGTAAACAAAGGCATTGCTAGACAACACAGTTCATGGTGGATTTACATTGTGGGAGTTTTTTTTTTAATTAAAGGACTATTTCTTTGTGTGTGTTTATTTAATTTTCACTTCTTTTGTGAATGAATAGGACAATACCCCTTACTCATTCATATGGGGGGACCAGTATCTGAGGTGCCCCTTAACGTTAAAGGGGGCTTCCAGATTCTTATAAGCCGCCTACACACAGCCCTGCGCAACCACTGGACCACTGTTGTGGGGACTATGTTTTGTCCTCATCAACATGGGGAAAAGGTGCTTTGACAAGGGGATCCCCCTGGCAAGGTACCCCCCATGTTAATGTCTGGTGGCCTGGTATGGTTCAGTTGGGTGTGAACTGCACACTCATTCTCCACCTTTCCTGGCCTGCTAGGCTAAATGGTTGGATCGGGGTATGGTGTAGACTTTTGGGGGACCCCATGTTTATAACTTTTTTTGCATGAGTTTCCCCCTTAAAATCCATACCAGACATGATAAGAATTTTGGGGGGACCCCATGTCTTTTTTTTCTTGTTGTCCTCCTTAAAATATATACTCATGGAAGGGCCTGCTATAAATATAGGGGGGGGGGTGGATGCATTTTTTACACAATTCCCATCCCTTTGTTTCAATTTAACATGGCTAGTTAGAGGGGACACATAACTTCCTAAATCAGAATAAGCAGCTTCAGTACAGGAGAGGAATCTGTGCAAGACTGAAGGTGAGGCCGGAGCTCAGGTTTAACTGTTATCCTGACCTAGAAAATTCTTTCTTAACTCTAATGCCCCGTACACACGGTCGAATTTTCCCATGGAAAATGTCCGATCGGAGCGTGTTGTCGGAAATTCCGACCGTGTGTGGGCTCCATCGAACATTTTCCATCGGATTTTCCGACACACAAAGTTGGAGAGCAGGAGATAAAATTTTCCAACAACAAAATCCGTTGTCGGAAATTCCGATCGTGTGTACACATATCCGACAGACAAAGTGCCACGCATGCTCAGAATAAATAAAGAGATGAAAGCTATTGGCCACTGCCCCGTTTGTAGTCCCAACGTAGGTGTTTTACGTCACCACGTTCAGAACGATCGGATTTTCCAACAACTTTGTGTGACCGTGTGTGTGCAAGACAAGTTTGAGCCAACATCCGTCGGAAAAAATCCTAGGATTTTGTTGTCGGAATGTCCGAACAAAGTCCGACCGTGTGTACACCCTATAACACTAATACAGTGCCTTGAAAAAGTATTCATACCCCTTGACATTTTCCACATTTTATCAGGTTACAACCAAAAACGTAAATGTATTTTATTGGGATTTTATGTGACAGACCAAAACAAAGTGGCACATACTTGTGAAGTGGAAGAAAAATGATAAATGGTTTTCAAAATTTATTTTACAAATAAATATCTGAAAAGTGTGGCGTGAATTTGTATTCAGCTCCCCTGAGTCAATGCTTTATAGAGCAACCTTTTGCTGCAATTACAGCTGCAAGTCTTTTTGGGTATGTCTCTACCAGCTTTGCTCTAGATAGACATTTTTGCCCATTCTTCTTTGCAAAATAGCTCAAGCTCTGTCAGATTGGATGGAGAGTGTGAACAGCAATTTTCAAGTCTTGCCACAGATTTACAATTGGATTTGGGTCTGGACTTTGATTTGGCCATTCTATCACATCAATATGCTTTGATCTAAGAACCTCTGCCCAAGTCTAAAGTTTTTTGCAGAGCCTAACAGGTTTTCTTTTAAGATTGCCCTGTATTTGGCTCCATCTAACTTCCCATCAACTCTGACCAGCTTCCCTGAAGAAAAGCATCCCCACAACATGATACTGCCACCACTATGTTTCACAGGGTGATGTTCAGTGTTTGTTTTCTACTGCACATAGCGTTTTGCTTTTAGGACAAACAGTTCAATTTTGGTCTCATCTGACCAGAGCACCTTCTTCCACATGTTTGCTGTGTCCCCCCACATGGCTTCTCACAAACTGCAAACAGGACTTTTTATGGTATTCTTTCAACAATGACTTTCTTCTTGCCACTCTTCTATAAAGGGCAGATTTGTGGAGTGCACGACTAATAGTTGTCCTGTGGACAGATTCTCCCACCTGAGCTGTGGATTTTTTCAGTTCCTCCAGAGTTACCATGGGCCTCTTGGCTGCTTCTGCCGGCCATGTCTTGGTAGGTGTGCAGTTGTGCCATGCTCTTTCCATTTTTGGATGCTGGATTGACATGTTTAAAGCTTGGAATATTTTTTTATAATCTAACCCTGCTTTAAACTCCTCCACAACTTTATCCCTGACCTCTCTGGTGTGTTCCTTAGCCTTCATGATGCTGTTTGTTCACTAAGGTTCTCTAACAAACCTCCGAGGGCTTCACAGAACAGCTGTATTTGTATAGAGATTAAATTACACACAGGTGGACACTATTTACTAATTAGGTGACTTCTGAAGGCAATTGGTTCCACCAGATTTTAGTTAGGGGTATCAGAGTAAAGGGGTCTGAATATAAATGCAAGCCACACTTTTAAGATATTTATTTGTAAAAAAATTAGAAAACCATTTATCATTTTCCTTTCACTTCACAATTATATGCTACTTTCTCCTGGTCTATCACATATATTCCCAATAAAATACATTTACGTTTTTGGTTGTAACATGACAAAATGTGACAAATGTCAAGGGGTATGAATACATTTTCAAGGCACTGTAGTTAAGGCAGAACTTGCGCTGTCCCCGCTGGTGGCATCCATGCACGCAGGAGCTGTCAGTCATGGCACTTGCTAGTGAAGGAACGGCACGGAGGGCCATTTCTTCACAGCGTATGCGCTGATGACATCATCAACGCACTACAAGGTAAATATCTCCTAAAGAGCGCACGATTAGGAGATATTTCCAGTACCTATAGGTAAGTCTTATTATAGGCTTACCTATAGGTACAACTTCACATTGTGGGTATACAACCACTTTAAGAGTACACTTTGTTTGCTAAGTCTAGGATTAGGAAATGTAGGGATGGGGAAACTTGGCAACATTTTACAATGCATATGATATCTGGCTTTGGTGAAAATGATGTGCTGCAAGAGGTTGTAGTGCCCAATGAAGGCAACAGAGAGGTTTAATTCCTGCTTTGGCTGTGCCATGTGTAAACCCCTGTCCGCTGCCTTTGCAGTTCAAGGGGGAGAGATTTATTCATGTTTATATGGCTGGGCACTGCATGTTCTGAAGGGCTCTTAAGAGTATGCATTTTACGCTAGTTTCTGCTCTATCCATGCCTTATTTATATTAATTTAATTACTGTGGGTTTGAGTTTTCTAGAAATAGAATTGTATCCTATTTATGATGTGTTTTAATAGTATAGTGTAATTATATAATATTCTGATAGAATTGATACCTGGCCTTCTGAACTAACTTTTTTATATTTTCATTTAAAAAATGAATTTTACTCTTATGCCGCGTACACACGATCAGAATTTCCGATAACAAATGTTCGATGTGAGCTTGTTGTCGGAAATTCCGACCGTGTGTAGGCTCCATCAGACATTTTTTGTCAGAATTTCCGACCAACAAAATTTGAGAGCTGGTTCTCAAATTTTCCGACAACAAAATTTGTTGTCGTAAATTCCAATCATGTGTACACAATCCCGACGCACAAAATTCCACGCATGCTCGGAATCAAGCAGAAAAGCCGCACTGGCTATTGAACTTCCTTTTTCTAGTCCCGTCATACGTGTTGTACGTCACTGCGTTCTTGATGTTCGGAATTTCCGACAACATTTGTGCGACCGTGTGTATGCAAGACAAGTTTCAGCCAACATCTGTCGGAAATAAATCCACGGTTTGGTTGTCGGAAATTCCGATCGTCTGTACGTGGCATTACTGTGATATATTTCTTAGACAAGTGTAATGTAGGTTCATCTGCTGTATCCTCAAAGAACTAATGATCCCTCAAGTAGGGATGAGCTCCTCTGGACTGGACGGCTTAAGTAGGTAGGACTGACGAGCAAGATCATCAACAGCAGAGTAATTGTGGAGAGAGATGGGAGCTGGCAATTAGCCGACAGCTGAGTGGCCAGCTCAGAGAAGGAAGGGCCGAGCCCAACCCTGACAGTACCCCCTCCTCAATGACCCCTCCCACTCGGAGGACCACCAGTCTTGAGGGTAAAACATCTATGGAAATCACGAAGGAGGACAGGGGCATGTACGCCAAGGATGAGATCTAAGAGCGTTCCTCTGGACCGTATCCTTTCCAATGTACCAGGTACTGTATGTGCCCACGAAACCTACGTCAACAATGGACTGTACGTCATACTCCTCATGGTTTTCAACCTGTACGGGGTCCGGACGTAGCACCAAGGTGGTAAAGCGGTTGCAGACCAAAGGTTTTAATAAGGAGATATGAAATACATTTGAAATAAGCATATTAGAAGGAAGATCTAATGTGTAAGCCACTGGGTTAATCCTGCGAAGAATACGGAAAGGCCCAATAAAACGAGGTGCGAACTTCAGTGAGGGAACATGAAGGTTGCGAGATGACAGCCAGACCCTGTCCCCATCTGGTAGGAAGGCGCAGGCAGGCGTCTGCGGTCAGCATGGAGTTTGTACCTATCATTAGCATGATGCAAAGCCTCCTGGACTTGTGCCCAAGTGGAACGAAGACCACAGAGATGCTCCTCTAACACAGGAATACTCTGCGGAACAAATGAGTCAGGCAACATGGAAGGTTGGATACCATAATTTGCCATAAATAAGGACAATCGGGAAGCAGAATTCAAGGCACTGTTGTGAGCAAACTCTGCCCACCGTAATAGGTCTGACCAGTTGTTATGATGGTCAGAAATATAGCAACGTAGGAACAGCCCCAAGGACTGATTGGCTCTTTCTGCGGCCCCATTAGACTGAGGGTGATACACAGAGGAGAAAGCAAGCTGAATTCCCAACTGTGAACAAAAGGATCTCCGGAACCGGGACACAAACTGACTACCCCTGTCCAAGATAACCACCTTGGGTAGACCATGTAAGAAAAAGATCTCCCGTGCAAAAATGGAAGCCAGTTCCTTAGAAGTGGGCAACTTCTTAAGTGGAATACAATGATGCATCTTTGAAAACCGGTCAACCACCATAAGGATAACAAGTGTTGCCTTGAGAGTTTAGTAACTCCACAATGAAATCCATAGACAGATGGGTCCAGGGCCTCTCTCCATTGGGTATGGGTTGTAGGAGGCCCACTAGAAGGTGTCGTGGAGTCTTACTCTGAGCACACATGGAACAGGCAGCTACGAAGGCAGTTACATCAGTACGTAGACTAGGCCACCAGAATTGTTGGGAAATGGCCCAATCAAGTTGATTTTTCCCAGGGTGGCCAGCTGCCTTGGGAGAATGGTAAGTCTGGAGCATGGCAGTATGGATACTCTCTGGGATAAAGCAGCGGCCACAATTTTTCTCAGGAGGAGCATGGACCTGAGCAGCAAGAATTTTGTCACTCAAAGGAGAAGTGAGACTGGTGCGAACCGTAGCCAGAATATGATCAGGAGGAATCACAGGAACCGGAACTGAAGTTGAGGAAAACTGTCGTGACAAGGCGTCAGCCCCTACATTCTTAGTACCGGGTAAGAATGAGACAATGTAATTGAAACTTGACAAGAAAAGAGCCCATCGCGCCCTTCTGGGAGAGAGGCGTTTAGCCTCGGACAAAAATGTGAGATTCTTATGGTCAGTAAGAATGAGAACCGGTACAGTGGTACCTTCGAGGAGATGTCTCCATTCTTTCAGGGCTAAACTGATCACCAACAGCTCTCTGTCACCAACCTCGTAATTGCACTCCGCAGAGGTTTTTTTGTTAAAGTAGCCACGAGGATGCAAAGTACTCTCAGAGGTAGGACGTTGAGACAGAAGGGTGCCAACACCAGTCTCAGGAGCATCAACCTCAAGGATAAAAGGTAACGTAAGATCAGGATGTGCCAACACAGGAGCAGAAACAAAGGCAGCCTTGAGACTCTCAAAGGCCTTAATGGACTCTGGAGACCAACTCTGTGGGTTACCGTCCTTTCTGGTCATATCAGTCAGAGGTTTAACCAGAGATGAGAAGTTCCGAATAAACTTACGATAATAGTTGACAAAGCCCAGGAAATGCTGTAGAGGACGTAAACCCATGGGTCGGGGCCACTGTAGACTGCTGAAAGTTTCTCTGGGTCCATCGAAAAACCAGCAGTGGAAATGACATAGCCCAGGAATTTAAGCTGTTCACAATGGAATTCGCACTTCTCCAGTTTACAATAGAGATTGTTCTCTCTTAGTTTCTGAAGCACACGACAGGCATCTGTGTGGTGGCTCTCCAGGGACTTGGAAAATATGAGGATATCATCGAGATAAACCACCACACATAACTGCAACAAATCTAGGAGGACATCGTTAATAAATTCCTGGAAAACTGCCGGGGTGTTACAAAGGCCATAAGGCATTATGAGGTATCATAATGGCCTGTTCTGGTATTAAACGCAGTTTTCCACTCGCCGCCCTCCTTAATTCTCATGAGATTGTATGCCCCTCTCAAATCCAGCGTTGCTCCCTTGAGGCAGTCAAATAATTCTGTAATCAATGGAATCGGATAGGCATTCTTAATCGTGAAACAATTGAGATCCCTGTAATCAATACAAGGTCTCAGTTCACCACTCTTCTTCTTCACAAAGAAGAAACCAGCACCAGCATGAGACGAAGATTTGTGGATGAAACCTCGAAGCGCATCTGCAACATACTACTCCATGGCCTTATCCTCGAAGATGGACAAAGGGTAAACCCGGCCATGAGGGGGTATGGTACCAGGTTGAAGGTCAATTGCACCATACGGCCAGTGTGGAGGCAAAGTACCGGCTTGACCTTTGTCAAAGACATCGCTAAAATCATGGTACTCCTCCGACAGGGAGGAGAGTGAAGAGGTGCACAGGACCTTGGCTACCTTCTGGAAGCATGTCTCACTGCATTGTGGTGACCAGGATAGAACCTCAGCACGGAGCCAATCAAAAGAGGGGTTGTGCCTCTGTAACCAAGAATAACCAATAACCAGTGGAAACTTAGCTGAGGAAATAACTTGGAATTGGATTATCTCATGGTGAAGAGCCCCTACGGCCATGGACAACAGAACTGTCTCATGAGTCACATAGGCAGGCTGTAGAGGTCTCCCATCAAGAGCCTCAAAGGCAAGTGGAGTGTCATGCAGCTGCAGTGGAATCGAGTGCTTCGATACAAAGGCAGCATCAATGAACAGGCCTGCAGCCCCAGAGTCAATTAGAGCCTGTATCCTGACAGTCGACCCAGCCCAAGAAAGGGTGACCAAAAACAGGGGCTTATCCTTCTGAATAACTGGGGATGAAACAACGCCACCTAAGGTCTGTCTGTGACAGGACCTCAACGTTCGGGCATTCTCTGGACGGGTAGGACAGGACTTCAAAAAGTGACCTGCCTGGCCACAATAAAAGCACAATCTCTCCCTCCTCTTAAAGGCTCTCTCACCTGGAGAGAGATGCGTGAAACCCAAGTGCATGGGTTCACCTTCACTGCCCGACTTGGTACCAGGAGGCATGGGAGGTGAGGGAGGCACAGGTGTGACTGCAAAGCTCGGAGACAAATGTACAGGAGGCTTCCACAAGTGCTCCTTAAAAAAGTGTCTTTCTCTGAGTCTGGAGTCAATGAGGATGGCAAACGTGATCAACTTCTTCAGCTTAGTGGGTATATCTCAGGCTGCTATCTCATCCTTGATGGTATCGGAGAGACCATGAGAAAAAGCAGCCACAAGGGCCTCATTGTTCCACGCAACCTCTGCTGTCAGAGTACAGAATTCAATGACATAGTCTGCAACAGTTCTCATACTCTGTTGATGGACATGAGGCACTTGGCAGCAGAAACGGAGTGCGTGGGAACGTCAAATACCCTTTTAAACGAAGCTGCAAACTCAGGGTAACTCAAGACAACAGGTTTTTGCGTCTCCCATAGAGGGTTTGCCCAGGCCAAGGCTCTCTCAGAAAGCAAAGATATCACAAAACCTACTTTGCTTCTGTCCGTGGGAAACGCCTGGGGCAGCACCTCAAAGTATATCTCAACCTTGTTGAGAAACCCTCTGCATTAGACTGGATTACCCCCAAATCACTGGGGAAGCGGAGCGGAACCAGCCATACCTCTAATAGAGGTAATACTCAAGGCGGGTGCCTGCACAGAGATTGAAGCAGCAGCAGGGTCGACCTGCAACATAGGTTGTATTGTGGCGGCCACAGTGGGAGATTCCAGGTGAGCTGTGCGACTCAGGAGCATTTTTAATGCCATGGCAAACTGATCCATGTGGTGATCCAGTTCATCCAATCTGGAAAAAATATTACCAACAAGCGGATTGACTGCATCTTCTGAATTAATGGCCTTAGCCTACTGCCAGAAACCATGAAATCAGATTGGACAGAAGTACAGTTAAATAACACTTGTTTAATAATAAAAGTAAAAAGAACAAACATAGTCAAAACATAGCCAAAGTTCAGTAACCGGAATGGATAGTCAGTCAAGCCAGAAGTCAGGGATCGATGTAGTGGAACAGCCAGCAGGATCTGGAGCTAGAAGGGATTTCAGCAAAGCCAGTCTTTAAACAGGAACGCAGAAGATAGTTTCTTGTGATGTGACCAAGGTGAAGGCAGAGCTCCTCTGGATTGGACGGCTTAAGTAGCTAGGACTGACAAGCAGGATTATCAACATGGGAACAAGGTGCTTTGGGGTAGGGGGCAGAGCCACCCACCCCAAAGCACCCCTCATGTTGAGGACATGTGGCCTAGTGTGGTTCAGGAGGGGGAAGGCTGCTCGCTCCCCGCCTTTCTTTTATACATCTTAGTTTTGCTGCAGCAGGTTCCATACATGATACAGATGCTCTACTTTATGGGCAGACTAAGGGGACCCCCAGGCACTATGATTTTTTCACTTTTATTGTTTCACTTTAAGCATCATTAACATCACTTCTCCTGTGAAAATGATCTTTTTAAAAAATTCTGTCTTCTCTGATCCTCCCCTCCTTCCACTGTCCCCTGATAATTTACAGATAACACAGAGTTTATGGGGTCAGGCAGCACATGCTCAGTTTGGTGTGTATTGCTCCAGGTTTTATTTTCTTGGGAGAGTGCATGTGATCAGCATGGGGCCAGTCAGCACTGTCCAGACAGAGGGTCTGTCACATACCTGGTTGAGGCCGAGCTGATGGGAGGGCTTTCCTTACATCTCATGTCCTGTTTCTCCTGAAGGTGGTGACAGGATATAACAGGGCACGGAGTGGCACGGGTGCCTGGTAGGAGATCCTGGAGAGAAGATACTTGCAGCGGTTGCCAAGCAGCAGGCAGTTTGGTGGACTGGCCAATGAGGATACATGCCAACAGGTGTGGAACAGCAGGCAGACTGGTGGACTGACAGATGCAGGTACACAGCAGCAGGTGCAGGACGGCAGACAGCAGCCAAGCTGGAGAGCAGGTGAAAGCGGGGTCTTGGGTGTTCAGGCAGGCAGAACTCGGTAACGACCAAACAGCAGAGGTACAGAATCAGATCCAGAGAGGAGTCAGGGCAGGCCAGGGTCGGTATCAAGTGAGCAGAGAAGGTACCGGAAAAGTAGGCAGAAGGCAGAGTAGGGTCACAAGCCGGGTCAGCAATCAGGCATTAGCAACCAGGAAAAAGCAGAGTCAAACAGGCTGGGAACAAGCACAGGATCAGGTCACAGATGATAGAAGCTGATGACCACTTAGCAATCTTCTGATCTATACATCCAGTTTAAATAGGCAAGAGGGCGCCAAGTACTCACACACGTTCATGCTAATGCGCATGCGCACGTGCGTGGAACACCTTAGCGAGTCAAGAATGTCTAGTTGTCACTCGCAAATTCCTTTGCGCAAGCGTGTGGCTTACTGAACCTCTAGCTGTCACTCGAGAATTCCTATTAGCAAGTACACATCTTCTTGCACGTCTTTGTCTACGATTATGCACATGATTTCCCTGACAGGGTAAGGGGTCTTGCAGAAAACTCCTCCTACAAGCTTTAACCAGTGCTTGGCTGAACACTGATAGAAGCCGCATGACTGCTCTAATTGCTGATAAGAAAGGGAATTTAGCAGTTTATATTTACTAAAATAATTGCATTTCCATGTTCTGTGTACTGTGGGAGACCAGATATAGTGAATGCAGGGTCCTGGGTTTAGTAACACTTTAACAACCCCTCTGTTGGTGGTCAGTAGCAGTGTTTTAACCCACCTCACTGGAGCAATTTAACCCTGCCCCCACATTGGTGATCCGTGGCAGTGGTATTTAAGGCTGGGACTTCACTTCATTGTTCAGTGGGGTAACTCCATCTGACAGTACATTCTGGGCCGGCGCTACCGATAGGCAAGGTAGACGCTGGCCTAGAGCGCACATCAGTCAGGGGTGCTGCTATGGGGGTGTGGGCATACATCTCAACCCCCAGCTGTTCCAGCACTTGCCTCCATCGGTGTGGGCACCAGTGGGGATTTTTTTCAGCTGGCGGCAGCGCTGTACATTTCTCCCTGAAGCTCCCTGTCGATGCTCAGTGCTGGTGACTCCGCCTGCTCCCATTGTCACTCTGTGGCCCAGGGGCAGACTGACCAATCGGTTGCTGCCCTGGGCGAGTACGGAGAGTCAGGTGGCAGCAGGTGGGGGGAGCGGGACAGCACCTGGCTCCAGGAGGCAGCGGGAACAAAGACCAGGGAGGGCGGCCAGGACCGCTTGCCCTGGAGGAAGAAGAGTTCCGAAGACCTCCACAGGACCGATGGATAGACTGACCAGGGGCAGAGAACGAGGACAGGTGGGAGTTGCAGGCAGCCAGGGACAGCTACATCTGACAGTAAACCGAACCTCTGGGAGAAGCAGCTTCATGTCCTCACTCAGCTATAAGTACTGGCCCTGCCAACTGCTGGCATTGAAGGTACTGTGTCACACACACCATCCCACAGACAGGGACTGCAGACTGGGCTAGGTGTCTCTCTCTTCCCTCCCCCTCTCCTCTCCCCCCTCTCCCCTCTCTCCCCCTCTGCCCCCCTCCTCTCCTCAACCCTGCACTCAGTATGTACCGCACCCCACAACCCTGCACTCAGTACATAGCGCAACCCTGCATTCAGTGCTTAGCGCACCCCACAACCCTGCACTCAGTCCGTAGTGCACCCCGCCAAACCCTGCATTCAGTGCTTAGCGCACCCCACAACCCTGCACTCAGTCCGTAGTGCACCCCGCCAAACCCTGCATTCAGTGCTTAGCGCACCCCGCAACCCTGCACTCAGTATGTAGTGCAACCCTGCACTCAATACGTAGTGCAACCCTGCACTCAGTATGTAGCACACCCTGCAACTCTGCACTCAGTACATAGCGCACCCCGCAACCCTGCACTCAGTATGTAGCACACCCCACAACCCTGCACTCAGTACGTAGCACAAACCTGCACTCAGTACATAGTGCAACCCTGTACTCAATACATAGCGCAACCCTGTACTCAATACATAGCGCAACCCTGCACTCAGTACGCAGCACACCCCGCAACCCTGCACTCAGTACGCAGGGCACCTCGCAACCCTGCATTCAGTATGTAGCGCACCCCGCAACCCTGCACTCAGTACGTAGCGCACCTCACAACCCTGCACTCAGTACGTAGCACACCCCGCAAACCTGCACTCAGTACATAGTGCACCCCGCAACCCTGCACTATGTACATAGCGCACCCCACAACCCCTGCACTCAGTATGTAGCACACCCTGCAACCCCTGCACTCAGAACCTAGTGCATCCCGCAACCCCTGCACTCAGTACATAGCGCACTCCACAACCCCTGCACTCAGTACATAGCGCACCCTGCAACCCCTGCAATCTGTGCATTACTCACTCCTGACCCCTGCCACCTCCACCATATACATGGGCAGGGCAAAGGGGCTGGAGTCAAGGGTGGAGCCAATGTGGGGCAAAAAAATGAGGTTTCACCTAGGGCAGGGGTGTCCAAACTTTTTTCAAAGAGGGCCAGATTTGATGAAGTGAACATGCATGAGGGCTGACCATTTTGCCTGACATTCTTTGAACCATTACAATTCGGTCTAATTGTGTTCGTCTGAGCACTAATACACTGCCCAACAAGAATCCTCTTGCTATTGTGGTGAAGAGATGATCACGACTAAGGATGAGCTTGTGCGTGTTATTTGGATATACCCTATTTATATTGTAAAGCGCTGCGTAAACTGTTGGCGCTATATAAATCCTGAATAATAATAATAATTTATTGGCATGTAACACGCACAGGCGTATAACACGCACAATAATTTGTGAAAGGTGCGCTCACAATCTGTATACACAAGTGATATAATTGAGTGGAAAAAATTACGTAAGAAATAAATTAAACTTGCAGATTTCGCCCTCTGCAGGGACCGTGTGATGATAGCGTCCACAGCAGCTGACACATCAGGAGTATCCAATCTGGACTGATCCAAGTCTTGTGCCTGGAGGGGGAAGAGGCGCTCGCTTGCTCCCAAGGTGGTGGATGAAAAGACAAAAAGGGCTCCGTATTTTGAACTCATCGCTAGGTCTTTGTGATTCTCTACAATCATGGCTGGTGGTGAGGGCTTAGCTTCCTTTTGCTGCTGTAGGTCTGCTGGTTCCACAAGCTTGTGCTCTGCTCTTACTGCACTGACTTAGTAGCTACATGATTGTAGAGAATCACAAAGACCTAGCGATAAGTTCAAAATAAGGAGCCCTTTTTGTCTTTTCATCCACCACCTTGGGAGCAAGCGAGCGCCTCTCCCCCCTCCAGGCACAAGACTTGGATCAGTTCAGATTGGAGACGCCTGATGTGTCAGCTGCTGTGGACGCTATCATCACATGGTCCCTGCAGAGGGCGAAATCTGCATGCTCGTAAGACCTCGCTAATAGGGGGTCCACCATAAAGGGTAAGGGTCCACCTTTATCACTTTTTCTTTGGATTCACTGCAATTGGAAGTTACATCTATTTATCCCTCTTTTCCTTCCTCAATCATACGGATGATGGTCTGATGGAGAGTGAATGGGTTTCCTTATGCTCATGAACTTTTTCCTTGTTGTTTCACTTTATGGACTATGTTCACAATTTTTGGATTATAGTAATTTATTATTTTACTATTTACAAACATTTTCATTAGTGTCACACCTATTCTTGATCGATGCTTAACGGTTGTGATCATTATTTATATTTGTGTTTTTCACTTGTGTGTTTGGTATATCAGTGCACACTCCACATACCATTCAATATAGGATTTTTTATTTTTATTTTTACTTTGATTTCATTTTTTAATTTTTTAAACTTTTTTTCATGCAAGTTTAATTTATTTCTTACATAATTTTTTCCACTCAATTATATCACTTGTGTATACAGATTGTGAGCGCACCTTTCACAAATTATTGGAATATTTTACACGGATATTGGTGTTTTATTGGTGCAGCTATCATTCTGTTTTTTATTCAGGTTCCCTAGCGCGGTTTTCCTAAACTAGTATAACACGCACAGGCGTATAACACGCACCTTCACTTTTAAGAGGGAAGTTTCAGGAAAAAAAGTTAAATTTTAAATAAAGAACTTTGAAGCAAAATAAGGCACACAGTCTATCAATGCAGCCTGATCAGTGCCCATCAGTAGCCTCTCCATTGCCCATCTGCAGCCTCTCCATTGCCAATTAATGCAGCCTGCACATTGCCCATCAGCAGGCTCGCCATTGCAAATTAATGCAGTCTGCACAGTGCCTATCAGCAGCCCCTCCATTGCAAATTAATGCAGCCTGCACAGTGCCCATTAGCAGCCCCTCCATTACAAATGAATAGAGCCTGCACAGTGCCCACCAGCAGCCTCTCAATTGCAATTTAATGCAGCATGCATAGTGCCCATCAGCAGCCTCTTTATTGCAATTTAATGCAGCCTGCACATCCTTGCTAATCTGCAGCCTCGTCAGTATTGGATTACACAGTGCCGCAATCTCCTGTGTACCTGGCAATCAGTCACACACAGTCCCGCCTGTGATAGACAGAACAGTGGTCCAATCCTTGGCCAGGAGGCAGGACTGTGCGTGACTAATCGCTGGGTACACAGGAGATCGCTCTGTGTAATTCTCCCCCTCCTTCCACTCAGAGACAGCAGGAATCGGCGTATATATCTTGCGGCACTCGGGGATTCATTGGGGGCCACAAAAGATATATATACTCAAATTATCAGTGCGGCCGTTTGAAACTGGAATGCGGGCTGCAGTTGGCCCGTGGGCCGGACTTTGGACATGCCTGACCTAGGGTGTCAAAAATCCTTGCACCAGCCCTGATTCTATTTCAGGGCTGGTAGAGAGCATTTTAGTGCTCTTCACTCTGCTGTCACTCTGCTGCCCTCTGGTGCCCAACAGGTGGCAGACCCAGGCCAACACATGGAGGCCAAATACAGTCCATGGGCCATGTGTTGAGCATTAAGCAATATTGGTGCCAACTAAGCATTTATAAAATAATAGCTATGACATTCACTAAACATTCACTGTACATGGAGCTTATGATGAATGTCAAATTCTCTGCATTATAAAATGCTCCATAACACCATTAACCTCGATGTAAGTAAAGTACATTGTTCTCTGCTTTCCTCAACCCTAAAACCCTTTTAAAGCCCATAGTGGAAAAAAAATCTTGATTCATAGAAATCAAAGAATTAAAAGAGGTAACTCTGAGGAGAAGATCATTTTTCTTATTGTGCTTTTAAAAGCCCTGTGAGCATTGTGTTTCTTTCTAATTAGTTTGCTACAGGAATGAACAGCAACCTCATATGCTCAAAATACAGAACTCTGACTACCACCATATGTTATAGCTATATGACCCATCATATTTGTCACTGTGTTCCGGGGAGCCTCGGAATGTAGAGACATGAAAGTATTCTAAGTCTATTAATCATTAGAGATAAATGTTCAGCACAGCGTGATATTCAAATACCTTGCTGAGCAGGGGAAAATAATTACATTTGGAATTTCTGAACTACTAAATTTATTGTGTATTACTTCAAAAGAAATACAGGAGCAGCATAATCTGGCTATACTTTTTAAAGTATTGAATTGAAGTATGCACACACACAAGCACAAACACACACACTCAGAAAAAATGAAACCTAATTAATTATTTCAAAAAAAGCAGCTCAGGGTTTAACTCCTGGGTAGCTAGCACAGCATGTTTTCCCATTTGAGATCGAGATGTAGCAGTGACCTTGTCTCCTTTATGCCTCAAGCCTGCTGAGAGTTGAAGGATGCTCTCAATACAGAAAAGATAATCATTTATAGAATGCCTTGCTTTTAGTATTGGGGGGGGGAGCAATGCACAGGCATGATATGCATACTGGAAATTTATACCTATATGATATAGTATATTAAACAGTGATTTCTAACATTCTGAACAAGCAATATTTTCAAAAAGAAAAAGTTGAAATAAGTTCAAATGTTTTTTAAAAGGCCAAATTCACCTTTTCAGAAAGATTTTCACTTTTCTTAATAAATAAAACCTTTTTCTAATGCCTTTTCTGCCCAAACTATCCCAATATGTTTGTCTCTCGCTTACCTAATTCATGGCAGCCTTTATTCTGTACCTCTCATTTCAAAATCTCAGAAGATAATCCTGACTTCCTGTAGCATCATGTGACCATCCAGGAAACCTCATATCCCATCATGCACTGCCTTGCTGCATCACAAAATAGGGTGTTTTTTACTTTTCTGGACCACATCTCCTTCATTTATTCACCATCACTTTTTTAATTCCACCCTTTTTCCTAATTCCTCATTTATGCAAGCACATAGGAACTAAAGGGTGGAGATACCGAGTTGTCATTGTTCTTGTAATCCAACTCAGGGAGGGCGAGGGAAAGGGTGTACACATACTGATTTCATTTTCACTGTAGTCCATCCACCTAAGACAGTACTGTGTTCTTTCAGGCTTATCATACACTATACAATATGATGGTACAATTTTCATTTGACATTTTTCTCCATCTGAAAAAAAAGCCCTGATGAGGACCCACTTAATCTAAACAATCAATTTGTATCCAACCAGACAGGGCCCTGTATTACATAGTTGTCAGTAGATCTAGTGATTACACAATCAGATTGCCATGTGGGGGAAGCTTCTAAAGTCGTCATGAGATGTTAGCAACATCATTATTAAAAGTTTTTTTCTCATAAGAAATGCTCTCCTTGCTTTCTTGTCAGTATCACTAAGAAATACATTTTCATTGTTGATAATTGGACTTCTACTCAAACCAAAATGTGTTTGCATTTTTGGCAATGTACTGTACTCAATGAACCCACTGTGCATCCAGAGGGAGAGAGAACTGTGCACTGGGAGGAGAACAGGACCATGAGGCAATACAAATGGAACAAATGCCATGCAGCAGAGATCTGGGTTAGCACAACTTGACAGCTGTGGCAGAATTTATGAGGGCAGGAGTGGTGGATGGGAACAGACACTGCCTGAATGACATCAGGCTGGAGCCCTATTATGGAGTAGTAGGAGAGACAAATATGCTTCAGAAGTGCTGGGATTCTACACACACTGACACTGGTGGGCGTGTTTTTATGCAGTCAGGAGCATAGAGTAAAATACATCAGCACTAGAGCATTGGACAGAGACTGTAGAGGTGGGCAGGAGCTATCTCATGGAATGGTAGGTGGGTTTCCTGGAGCAGGAGAGCAGCAGGTGGGTGGGGGGGTGTTTGAACACACGTGCTAAGGATGCTTTCTCAATCTATTAACAATTTTCGCATCATTCAAGATGGATGCCAGGAAGTCATGACAGAGTTTTTCTATAGATAAAACTGAAGGATGAGATGAGGCTTGCCCTGGGTCATAAGGAAAGTTTTTTTATTTCTGCAAGGCATGTACATTATTAATATATTTGTACCTAGGCAAGCTGCACTTTATATATAAAAAAAGTGGACTTAGCCTTTAAAGTAATATCTGCCGTTTTATGTTAGTGAACATGATATGAGCAAAATGTTAGGAACCATCTGTGGTGGAACAATTAGTATACTGTATATATCAGATAAGCTAATTAGAGGACTCTCACTGCTAAGTCTTGCTTAAAGTATACTAAAAAATTATGTTAAGAGGAAAAGGGGCTCCTATTGAGAACCTCCTTTTACAAATCCTAGTAGCCTAGCTATCTTTAACGTTTGCACTTATGAGTCAACAAGTATGCAGATTAGAAAATTAGAGTGACATCAGAATTTTTTTTTATTTACCTCTGTGTTTCAGGTCAGTGCCATAACAAGTATTAAAGTGTCTCCTAATGGTGGTCATAATAGTTTTATGACATAATTCATAGCCAGGTCTGTGTTTGGTGATGCTTCCTCTCTATATACTGAAGTTACCTGGAAAGTTACTTCTCTACCACTTTGTGTATGAAAAAATATTAGTACTCTCTTCCCGAGGGAGGACCTCTTATGGTTGTTGATTTTGTTTTCTACTGTACAAAAAGATCTGTAATTGTTCTACCTTGTGACTGGTTTTATGTATTTACTTCCTGGCATATGTGCAATAAATAAAGCTTACATTAAGCTTGTAAATTACATTAAAGTGCACAATGCCCATAAATAAACAAAGAGCTTTGTGCTTCACAACTAAAGTGTCAAAGTTCAGTCTGTAGAGTTTTGCACCCCACAGACTGAATTTTGACACTTTAGTTGCGAAGCACAAGGTACTTAATTTATTTTTGAGCACTGTGCTCAATTTGTATATGTGGATTTAACACTGTGTACTTTATATTTTGTTTATAGTTTTGCGTTGCATTTAGAGTGCTGTATATTTATGCCTTTATTATTTATGATCACTATAAAATTGAACACTATTAATTGCATTTAAATATAATATCTTCTACTGCTTGTAAATACTATTTTATTAGGATTTGCATTTGCATCATTTGATTTGTTTGCATGGGGTCCCCCTTAAAATTCATGCTAGTGCTGAAGGGCCTAGTATGAATTATGAAGGGAACCCTTACATTTTTTTAAGCTATCCCTGGCTCCTTTGCTTTCATGATTGGGGTATCCCAGACATGTAAGTTAATGGGGCCAGTGACGTCACTTATTGTTAAGGACTTTGTGGAGCCTGCATTTGCCAGTGTCCTAACAACCATTGACAGTTTGAAGTTGTCAAGAATAATTGTGGTAGTGTATATCACCTCAGATTTTGAAAGCTAAGAAACCTAAGGCGAGGAAAGTTGCAGACATCTATTTGCACTATTATGCTGGGTTCACACTAGCTGCGGACACGGTTCACAGCAGGGGGTTCAGAGCGTCCCTGTTTACCATTTCAGGTGCGAATCAGGTCCGAATTTTTGCCTGAATTTGCACCTGAAATGGAGCCAAAGAAGCACAGGACCCTTTTCCAGTGCGCTCCGCAGCTGCCCCCAGGCTGTGCGAACCAGCTCCATAGAGAGCCGGTCACAGTTTCCTGTCATGCGAATTAGATGCGGGGATACCCGCATCTAATTTGCATCAGTGTTTATCCAGCCTAAAGAGAGATTTTAATATAATGTAACTGTCCTGGGGAGCATAATGTCAAATGCTCTTGTTCCTCTGAGTGACCTTAAAGGCTAAGTTGACTTTTTTTTTCTTTCTAAATTCCAGCTCTCCTATGTATCAAAATATCATGTAGCACTGCCCTCTTGAGGGTCGCAAGTTATATCAGTACCCCCCCGGTTGCCTGGACCCTGTGAGTCCTTTGCCACCCCTGACAGCCAAGGGGAGTGTCAGGTCACCCAGAGGCTGGGTGGCAGATGCACACCGTTGGGATCAGGAGTGCACCGCAAGGTAGTGGACCCTACGGCTGACTGCTGCGGATTGAACCCTGGGAGGTTCAGGAAGCAGGTCTACTTGATCACTGACACAGATCCCACTGGGAGCTAGAGCATAGATTCCCCAGGGCGTGGAGTCTAAGAGCCAGCAGGTGTTCCCCAGAGCCTTTAATGGTAAGGATGGAATGAGCTGCAGTCTGGCTCCAGGTCGCGACCCCCAGGGTCTCACAGCTCACACTCACGGGTAGACTACAGGAGAAGAGGAAGGAGGCAGCAGGCTGGGACAACAAGGAAAGTAAGGGACAAGCCAAGGTCAGGGCCACAAGCAGACAAGAACAACAGAGTACACGCCAAAGTACAGGGTCACAGGCAAACAGGGATGGTCAGGAACACGCCAAAGGTCAGGGTCACGAGCAGACAGGAATAGTTAAGAACAGGCCAAAGTCGGTAACAGGAATCAGATGTAGGAAACACAGCAAGTACACACGGAGGCTAACACACAATGGTTGATCAGCATTGCTGGCTTGCAGTGCACAGGTTAATATAGGGTTCCCTGATAGGGCCTGGGGTGGGGCCATGCTTAGAGGAGAGGTTACAAAGCAGTCAGGTGAGGGTCAGCTGGTCTCTAGAGATGAACACATGGAGACAGGTATGCTGATCGACAAACTCTATTGCATAACCATGACCGGGAGCTTCCCGTCGATGGCCCTTTGGCAAATCCGCCCGTTAGTTCTGCTGGTGCAGGCCACGACTCACACTATCACAGAATCGCTGCAAACAGATCCACGCCGGGTCCCAAGAGAGCTAGGCCTCAATCCATCTCTCTTATAGTCTCTCCAAGCAGTCTGTTCTTCTCTCTCAGGCAGCTGATAGTTGTAGTTCCTGATGATTCAGCCAATGGGAAAATCCCATCCATATGGACTACATATACCAAGATGCTTTGCTCTGGCTCGTCTCTGAATAAGAAGGTAACAGGTCAGTATCACGCTCAACATTGGAGGGAAACGGATCCCCCTGCAGCAACACCACACCGTGTCTCCTGATTGCAGGAATATGTAAATATCCAGCTCCTGGCTACAATCATTAATGTACTTCTTTTGCAGAAATAAAAAAGCTTTCTATTTATCCTACACAGCCATTACCTCAGTGTCAGTAATTGTTAGATAAAAAAAGTCTTCATTACTTCCTGGACGGACCTTAGGAACTGAAAACTGTTAAGACACAGGAAGGACTTCACCAGCTGACCTGATTAGCACACACACTGCACCTGCCTTCCTCTTCCAGGAAATCGCTCCCACCCACCTCCTCAGGTGCATGGTTTTAAAATGCAATCAGTGATCGAGGGTGGTACCAGACGTGACATCACCATGCACATTTACATGGGATTTACTTTATCGACATTGTTTGTCAGTTTTGCAGCATTTCTACCCATAGAGATGCCTGTTTTTATCTTCAAATATGTGAATGCACTTTATGTATTTAAATAAAGAAGTAACCATTCAGTATCACGCTATGAGCATTTGTGTTCCACATGCCTTTGATACCCAAAATGGAACCAGGAAGTGAAGGGCTCCAGGATAACTATTATACATAAAGTGAGTACAGCACTAATAATACTGTAAAAAAACACAAAAATGTAAAAATGTGTCAAATATTCAGAAGTGGTGAAAACCTGAGTAAATGAAAAGGAAAAACTAAAGCCAATGTAAATATATGATATTACATAAATAGTGAGCCTAATTGGATAATGTATGATCTATAAATGGCAAATGACATATACAAATACCAAATATTGTAATAAATGGTCCAAAAAATATAAATGGTGAAATCCACAAACATAATTCAAATGAATGAAAACAGGTATCCGTGAAACATCACATAAGCTTGACAGTGAAATAATACAATCAGAAAGTGATATAGGAATGTATAAAGTGAAGTATAACCAAAGTCCCAATATTAATAGACAGTGATTCAAAAGACATCCATGTGGCTATGAAGATAAATTCTAGTCATGAAGTTGTGAAGAGGAACCCTTACTCCAAGTAGACTTGTACACCCAAAGTGAGTATGTAGTCTCCTTACCCCACAAGATGACCACAACAGCGGTCTCACCAAGCACAGGGAATTCGGTCTCCCAAAAACCTAATAGTGGATGTCTTCAACTCCTTGATCTTTAACACTCTAAAAGATAAACAAAAATTACGCCCATAGTGCAGTATTTAAAAAAATATTTATTAGACTCAAGTAAATTGCACTTATGACATGGAGCTGATAAACATGCGGTGTGTCAATATATAATATGGCGGCGTCTCCACGGGCTTCCTCTGCCTGCTGCTCGTTGTACCATCAATCTCTGTAGAGAAAAAAACGTTATGACGTCAGTATCACAGGCCCACCCTACGCGTTTCGTCACGATGGGACGTCATCGGGGGATTGGCTGCTGTGAATTTGTCACCACGTACGTCATTTAAATAAAAGCACAGCGCCATCTTGACTAAGGGCTGCTGCGAATAGGATGATGGAGCATGTAAGCTAACGCCATATTAACTAATGGCAAGCTAGCTTTAAACTAAGCATAATGAGGAAGCGATATCTACTATAGCCATCTAGTGGCAAGTTGAAATGCTGCACTTGTAATTCAAAGCGATAACTACTATGGCCATCTAGTAGCAAGTTATTACTAAACTTATATTTTCAAAAACGGTCATAGCAAGAAACAGGGGTTGGAAGCCGAGATAGATACAAAATAAAACAGTAAATAATTGATCTACTGTGAATACACATCGGCAATATAAAACTTATATATGTATGCAGTCTAAATGGCACACATATCAATCATCCATGATAAATATTGAAAAATGAATATATAAAAAATATTAAAAATTAAAAATATTTTAAAATGAAAAAAATTAAAAAACAAATTGTTATGCATTATTAAAACAATTAATGTCCCATTTAACGTTTAAGCCAAAGGGCACATAGGATTTCATGTTAAAGATCCATTTCGTTTCAAGCCTGGAAATTGATCTAACTTTATTAATACCTCTCCAATCAGGTCTGATCTTATCAATAGCCAGAAAAAGTGTTGCCTTAAGTTTTTATCGTCATGTTTGGCATAATGTCTGGATAAATTGTGTTTGGTAAAACCGTGTTTGATATTACCCACATGCTCATCCAGGTGGACATGTAAAACTCTTTTGGTACGTCCGATATATTGTTTAGAGCAGGGGAATTGGATGAGGTATACCATGCATTCAGCATGTGATAAAAGATTCTATATTATAGGATCTGTTCGTCTGAGTGGATTGAACGTTTTCGCATTTCCGGCCTCTGAAAGAGTTAATTTGGCAAATGTTACACTTTCTACAAGGGAAAAAGCCTGTCATAATTTGGAAAAAGGATATTGTTTTTGGGGGATCTATGACATTAGGAGCAATGTTATGATGCAAAGAGGGGGCGCCTCTATAAATGACTACTGGTCGATCAGGAATAACCGGGCCAAGAATGTTGTCATTTTTTAAAATGCTCCAATGTTTATTAAAGATTTTCTTAACTGAAAAGTGTTGGTTAGAATATCTCATGATCATAGAGAAGCCAAATTTACTAACCAACATTGGATTGGCTCTCCCTGGACCATTTAGCATACTATTTCTATCCATCTCACCGACAATTTTAATTGTCTCATCAATATCTTTTTCCATATATCCCTTATCCAAAAATCTGGATTTTAAAACTTAAGCTTGCTGGAAATAATCTAAAACAGAAGTGCAATTCCGCCTAATTCTTTGGAATTGACCTTTGGGGACCACATTAAGCCATATTGGATGATGGCAACTTGTTAAAGGTATGAAGGCATTGCGATCAGTATCTTTAAAATGGGTAGTGGTGATTAGATTTCCATCTTTCACAAAAATATTAATATCAAGGAAATGGATCTGTGATTCACTCATCTCATACTGTAAGGAGATTCCTCCATCGTTGGTGACCTAGCGAAGAAGGCCCACTAATGTTTATTTTTTTCTTTTCTTTGGACCTGATCCTCCTGCCTCCTCTGACTCCTCTTGTTCTTCGTAACCCCCTTTGGGTCTGTTGTCGCTCATGGGAAAAAAACGAGAAGTTTCCGTTCTTCCAAAATCCACAGGAGAGTCAAGTGGGTCCTGTCTATATCTTAATGGATTTAATTTGTGGATTATCCATTAAGATATAGACAGGACCCACTTGACTCCCCTGTGGATTTTGGAAGAACAGAACCTTCTCGTTTTTTTCCCATGAGCGACAACAGACCCAAAAGGGGTTACGAAGAAAGAGAGGAGGCAGGAGGATCAGGTCCAAAGAAAGGAGAAAATTATAAACATTAGTGGCGTTTTCAATCTGAGCTCTGCTCAACTGTCAGAAGGTGAGCAAAAAGTTCTTAGCCATGGATTGAAATTCGCCCCTCCTCGCAGACTTAACAATTTTGAGACATTCATCGATGTCCACAAATTCATTCGTAAGATAAATATTAAAAGACATTTCTTACTTGACTCTTTAGGGAATCTGAGTCACCGGATTGTTAACGGTGCCCCCCCAAGGTAACAATGTGATGCCTGTAGCCAACTCTCAGATTAATACTCATGGAGTGGATGTTCCCTCTCAGGATGGTGGTAATAATACAGCTTATATTCGACATACCAAATTGTCAAACGCTTCCTTATTTAACCCCCCTGGTTTTATGGCTCCATCAGTACAAATCTTTAAAGAGATGGTTATTAAAGACCTAATAGCTCTTAAAACACCCAGACCCAGAGGCAACGATCATTTCCAATCAAGTATGAAACAGATCTGCGCACGTAATGACATTGTTATCCGCCCTGCGGATAAAGGCGGTGGTGTCGTTATTTTAAATAAGGAAGATTATCAGAGAGAGATGGATAGGATCCTATCTGACAATATGACTTATAAGCAATTGATCTCAAATCCTACTGTTAAATACAAGAGAGAACTTTTATCTATAATTGACAATGACTTTTAGTTGGGCATTGTTCATAAGAAAGAAAAAGCATACCTGGTGCCCTCCGCTCTGAGGGTACCAGTTATGTATTATTTTCCCAAAATTCACAAGAATCTATCTAACCCTCCTGGCCGCCCTATTATCAGCGGCATAGATTCTGTGACAGCTAGAATAGGAAAGTATGTGGATGAATTTCTCCAACCTTTGGTAGTAACAACTCTGTCATACCTAAAGGATACCACTCAAGTTATCAAGTTATTGGGTGATTGTGAATGGAGAGATGGTTGCATTTTGTCAACCGCTGATGTTGCTTCTCTATATACTGTCATATCACATCGGCACGGTTTGGAAGCTGTGAAATTCTACTTAGACCAGGATCACACTTCAACAACCATACAGAAAGATTTTATTATTACCCTTCTAGTTTTTGCCACAAGTCACAACTATTTTTGGTTTGGGGGAAACTTTTTCTTACAAACCTGCAGTGTAGCCATGGGCGCCAAGTTCATGGCTTACTGGGAAAGGGAAGTCATTGATGCCAACCCTCCGAGTGAATTACGCCTTTGGAGAAGGTACATCGATGATGTACTTCTCCTATAGGAGGGTGATCGACCCTCACTTGAGGCCTTCTTCGCTAGACTCAACACCAACGATAGAGGAATCTCCTTACAGTATGACATGAGTGAATCACAGATCCATTTCCTTGATCTTAATATTTTTGTGAAAGATGGAAATCTAATTACCACTACCCATTTAGATACTGATCGCAATGCCTTCATACCTTTAATGAGTTGCCATCATCCAATATGGCTTAATGTGGTCCCCAAAGGTCAATTCCAAAGAATTAGGCAGAATTGCACTTCTGTTTTAGATTATTTCCAGCAAGCTTTGGTTTTAAAATCCAGATTTTTAGATAAAGGGATATATGGAAAAAGATTAAAATTGTCAGTGAGATGTATAGAAATAGTATGCTAAATGGTCCAGGGAGAGCCAATCCAATGTTGGATAGTAAATTTGGCTTCTCTATGATCATGAGATATTCTAACCAACACTTTTCAGTTAACCACTTCAATACAGGGCACTTAGACACCTTCCTGCCCAGACCAATTTTCAGCTTTCAGTGCTGTCGCAGTTTGAATGACAATTGCGCGAACATACAACACTGTACCAAAACTAAATTTTTATCATTTTGTTCCCACAAATAGACCTTTCTTTTGGTGGTATTTGATCACCTCTGCAGTTTTTATTTTTTGCTAAACAAATAAAAAACGACCGAAAATTTTGAAAAAAATAAAAGTTTTGCTTTTGTTTCTGTTAAAAAAATTTGTAAATAAGTAAGTTTTCTCTTTCACTGATGGGCACTGATAAGGCGGCACTGACAGGCACTGATACGGTGGCACCGAGAAGGTGGCACCAATGAGCGGGCACTGACGATGGGCACTGATATGCGGCACTGATGGGCACTGGTTGGCGGCACTGATGGGTGGCACTCATAAGCAGCACTGATGGGCATTGATAGGTGGCACTGATGGGCACTGCTGGGTGGCACTGGGTGGAACTGGTTGGCACTGATGGGCACTGATATGCGACACTGATGGGCAATGGAAGGCGGCACTGCTGGGCACTGCTGGGCACTGATAGGGTGGCGCTGATAGGCGGCACTGATAGGTGGCACTGCTGGGCACTGATGGGCACTGATAGGCGGCACTGTTGGGCACTGATGGGCACTGATACGTGGCACTGATGGGCACTGATACGCGGCACTGATATGAGGCACTGATGGGCAATCCTGGTGGCACTGGCAGTGGTAGGAATTGAAGTGGGCACTGATTGGCAGCTGCCTGGGCACAGATTGGCAGCTGCCTGGGCACACAGTGGCATTTCCCTGGGGGTCTAGGGGCATACCTGGTGGTCCAGTGTGGATGGCTTCCCTGGTGGTCCTGGGCGGCTTCCCTGGTGGTCCTGGGTAGGATCCGAGGGGGGACTGTGCTGATAAACAGCACAGACCCCCCCCTGTCAGGAGAGCAGCCGATCGGCTCTCCTCTACTCGCGTCTGTCAGACGCGAGTGAGGAAAAGCCGATCACCGGCTCTTTCTATTTACATCGTGATCAGCTGTGATTGGACACGGCTGATCACGTGGTAATGAGTCTCCGTCGGAGACTCTTTACCTAGAACGGTGTTGCAGGGTGTCAGACTGACACCCCGCAACAACGATCGCCGCCCCTGGGGCGCGCATCGGCTCGATATTCCTGATCACGTCATATGACGTCCGATCAGGAATATCAAACCACTTTGCCGCCGTCATTTGGTAATAGGGCGGGCGGCAAGTGGTTAAGAAAATCTTTAATAAACATTGGAGCATTCTAAAAAATGACAACATTATTGTCCCGGTTATTCCTGATCGACCAGTAGTAATTTATAGAGGTGCCCCCTCTTTGCGTCATAACATTGCTCCTAATGTCATAGATCCCCCAAAAACAATATCCTTTTTCCAAACTATGACAGGCTTTTTCCCTTGTAGAAAGTGTAACATTTGCCAAATTAACTCTTTCAGAGGCCGGAAATGCGAAAACTTTCAATTCACTCAGATAAACAGATCCTATAATATAGAATCTTTTATCACATGCTCTACTGAATGCATGGTATACCTCATCCAATGCCCCTGCTCTAAACAATATATCGGACGTACCAAAAGAGCTTTACATGTCCGCCTGGATGAGCATGTGGGTAATATCAAACGTGGTTTTACCAAACACAATTTATCCAGACATTATCCCAAACATCACGATAAAAAACCTAAGGGAACGCTTCTTCTGGCTATTGTTAAGATCAGACCTGATTGGAGAGGTGTTAATAAAGTTAAATCAATTTCCAGGCTTGAAACGAAAGGGATCTTTAACATGAAATCCTATGTGCCCTTTGGCTTAAACGTTGAATGGGACATTAATTGTTTTATTAATAATGCGTAACAAATTTTTAAAAATGTTTTTTTTTCATTTTAAAATATTTTTAATTTTTAATATTTTTTATATATTAATTTTTCAATATTTATCATGGATGATTGATATTTTAGACAGTATACATATATAAGTTTTATATTGCAGATGTGTATTCACAGTAGATCAATTATTTACTGTTTTATTTTGTATCTGTCTCGGCTTCCAACCCCTGTTTCTTGCTATGATCGTTTTTGAAAATATAAGTTTAGTAATATCGTAACTTGCTACTAGATGGCTATAGTAGTTATCGCTTTGAATTACAAGTGCAGCATTTCAACTTGCCACTAGATGGCTATAGTAGCTATCGCTTCCTCATTATGCTTAGTTTAAAGCTAGCTTGCCATTAGTTAATATGGCGTTAGCTTACATGCTCCATCATCCTATTCGTGGCGGCCCTTAGTCATGATGGCGCGGCGCTATTATTTAAATGATGTACATGGTGACAAATTTACAGCAGCCAATCCCCCAACGACGTCCCATCGTGACAAAAGGCGTACAGTGAGCCTGTGATACTGACGTCATGACGTTTTTTCTCTACAGAGATTGATGGTACAATGAGCAGCAGGCAAAGGAAGCCCGAGGAGACGTCGCCATATTATATATTGACACAGCGCATGTTTATCAGCTCCATGTCGTAAGTGCAATTTACTTGAGTCTAATAAATATTCTTTTAAATACTGCACTATGGGTACAATTTTTGTTTATCTTTTCGAGTGTTAAAGATCCAGGAGTTGGAGACATCCACTATTAGGTTTTTGGGAGACCGAATTCCCTGTGCTTGGTGAGACCGCTGTTATGGTCATCTTGTGGGGTAAGGAGACTACATACTCACTTTAGGTGTACAAGTCTACTTGGAGGAGGGGTTCTTCTTCACAATTTCATGACTATAATTTATCTTCATACCCACATGGATGTCTTTTGAATCACTGTCTATTAATATTGGGACTTTGGTTAAACTTCAATTTATACATTCCTATATCACTTTCTGATTGTATTATTTCACTGTCAAGCTTATGTGATGTTTCATGGATACCTGTTTTCAATAATTTGAATTATGTTTGTGGATTTCACCATTTATATATTTTGGACCATTTATTACAATATTTGGTATTTTTATATGTCATTTGCCATTTATAGATCAAACTTTGTCCAATTAGGCTCACTATTTATGTAATATCATATATTTACATTGGAACTCTGCTTTAGTTTTCCCTTTTCACTTACTCAGGTTTTCATCACTTCTGAATATTTGACACATTTTTACATTTTTGTGTTTTTTACAGTATTATTAGCGCTGCACTCACTTTATGTTTTTTACAGATTGGAGTTTGTTTATAGAGCTTTTTGGTGCTGGCAGCTTTATTTTTTCGATTCATTTCAATTTTTTCATTTTTTACATATTGTGTTTGAGCGCAACGTTCACCATCTGGTTCTTTAACTATTATACATACAGATGGTTTTGGGAGATAATCCCTGAGGAACTATTTGGCTCACCATTGGTTTGGAAGCCAATTTTCTTGGCTTCCAAACCAATGATTGGTTCTATTCACAGAGTATTTGGGAAGCTGGTTCTCTTTACGCATGCGTTGGACTTGATTTCACTCATGTATATTTTTTTATGTTGTGGCATCTGCATACAGTGTTTGAGGAAGTGATTGAATGTTTATATGCAAACATATTCAGACCCCATAAAATAATTAGTGATAAAAAAAACGTATTCCAATTAAATAATAAATGTCCCACTCCACAATGTGAAAAAAAGTGTTTCTATCAGTGCTCAACTACATGTGATAATCCAATGCACTCACCACAACTTTATAACCCCTAAAAAAAAAGGTCATAAGCACTTGGTCCAAGGGCTCACAAGCACATTCCAGCTGCTTGGGCAAGCTGGTGGTGATCTTTCTTCACAGACACTTCTTCCCCAATCGCAAAGTCTCTGTTCCTCTCAAAGGATGCCAAAATGCAGTAAAATGGCAGAAATACTATCAAAGTGCAAAGTATTTATTTAGAAATTAAAAATACCCATAAAACACAAACTATTTACACTCACATTTTATGGTGCCCAGTCCCTCGGCACCAATACACACAGCCTGTACTCAACGTCTCCACATCTACTTAGTGATGACTACATCTGGTCTATGTTGTGATGTCTACATCCGGTCTGTGTGGTGACAACACATCTGGTTCCAGCATTTGGAACATACACCGGCTCCAGTAAGCGGAACGGCATGTGTACTTAAAAAGCTCAGTCTCTGTTTATAGGTAGGCAAGCAGGGTCATGCAAGTTTTTACTTGAGCCTTCAGTGCATCATCCAGAACCACTAGCATATGGAAAAGATATAGCAATCATTTTACAGTGTCAGTATTACCAATTTACATCCAGCTATTTCAGGCTTCTGAGCCCTCATCAGTGCAAAACATGACTTTACTGACTCTATGGTCTAGGATTTATGAGTCCAAGAGAACAATATAGCCATTAAGGTCATGCGGCAGTAAAAAAGAAACCAAAAAGCCCACCTTTTAAACTACTCTGGGAGATAGCATTGCCTTCTTTTAACAGAAAGTAATTACCTGTCCTCACTTCCACCACAAAACCCAAATAACAAGGATCTCAGTCTTTGCTTATGTCACGTAACATGTTTGAGCCTATTTGGCCTATTTTTTTTATCTCCAGTCCAGACCCCACTGAGAGTGGAACAGATGGTGCCAAGAGACAGGAGGAACATGAGTGACTGTAGGTGTTGATTGCAGAGCTTGTGACAGGAGTTGTAGACTTGGTGATTCAGGCAGAACATCAGGTCAGGAACTGTGATGATGCCGGGTAGATCAGCCAAGGTTAAAGGGGAACTCCACCAAGCTTGCAGGTTCAGCATATGAGGTTTGCTGGGGTTCATCGCAGTCTTGAGACAGGAGCACACTGTGTCCACTGGAGCTGGGATGAGGGGCAGCTAGCACAGGCACTTGGAGGTAGCGTGAAGCCAAACAGGAGACAGAAGCGTAGTCTAGTCAGGATAGCTGGAGTCAGCAGCGAGCAGGCAGCAGGGTACCAATGCATCAGACAGGATCAAGATCAGGAGTAAGCCAAACTCAGAGACCTATGATCCAAAGGATAAACAGAATCCAAGGTCAGGTCAGTGGTAAGCCAGGTCAGCAATAGGTATCAAGCAGGATTTAAGCAGGGCACAAGGAAACAACTGAAGACCAGTCAGAGCACTCTTTAAATAGGCCGTCTGCTGTCAATGGAGACTGTGGATTTGCTCCTGTGAGTGTGCGCATTGGCGCGCTTGCAAATATCTGTTAGCCTGTTCACAATTCTATTAGCCATAGTGCATGCATGCGCATGTACATGTACCTGACGTGTCACAGCAATTCTCTTACAGCTTATGAGTAAATGTGTGTAGTAATGAAAATCATTCATATTGGCTCCATAAAATCATGGCTATAGCTCTGCTTAACCAATGTTTCTGGGTACCTTGATGACTAAAATGAGCACAAAGGATTAGTTTTCATGACTCTACCCACATACTTTTTGTGCTACCCAACCTCGACTTTAATGGATGTACTGTTCTCTTTGAATGGAACCATAAAGGAAACCTATATAGAGATGGGAAAGATATTGGTATAGAGAGCAGGGGATAACCAAATGAGTGTATTAAAGGATGATAAAGTGCCTCAAGTAGCAGTATGAGGAAGAAAACCTAGGAGTTAATCATGACTTGAAATCGTTACCTTGTGTTGGAAAGTAGAAGTTCAGAAGTTCATTTGTGTTACCAGGGAATCCGTGTCTTGTAAGAGAGAGATTGACAAAGTATACATTATATTATATGTCTGATTCCTAAATATGTGATAGAAAAATGTAGCAGTGGTTAAGGTTGACTCCTGTGGAGAAACTTGAGGTAAGCAGTGTTAAGACCAATTCCTGATTTGTTAGAGATTTAGAACTGGAAAGGTGCCAGAAAAAGGCTAATGCTATAATAAGGCTGACCTCTAATGATTAACCTGTCCATAATAAAATGTGGATCAAATGAGAACCATACACAGACCTAATTTAAAAAAAAAGTTAGTAAAAATAAGAGCGCCACATAAAAAAAATATTTTCTGGTACAATGTACATGTTACAATATTATTTAAAAATGTGTACTCAATGAAAATACTTTATATTTTTACCTTTATACTGTAGGAGTTTTGATATTATGACCATGAAACGCTCTTCCTGTCATATTTAGGCTAACAATATTTAAATTTGAAACCTTCACTTTTCCTGTAAAAGTGGTCAAAGGATTGGTATAATGTGGAATTTTAATTGAATAGTAAATATGTTTACACCAGGAAGAGAAGCTGATCTTGGCTTGTGTTTGCCAACGCAATAAAGTTGTCAAGACAACCAAAAGCCATAAAGAGGATGTTACCATCAGCATTAAACAGAAGCTTTCAATTATTTCACCATGCAACCCTCTGTTGTACCCTGTACAGTTTATTTTAATGATAGGCATGCCCTTCTGACTACATAGAGAATGCCTGCCTTATTAAGATAGTACACGCTATTTACTAAAGTACACTTATCTGTTAGAAAAATATAATAGGAAATGAGGTAAAAAGTGGAAGACACTTTACTTTTGTTACCATTTAGTGGCTGAATGTTAATGCTCCAGGGTAGTCTTTCTGGATATCTTACTAAAAAAATTGATCATTTCTATTATTAATTTAGACCATAACAGCTTGTACACTCTCTTATTCAGCATTATTTTAATATGTTTTTATTTGCTTTGATGTTAATCTACATGATATTGAAGATTACGGCAAATGGACATGTTCAAGGCTATTTCTTTGTAACAAACAAATGGCTTATTATTTTGCTTCATCCATTCTAAATAAGATAATTGAATTGTATTTTAAATGGAAAGGAATCAAAACCACCACAGGATTTTTGTTTTTTTAATATAGCAATAAACTAAACACAAAGTACAGCTATGCAACCTCATATTAAGAAACCCATGTGCAGAAATTTCTCCAAATACGGCAAAACAAAAATGAAATTATTGTTAACTTCACTAAAGATGAAACATAAGCACATGGATGCAAATCTTTTTTCTTACGGAATGGTTGGATGCATAGATAATGGTGTCAGGAATGCTGCCAGGAAAGGTACAACATATTTAAGTTATGCACTATACTAAATATTTCATAACTTGAAAACTGCACTCACATACTTCCTTTAGAGATTAATAAAAATTGTATTGATGAACATTTTTCCCAAAGAATATCTAAACCCAATAACAAAACTTTGATATTTTGCAACTCACCATATGTGGTGGCTGCATTTGTTTTCTTTTTTCAGCTTTTTTTTTCTATATTTTAACCTAGTGAAGAACAATTGTATTTTAGGGTGACAAGGCTCATTTGCTGCGCTGTATCTATAGAAGAGCAGAATTGTCACCTTAAAATGGTAATAAACCCCCAAAAAACCTGTAATATATTTCAACTTACCAATCCGTAGACATGGTGGCTACATTCGTTTTGTTTGGTTTTTATAGGCTTTTTTTTACCCTTTATTTCATCTGATGATCCAGCCAGTAACTAATTTCCTGTCTTAGATTGCCTGCATTCTGGATGAAGTAGTAAAGCAGACACCTTTGGACAGCAGCATTGTCAGTCTGGGGGGATGGTAGTGTTAGAATATTAGGATATGACTAACAGGCTGATGCTGAACCCCAGCTAACACTTTATAAACAGTTACAGCAAACAGATGCACGTTATGATAACAACACAAAAATTGTTTTTACTGCAATATTTCCGTGGGAAAAAAACAGTAACTGTATACATTTGAGTAATCAGTTGGAGAGAAATAACTGAAATTTAGAGCAATGTAGCTCAATACTATATTCAGGCTGCTTTCAGGGGATTCCAAACCCGACAATGCCCCCAAGAGCAGAGGCACACTTAAATGACAAATAAATCACAATATGACACTTTATATTGGATTGTTTACCTCTATTCAAATGTGGCTCTATGAGTCCAGGCAGGAGAAGTGTAGAAGACTGACCCTCTTTGTGTCAGAACTCTCTCTTCTGTCTCCTGACACCACAAGCTCAACTACAAACACCCACTGTATTCAAATCAATATTTAATGGCTTAGCTTCCCAGATAAACAGTCCCAAAGCATTTACAGAGCCCTGAATATGTGTGTGCAGGTCCATGTGGCACTAGTAGCTTCAGTCCCTTTGAAGAAGGATGAGCCTTTGTATCTTTAGCTAGCCACTCTCGTTGGTGCACTTAAACTCCTGAATAACGACACAACTGGCCCAGATTATCAAGTAAAGAATGCACAATCTTCCTCAGCAAGGTGAAAGGAAAATGGTGTCTGTATACAGTGTATCTGCATCTGAATGGCATTGTGTCCTTTGGCACTACAGGTGTCAGCAAGGTGACTAAGAGCAATGATGTCTGTATACAGTGTCCATAGAACTCTATCTGTGTGCAGTGTCCTTGTTTCCTGCAAATGGGCAAAAGCCCTTTCCTCCAATCTGTGGTCATGGCTCAAATGAACATCCTGGAACAGGCAGGCTCTTCTAGTGACCCGACTGGTCACCTCACACTGGAAAGCTTCACAACGTTGGTGCATGTGGGTCTGGATATGCACCTGGGATCCCCTTCTCACAGGCTGGATGTCCTGACCAGCTGTGGATGCCTAAAATCATGCGGTGGACTGACCTGGGAGGCAGACCCTCTCCCCTAGGTCTAATCTTTTCCTCTCCCTCGTGTAGTCTGAATCCCCTCAGATCAGCAAGATGGTGTCTTTAGTTTCCTGCTTCCTAGAGCAGGCTGGCTCTTGTATTTCTGTACCCATAGAAAGCTATGGGGCCATTTTAGATGGGAACTACACATTCCAGAATCCTTTGCAGCAGCTGCTGGTAAAGTCCTTCTGATTTTCTCCTGCAATTGTTTCTGTCATTGGCTCTGCTCCTCCTGCCAATAGGGACACAGGGGAGGATGCAGAGTGAGCAGCCCTATGTGTCTGTGTGTGTCTTTCTGAGGATAAAAAAAGGAGGGGGAAATATCCCCCTCAGAAACTGACAGGCACTTTTCTCCCTGACATAGGAATCTTGGCCATCATGTCCAGGCAGCGGTATATGCAGGGCACCCGCTACACATATAACCTACTTTCCATGTTTTTTTAATGTAGAAAAAAATACACTGGACTACATGTGGTGTGAACTGATCCTTATTTAAGGTTAAGAAAAAAGAGGGGGAAAAATGCACTGGACTGCATCAAAAACGCACCAAAATGCATCAAAAACACACCGGAATGCATCAAACACGCTTCAAAAACGTGCATGCAGAAAAGCATCTGGAACGCATCCAGACTGCGTTTCTATGGTATGAACTGGCCCTAAAGGTTTTACATAAATGAATAAATGCTGACCATTTTAGACACCCCTTTCAGAGTTAGTTTGTCTCAACTCTCTAATTGCTACTTTCTCTGAACAGTTTGGCCTGTTAACCACTTGCCGACCACCCACCGCAGTTATACTGCGGTAGCGTGGCTCGGCTGTGCAAATTGCCGTAGGTGTACGTTGGCTCATGCACTCGCTTTTGTGGGCACTCCCATTGGCCAGCGGGGGAGCCAATCAGCGATCCTTACCCGCAGTGACAGAGTGGGGATATGCCTGTGTAAACAAGGCAGATCTCTGTTCAGACAGGGGAAGTCACACAGATCCTGTCTTTCTGCTATGCAGGAAGACAATCTCTGTGTTTTCCTAGTGAGCCCTTCCCCCATACAATTAGAACACACAGTGAGGGAATACATCTAACCCCTTGATCGCTCCTGATGTTAACCCCTTCCCTGCCAGTGTCATTAGTACAATAACAGTGCATATTTTTAGCACTGATTACTGTAGTAATGTCACTGGTTCCCAAAAAAGTGTCAAAAATGTCCGTTGGGTGTCCAATCTGTCGGCCGCAATGTCGCAGTCCCGCTAAAAATCACTGATCGCCGCCATTACTAGTAAAAAAAATAAAATAATAAAAATTCCATAAATCTATCCCCTATTTTGTAGACGCAATAACTTTTGTGTAAACCAATCAATATACGCTTATTGGAATTTTTTTTACCAAAAATATGTAGCAGAATACATATTGGCCTAAACTGATAAATACATTTGTTTTTTTACATTTTTTTTAATGTTTTATAGCAGAAAGTAAAAATTATTATTTTTTTTAAAAAAAATTGTCTCTCTTCTTTTGTTTGTAGCGCAAAAAATAAAAACAGCAGACGTGATCAAATGCCACCAAAAGAAAAGTTTTATTTGTGGGAAAAAAGGACTTCAACTTCGTTGCATGACCGCGCAATTGTCAGTTAAAGTGACGCAGTGCCAAATCGCAAAAAATGGCCTTGTCATTAAGGGGGTAAATCCTTCTGGCTAGATTACCAAGTGAACATAAGCAAGTGAATTCATGGATACTCTTTATCATATGAAAGCCCATGATTTACAACAAAAGTTTCAAAGTCAAAATTTAAAGCTTGGCTATTCAGTGACTGTGGACAGGTACTTTTTAAAGTTGGACGATTTTGGCAAAATGTGCTAGTGGTTTTAAAGAGTGAGGGTTACAAAATTCCTTTCAACTATTTTGGATGTATTCTTGTGGCAAAAAAGGGCCTCCATTATTTATGTATATATTAAACAAAAAAAGACAGTGAAATAAGCATTCTAAAGCAACAGTACATAATTCATGATTAATTATATGATGATTAATTATGAGAACACTATTTTAAGCCCTTGTTCACATTGCAACGATTTGGCATGCGATTTGACATGTCAAATCGCATGCCAAATCGGCGGCTATTGCAGGTAATGGCACCGTCCGAATGGATGAAACGCCGCTTTTGTGGCGCCGCACCTATTTCCAAAAGTAGTTTCTGTACTACTTTTGGTGACTTCGGGGTGCGATTCCCATAGACATCTGTGCAGGAACCCACACAGATGTCTCTGAAATCACCCCCCAAGTCGGGACTGACATGTAGGAATGAAAGCGCATGAGTTCAGCTGAACTCGCACAATTTAATTCCCGCTGTCAGTGTGAACCTAGGCTTAATTGTGGAGGAGAAGCAAGATATGCTTCCCTAAAAAGATGAGCATTCTGCGATAGCCTAAAGGCAGAAAGAGTAGGAGCTGGCTATACAGGTTAAGATAGGGAGTTCTAGAGGAGAGAAGAGGTTGTGGAGAAGTCTTCGTGGTGAGCATGGGAGGAGGTGACAAGGCAGAGCAGGAAGTCTTTGGAAGAGTGAGCAGGATGATTTTGCTTAAATTTTAAAATGAGTTTGGTGATGCAGCTGGGGGCAGAGTTTGGAGGGCTTAGGTTGTTGTTAATATTTTAAATCCAATACATTGTGTGATCAGGAACCAATGTAGGGATAGGGGTGGCGGAAATACAGCAGTTGGTAAGGTGGATGAGTCCGGCGGGCTGCATTCTTGATAGCTGAAGGGGGATTGCCTGTGTAGCAGTAGGCCAATGAGGAGGGAGGTGCGATAGTTAAGTGTAGAGCACCCCTCTAGGAGCCGCAAGTAGATTGGGATCCACCGCTCTGCAGAGCCTGACACAACGAATTTCCAAAGTCACTACAGAGTCAGAGACTTTTTTTGTTTATTGAGGAATTTAACTTGGATAGGGATGCAAGATTATGAGATGCCCACTTGACTTCAAAACAAAGTTCACGGACAACTTCTCCTATATACAGTCTCTATATACAGCTCCTCTTCTTCCTCCAGCACACCCTTGCAGAACCCAGCTATGTTACCCTGTAGTAATTTTGTAGCAAAGGCCCATTACAGGCAGGGACTCGCAGCCCCTATACTTGAAGGACAGATAGGGTGACACAACTCACACTTTCCCAGCACTTCCTCTCTGTGGTCACTGATCCCAGCCCCCACCTCTTCAGGCCCTACCAGCCCACCTGGCTGCAGCTGCCCCTCTCACTAGCCCTCTAGGCTAATTCTCCACAGTCCCCCAGACTGACACTCACCAGCCCACCCGGCTGACACTCAGGAAATCTCCCGGACGTGCTGACCTGCACCCGCAGTCATCTCTTCCAGTCTATTTCCAGTGACCCCTTGTGACTTTGTGCTCTCCTACCCACTCCCATTATCTCTGTGTGTTTCAATGCACTCCTGCCAGCTTGGGCTGTACTACCTACTGATTTGTGTTCCCAGTATCTCAACACTGCAAAGGACCGGCATATCAAGATATCAACACAATTCCGAGTAGCTGCCTGCTCAGACCGGCAAATGTCTCCCACTTGTGCAGACAAGGCAGCTATTTAGACTCTGCGCCTCAGACCTTCTAACTTCTCTGGCACAGAAATATTGTATACATATGTTCATGTACGCTCTGTCAGCTCAAATAGAGCTCTGGCCTTTCTGTAAGTGTGAGCGTGCTGGACACTCCCACAGGTGGCAATGGGTATCTTTCCTATCCAAGACTCTTCGTAGCTCTCTGTGTCTCTTTGGTGGACACCACTGCCTAACCCCTGCTGCTGCAACTCCTGGTAAACCAGTCTACTCCCTAGCAAGAACAGACTCCTCACCACCTGCTTTAACCCTTTGGACCCCACAAAAGCACCCCTTTTTACTTGAATGGGTCATGATTGACAGGGGGTACAGGGGGTATAATTCCTACCACAGCTTCAAAAGCAAGCATCACAGCTGAAGAATGTGTACACCCCAGCCACTGAATTTGTACGTAAAGGTGGTAGTGGCTGGGGGGTGGTAAAACCACAAGTTTTTATTGTCCCCAACCTCTTGTGTAAATGAGCCCTAATAGTGCAACCAATCACAGTGTCTTTGATCACCACTACACCAGTCATGGTTTCATCCGACCAGTGCAGCTGGAATCAGTGTTCCTTATTGCCACGAAATCAGACCAGTGCAGAAAGCAACAGTTGTTCTGTTCACTGCCACACCAGTCCCAGTGTCACCAGCTTTGTGTAGGCTAGCAATAGTGTCCCTGATTGTCACCACACTATTCCCAGTGTCACCATATCAGAGTAAGCCAGCATCAGTGTAACAAATCACTGCTACACATGTCCCAGTGTCACCAGACCAGTAGACCATCAGCCTGTACTGAGCCTGGCCTATTTATTGAGCATGTTTCTGCCTGCTTCCTGGACCAATCCTTTGCCTGTTTGCTGACCATGTCTCTGCCTGCTGCCAGGACTGACCCATCTGCACGTCCAACTGCCTACATTCCTGCAAGACACTGGTCCCAGGCATCCCCTGTGTACAACCGCACTCCAGGAACTTCTTTTGCTCTTCCCATCATCAGCCTCCTGTACTTCCTAGCCATTGAATATGACATTCCTGGGGGGCAGTCACGTATCAGTAGACTAGGCTTGCTTGGCTTATAGGAGCGAGGACTGCTATAGTTGATGATATAGTTGATGATAAACTAAACTATACTCCCTGATCACTCATATAAAGACAAACATTACAGTACATACAGTATATCTATAAGCAAGTGCCAAAAATGTACTTCAAAATGGTGGGTAACACATTCTAACAATTTACAGACACAAAGGCATCAAAGACGGTCATGACAGAAAAAAAAAACAGATATCAAAATATCAAGATTTATTACAAGAATTCATTCAAAATAAACAGAGCTCATCCAATTAAAGTCAAGGATATCATAAACTCCCCTCAAGCCCTGCTGAAGTGTTTATGCTCAATAAAGAAGATCCAGGTAACAGGTTGCAAGCTACAGATGCAAGGAAATGTACAAATCAGCAGGCCCTCAACATGTTTAGTGGTGCAAGCCGCTTTTTCAGGAGGAATGAGGAATATGGGGATTAATTCAAAGCCATCCATACATAAAGGACTTATATTAATGGTGGATCCATACTTTGCCCCTTCTGGGCTTTTTTTTTGCCCCCCCTGAAATTTTCTTATGCTAGATGCACACTTTTTTTATCCCTTGATTAAACATGCTCCCCAGTTGACATTGGCTATCATGTCTGCCCCCAGGGAGGATTTGACCCCTAGCCCTGGTCTCTCCTGCTGCATTGGCCACATTCTATCAGTTTGGGGTATGTCTGCTGGACCACAGGTTTTTTTTTACATATATTGTGTTGTTATGGATTATTGATGTTATTGATGAGAAAAGGGGTACATTGATGGGGCAGATGAGCAGGGGGTTACAATGGTGGGACAGAAGGGCAAGGGGGTACAGTGGTGGGGCAGAAGGGCAGGAGGTACAGTGGTGGAAGGATGAGAAGGGGGTTCAGTGGTGGACAGAAAAGCAGGGGAGTACAGTGATGGGGAGGATGAGCAGGGGGGTCACAGTGGTGGGACAGATCAGCTGGGGGGTTCAGTGTTGGGCCAGATGAGAAGGGGGTTACAGTGGTGGGAAAGATGAGTGGGGGGGTGTTCAGTGTTGGGGTGAAGGAGAAAGGTTGTACATTAGTGGAACAGATGAGCAGGGGGTTAAAGTGGTGGGGCCGAGGATCAGGGGGTACAGAGGTGGGGCAGATGTGCAGAGGAGAAAGGAGGTATATCAGTGGAACACATGAGCAGGGGGTTACAGTGGTGGGGCAGAAGAGCAGGGGGAACAGAGGTGGGACAGATGTGCAGAAGGTACAGTTGTGGGGTAGAAGAGAAAAGGGGTTACAGTGGTGGGGCAGATGAGCAGATAAGTTCAGTGTTAGGACAGATGAGAAGATGGTTCAGTGGTGGAACAGATGTGCATGAAGGTACAGTTGTGGGGCAGATGAGAAAGGGGGAACATTGGTGGGCCAGATGTACAGGAGGTTACAGTGGTGGGACAGATGAGCAGGGGCGTACAGTGGTGGGGCAGATGTGCAGGGGGTTACAGTGGTGGGCAGATGATTAAGGGGTACATTGGTGGGGCAGATGAGCAGAGTGGTACAGTGGTGGAGCAGATGAGCAGGGGGTACAGTGATGGGGCAGATGAGCAAGGAGGTTACAGTGGTGGAGCAGATGAGCAGGGGGGTTACCGTGATGGAGCAGATGAGCAGGGGGTTACAGTGGTGGAGCAGATGAGCAGGGGGTACAGTGTTGGGGCAGAAAAGCAGGGGGGTAGAGCAGTGGGGCAGATGTGAAAGGAGGTGTATTGTTGGGGCAGATGAGAAAGCGGGTTACAGTGGTGCGGCAGATGGGCAGATGGGTTCGGTGTTAGGACAGATGAAAAGGTGATTCAGTAGTGAGACAAAAGAGCATGGGGATATTGCGGTGGATCAGATGTGCAGGGAGGTACAGTGGTGGGGCAGATGAGAAAAGAGGTACATTGATGGGGCAGATGAGCAGGGGGTTACAGTGGTGGGACAGAAGGGCAAGGGGGTACAGTGGTGGGGCAGATGAGCAGGTTGGTACAGTGGAGAAGCAGATGAGCAGGGGGAACAGTGGTGGGGCAGATGAGCAGGGGGGTACCGTGGTGGAGCAGATGAGCAGGGGGTTACAGTGGTGGGGCAGATGAGAAAGCGGTACACTGGTGGGGCAGATGAGCAGGGTGGTACAGTGGTGGGGCAGATGTGCAGGGTAGTACAGTGGTGGGGCAGATTTACAGTTGTGGGGCAGATGTGCAGGGTAGTACAGTGGTTGGCAGATGTACAGTGGTGGGGCAAATGAGCAGGGTGGTACAGTGGTGGAGCAGATGAGCAGGGGGTACAGTGGTGGGGCAGATGAGCAGGGGGGTTACCGTGGTGGAGCAGATGAGCAGGGGGTTACAGTGGTGGGGCAGATGAGAAAGGGGTACACTGGTGGGGTAGATGTGCAGGGTAGTACAGTGGTGGGGCAGATGTACAGTTGTGGGGCAGATGTGCAGGGTAGTACAGTGGTTGGCAGATGTACAGTGGTGGGGCAGATGTGCAGGGGGTACAGTGGTGGGGCAGATGTGCAGGATTGTACAGTGGCGGGGCAGATGTACAGTGGTGGGGCAGATGTGCAGGGGGTACCGTGGTGGGGCAGATGAGCAGGGGGGTGACCGTGGTGGAGCAGATGAGCAGGGGGTTACAGTGGTGGGGCAGATGAGCAGGGTGGTACAGTGGTGGAGCAGATGAGCAGGGGGTACAGTGGTGGGGCAGATGAGCAGAGGAGTTACAGTGGGGGAGCAGATGAGCAGGGGGTTAAAATGGTGGGGCAGATGAGAAAGGGGTACACTGGTGGGGCAGATGAGCAGGGTGGTACAGTGGTGGGGCAGATGTGCAGGGTAGTACAGTGGTGGGGCAGATGTACATTTGTGAGGCAGATGTGCAGGGTGGTACAGTGGTTGGCAGATGTACAGTGGTGGGGCAGAGGTGCAGGGGGTACAGTGGTGGGGAAAATGTACAGTGGTGGGACAGATGTGCAGGGGAGTACAGTGGTGGGGCAGATGTGCAGGGGAGTACAGTGGTGGGGCAGATGTGCAGGGGGGTACAGTGGCGGGGCAGATGTACAGTGGTGGGGCAGATGTGCAGGGGGGTACCGTGTTGGGGAAGATGAGTAGGAGGGTTACAGTGGTGGAGCAGATGAGCTGGGGGTTACAGTGGTGGGGCAGATGAGCAGGGTGGTACAGTGGTGGAGCAGATGAGCAGAGGGTACAGTGGTGGGGCAGATGAGCAGGGGGGTTACTGTGGTGGAGCAGATGAGCAGGGGGTTATAGTGGTGGGGCAGATGAGAAAGGGGTACACTGGTGGGGCAGATGAGCAGGGTGGTACAGTGGTGGGGCAGATGTGCAGGGTAGTACAGTGGTGGGGCAGATGTACAGTTGTGGGGCAGATGTGCAGGGTAGTACAGTGGTTGGCAGATGTACAGTGGTGGGGCAGATGTGCAGGGGGTACAGTGGTGGGGCAGATGTGCAGGGGAGTAGAGTGGTGGGGCAGATGAGCAGGTTGGTACAGTGGAGAAGCAGATGAGCAGGGGGAACAGTGGTGGGGCAGATGAGCAGGGGGGGTACCGTGGTGGAGGAGATGAGCAGGGGGTTACAGTGGTGGGGCAGATGAGAAAGCGGTACACTGGTGGGGCAGATGAGCAGGGTGGTACAGTGGTGGGGCAGATGTGCAGGGTAGTACAGTGGTGGGGCAGATTTACAGTTGTGGGGCAGATGTGCAGGGTAGTACAGTGGTTGGCAGATGTACAGTGGTGGGGCAAATGAGCAGGGTGGTACAGTGGTGGAGCAGATGAGCAGGGGGTACAGTGGTGGGGCAGATGAGCAGGGGGGTTACCGTGGTGGAGCAGATGAGCAGGGGGTTACAGTGGTGGGGCAAATGAGAAAGGGGTACACTGGTGGGGTAGATGTGCAGGGTAGTACAGTGGTGGGGCAGAGGTACAGTTGTGGGGCAGATGTGCAGGGTAGTACAGTGGTTGGCAGATGTACAGTGGTGGGGCAGATGTGCAGGGGGTACAGTGGTGGGGCAGATGTGCAGGATTGTACAGTGGCGGGGCAGATGTACAGTGGTGGGGCAGATGTGCAGGGGGTACCGTGGTGGGGCAGATGAGCAGGGGGTGACCGTGGTGGAGCAGATGAGCAGGGGGTTACAGTGGTGGGGCAGATGAGCAGGGTGGTACAGTGGTGGAGCAGATGAGCAGGGGGTACAGTGGTGGGGCAGATGAGCAGAGGAGTTACAGTGGGGGAGCAGATGAGCAGGGGGTTAAAGTGGTGGGGCAGATGAGAAAGGGGTACACTGGTGGGGCAGATGAGCAGGGTGGTACAGTGGTGGGGCAGATGTGCAGGGTAGTACAGTGGTGGGGCAGATGTACATTTGTGAGGCAGATGTGCAGGGTGGTACAGTGGTTGGCAGATGTACAGTGGTGGGGATGAGGTGCAGGGGGTACAGTGGTGGGGAAAATGTACAGTGGTGGGGCAAATGTGCAGGGGAGTACAGTGGTGGGGCAGATGTGCAGGGGAGTACAGTGGTGGGGCAGATGTGCAGGGGGGTACAGTGGCGGGGCAGATGTACAGTGGTGGGGCAGATGTGCAGGGGGGTACTGTGTTGGGGAAGATGAGTAGGAGGGTTACAGTGGTGGAGCAGATGAGCTGGGGGTTACAGTGGTGGGGCAGATGAGCAGGGTGGTACAGTGGTGCAGCAGATGAGCAGAGGGTACAGTGGTGGGGCAGATGAGCAGGGGGGTTACTGTGGTGGAGCAGATGAGCAGGGGGTTACAGTGGTGGGGCAGATGAGAAAGGGGTACACTGGTGGGGCAGATGAGCAGGGTGGTACAGTGGTGGGGCAGATGTGCAGGGTAGTACAGTGGTGGGGCAGATGTACAGTTGTGGAGCAGATGTGCAGGGTAGTACAGTGGTTGGCAGATGTACAGTGGTGGGGCAGATGTGCAGGGGGTACAGTGGTGGGGAAAATGTACAGTGGTGGGGCAGATGTGCAGGGGAGTAGAGTGGTGGGGCAGATATACAGGGGGGTACCGTGGCGGGGCAGATGTACAGTGGTGGGGCAGGTTTGCAGGGGGGAACCATGGTGGGGCAGATGTACAGTGGTGGGGCAGTGATCTAAGGTGTGAAAGTGCATGAATTGGGGCTGATCTGAGGCGTGAGAGTGCAGGATGTTAATTTCTCAGTACTAAAGTCGTTTACAGCATTTACTTTATAAGAAGTACTTTTCATGATTTAGAGTTTGAAGTTGACTTTTTTTGTTATAAAATTGGCAAGCTCAATTTCTTTGAAAACATTTTTTGCCACACTGTGCTCAAAAGGTCGCCTAGCCCAGCACTATAGTTTGAAGAATCTATAACTTTCACACAGTCTAAATAATATTTATTTAACCACTTCAGCCCCGGAAGGATTTACCCCCTTCCTGACCAGAGCACTTTTTACAATTTGGCATTGCATCACTTTAACTGCTAATTGCGTGGTCATGCAATGCTGTACCCAAACAAAATTTGCGTCCTTTTCTTCCCACAAATAGAGCTTTCTTTTGATGCTATTTGATCGCCTCTGCGGTTTTTATTTTTTGCGCTATAAACGGAAAAAGACCGAAAATTTTGAAAAAAAATGATATTTTCTACTTTTTGTTATAAAAAAAATCCAATAAACTCAATTTCAGTCATACATTTAGGCCAAAATGTATTCGGCCACATGTCTTTGGTAAAAAAAATATCAATAAGCGTATATTTATTGGTTTGCGCAAAAGTTATAGCATCTACAAACTAGGGTACATTTTCTGGAATTTACACAGTTTTTAGTTTATGACTGCCTATGTCATTTCTTGAGGTGCTAAAATGGCAGGGCAGTACAAAACCCCCCCCAAATGACACCATTTTGGAAAGTAGACACCCCAAGGAAATTGCTGAGAGGCATAATAAGCCCATTGAATATTCATTTTTTTGTCCCAAGTGATTGAATAATGACAAAAAAAATAAAAAAAAATTTACAAAAAGTTGTCACTAAATGATATATTGCTCACACAGGCCATGGGCATATGTGGAATTGCACCCCAAAATACATTTAGCTGCTTCTCCTGAGTATGGGGATAACACATGTGTGGGACTTTTTGGGAGCCTAGCCGCGTACGGGGCCCCGAAAACCAAGCACCGCCTTCCTAAGGGCGTAAATTTTTGATTTCACTCCTCACTACCTATCACAGTTTTGAAGGCCATAAAATGCCAAGATGGCACAAACCCCCCCAAATGATCCCATTTTGGAAACTAGACACCCCAAGCTATTTGCTGAGAGGCATGTTGAGTCCATGGAATATTTTATATTTTGACACAAGTTGTGGGAAAATTACAAACTTTTTTTTTTTTGCACAAAGTTGTCACTAAATGATATGTTGCTCAAACATGCAATGGGCATATGTGGAAATACACCCCAAAATACATTCTGCTTCTTCTCCTGAGTACGAAAATACCACATGTGTGGGACTTTTTGGGAGCCTAGCCGCGTACGGGGCCCCGAAACCAAGCACCGCCTTCAGGATTTTTAAGGGCGTAAATTTTTGATTTCACTCCTCACTACCTATCACAGTTTTGAAGGCCATAAAATGCCAAGATGGCACAACCCCCCCAAATTACCCCATTTTGGAAAGTAAACACCCCAAGCTATTTGCTGAGAGGCATGTTGAGTCCATGGAATATTTTATATTTTGACACAAGTTGCGGGAAATATACAAACTTTTTTTTTTTTGCACAAAGTTGTCACTAAATGATATATTGCTCAAACATTCCATGGGCATATGTGGAAATACACCCCAAAATACATTCTGCTGCTTCTCCTGAGTACGGGGATACCACATATGTGGGACTTTTTGGGAGCCTAGCCGCGTACGGGGCCCCGAAACCAAGCACCGCCTTCAGGATTTCTAAGGGCGTAAATCTTTGATTTCACTCCTCACTACCTATCACAGTTTTGAAGGCCATAAAATGCCAAGATGACACAAAACCCCCCCAAATGACCCCACTTTGGAAAGTAGACGCTCCAAGCTATTTTCTGAGAGGCATGTTGAGTCCATGAAATATTTTATATTTTGCCACAAGTTGCAGGAAATGACAAACTTTTTATTTTTGGCACAAAGTTGTCAATAAATGATATATTGCTCACACAAGCCATGGGCATATGTGGAATTGCACCCCAAAATACATTCTGCTGCTTCTCCTGAGTACGGTAATACCACATGTGTGGGACTTTTTGGGAGCCTAGCTTCATACGTGGCCCGAAATCCAATCACCGCCTTCAGGATTTCTAAGGGCGTAAATTTTTGATTTCACTCCTCACTACCTATCACAGTTTTGAAGGCCATAAAATGCCAAGATAGCACAAAACCCCCCAAAATGACCCCATTTTGGAAAGTAGACACCCCAAGCTATTTGCTGAGAGGCATGGTGAGTATTATGCAGCTCTCATTTGTTTTTGAAAATAAAGAAAGACAAGAAAAATGTATTTTTTTTTCTTTTTTCAATTTTCAAAACTTTGTGACAAAAAGTGAGGTCTGCAAAATACTCACTATACCTCTCAGCAAATAGCTTGGGGTGTGTATTTTCCAAAATGGGGTCATTTGGGGGGGGGGGTTGTGCCATCTGGGCATTTCATGGCCTCCGAACCTGTGATAGGCAGTGAAGAGTGAAATCAAAAATTTACACCCTTTGAAAACCTGAAGGCAGTGCTTGGTTTTCGGGGTCCAGTACGCGGCTAGGCTCCCAAAAAGTCTCACACATGTGGTATCCCTGTACTCAGGAGAAGCAACAGAATGTATTTTAGGGTGTAATTTCACATATCCCCATGGCATGTTTGAGCAATATATTATTTAGTGACAACTTTGTGCAAAAAAAAAAATTGTCTTTTTCCCGCAACTTGTGTCACAATATAAAATATTCCATGGACTTGACATGCCTCTCAGCAAATAGCTTGGGGTGTCTACTTTCCAAAATAGGGTCATTTGGGGGGTTTTGAACTGTCATGGCATTTTATTCACAACATTTAGAAGCTTATGTCACACATCACCCACTCTTCTAACCACTTGAAGACAAAGCCCTTTCTGACACTTTTTGTTTACATGAAAAAAATATTTTTTTTTGCAAGAAAATTACTTTGAACCCCCAAACATTATATATTTTTTTAAAGCAGCATCTGCCCTACAGATTAAGATGGTGGGTGTTTCATTTTATCTTACACAATAATTGCGCAGCGATTTTTCAAACGCATTTTTTTGGGAAAAAACACACTTTTTAAAATTTTAATGCACTAAAACACACTATATTGCCCAAATGTTTGATGAAATAAAAAAGATGATCTTAGGCCGAGTACATGGATACCAAACATGACATGCTTTAAAATTGCGCACAAACGTGCAGTGGCGACAAACTAAATACATTTTTAAAAGGCTTTAAAAGCCTTTACAGGTTACCACTTTAGATTTACAGAGGAGGTCTACTGCTAAAATTACTTCCCTTGATCTGACCTTCGCGGTGATACCTCACATGCCTGGTGCAATTGCTGTTTACATTTGACGCCAGACCGACGCTTGCATTCGCCTTTGCGCGAGAGCAGGGGGGGACAGGGGTGCTTTTTTTTTTCTTTATTTTTTTTTGCTTTTTTTATCTTATTTTAAAACTGTTCCTTTCATTTTTTTTGTAATCATTTTTATTGTTATCTTAGGGAATGTAAATATCCCCTATGATAGCAATAGGTAGGGACAGGTACTCTTTTTTGAAAAAATTGGGGTCTATTAGACCCTAGATCTCTCCTCTGCCCTCAAAGCATCTGACCACACCAAGATCGGTGTGATAAAATGCTTTCCCAATTTCCCAATGGCGCTGTTTACATCCGGCGAAATCTAATTCATGAAATGCTCGTAGCTTCTGGTTTCTTAGGCCATAGAAATGTTTGGAGCCATTCTGGTCTCTGATCAGCTCTATGGTCAGCTGGCTGAATCACCGACTGCATTCTCAGGTTCCCTGTTGGGACAGGAGAGCCAGAGAAAAACATGGAAGATGGTGGTGGGGGGCATTCCCTCCCACTGCTTGTAAAAGCAGTCTAGAGGCTAAATAGCCACTAGGATTGCTTTTACATGAAAGCCGACCGCTGGCTAAAAAGAATAATACTGAGATGATACCTAAACCTGCAGGCATCATTCTGGTATAACCACTTAAAGTCCAGCAACATACCAGAACGTTGCTGGTCCTTGTTGGGCATATATTGTAATCTGTTTTTTCATGCAGCCTGTGGGCTGAACGAAAAAAAGATATTGAACGGTGGGTATGCCCACCATTAGAATACCTCCCTTCATCCACCCACTTCTAATGATGGGCATACATGCACTGTTTATATATGCTGAAGCATGGGGGCATCCTCCCGCAAAAGGCAGGAGCAAATCGCTCCTCCACCCACTGCTGCCCCCACACTTCGGCATATATGCTGAAGTATGTAAGTGTGGTGGTGAAATCACCTCCGACAGCACTGGAGTCACGGCTTTATGTATCGTGGGAGCAAACGCTGTTGCTGTCAAGATAAATAAATCCGCGCTGCAACCGAATGGCGTACCTGCTAAGCAAATGATGGTTAACAAAACAAAATAACATTACAGTAAAACAGTAAGACTTACCATACCTGCAAAGCTAATACAAAAAAACATAGTAAAAAATAAAACATTTAACGCAACCTGTGCCTAAAATATATATATGCCGAAGCATGGGGGCATCCTCCCGCAAAAGGTAGGAGCAAATCGCTCCTCCACCCACTGCTGCCCCCACGCTTCAGCATATATGCTGAAGTATGTAACTGTGGTGGTGAAATCACCTCCGACAGCGCTGGAGTCACGGCTTTATGTATCGTGGGAGCAAACGCTGTTGCTGTCAAGATAAATCCACGCTGCAACTGAATGGCGTACCTGCTAAGCAAATGATGGTTAACAATAAAACAAAATAACATTACAGTATAACAGTAAGACTTACCATACCTGCAAAGCAAATACAAAAAAAACATAGTAAAAAATAAAACATTTTACGTAACCTTGCCTAAAATATATATATATGCCGAAGCATGGAGGCATCCACCCGCAAAAGGTAGGAGTAAATCGCTCCTCCGCCCACTCCTGTTCCCACTCTTCAGCATATATGCTGAAGTATGTAACTGTGGTGGTGAAATCACCTCCGACAGCGCTGGAGTCACGGCTTTATGTATTGTGGGAGCAAAAGCTGTTGCTGTCAAGATAAATAAATCCGCGCTGCAGCTGAATGGCGTACCTGAAAACAAAAAAATGGTCAACAAAAAAACACAGTAAACAGTAAAGTATAAAAAAAATTACATACCTGAAAAGCAAACATGATAAAACATAACAATAAAACATTGCAGAATAGAATACAGTAAAAAAGAGCAGAACAATAGAGAGAGAATAGAGAGTTAACAATAAAACGACAACTATTTTTGTTTTTTTTATTTTATATTTTTTTGTGTTTTTATTTTTTTTACTTTTTTTTTTTTACATTTTTTTTATAACTGTAACTTTTATAACTGTAACCGGTTCCAGGTTTGGGTCTCTCAAAATGCGATGGCATCTTGGGAGACCCTGTGAAAGTGTGTCCTAGTCTGTGCAATGCTGTACCCTACGCTAAAACTCAACTAGTGTATGGTAGCGCTCAAAACATTCACCAATGCAAAGACCAGGATTGCCAGGACAGGAGGGACATTAATAGCGGGTGTCACGCCTATATCCACGCTTTCTGCAGACACAACATTTTCTTTGGGGGGCTCGTTGGGTATGGGTACTCGGGAGGACATAAATAAAATGCCTCTCATGCAGCCGGCTTACTGCATTTGGTTGGGGATGGTGAGGTGGAGCACCGTCTGGAAACAGAAAGGCTCTGACGATCTCTTCCTGGAATTTAAGGAAGGATCCAGTCCATCCTGAAGCTCTGTACAGCACATAAGGGTTCAGCAAAGCCAATTGAAATAAGTATACAGACACTTTTTTGTACCAGCGTCTGGCCTTATGGGCAACTAGGTACGGCGCCAACAACTGGTCGTTGAGGTCCACCCTCCCATATTTTGGTTATATTCCTGGACACAGAGGGGTTTCTCCACAACACCAGTCGCCGTAGTGATTTGGACTGTCGTGTCTGCATGAAGGGATGTAAGAACGAAAACATTCTTATTGTCCCTCCACTTCATAGCGAACAAATTATTACACCGCAAGCAGGCTCTCTCCCCCAGCCTAAGACGGGAATCTACAAGCCTCTGGGGAAAGCCCCAGCGATTAGATTGCATGGTGCCACATGCTCCAATTTGATGATCAAAAAGGTGACTAAAAAGTGACACGCTTGTGTAATAATTGTCCACATATAAATGGTACCCCTTTCCGAAAAGGGGGAATACCAAGTCCCACACAATCTTGCCAGTGCTTCCTATGTAGTCAGGGCAGTTTGTCGGCTCTACGTGACTATCTTTGCCCTTGCAAACCATAAAACTACATGTATAGCCTGTGGCCCTGTCACAGAGCTTATACATCTTGTCCCCGTGTCTGGCACGCTTGCTGGGAAGGTACTGTTTGAATGACAAGTGGCCAGAAAATTTAATCAGGGACTCATCAACGCAGACAACTTGATGGGGAGTAAACAAGTCTGCAAAATGTTGGTTGAAGTGGTTTACAAGGGGCCGAATTTTGTAGAGCCGAACATATTCAGGGTCTCCACGAGGACGACAGAGTTTATTGTTGTTGGAGTGCATGAACCGCAAAATCTGCTAGTAACGTGCCCTGGCCATGGAGGCAGAGAACACGGGCATATGGTAAATTGGGTCAGTGGACTAATATGACCGCAACTCACTCTTTTTATTTATGCCCATGTTGAGGGAAAGGCCCAGAAAGATCTTAAATTCGGAGACCGTAATTGGTCTCCAATCTCTGGCAAGGGAGGACTGGGGATTAGTGGCGATGTGTTGACCAGCGTACAAATCTTTGGTCCACAATAGATCTATAGAGATCTTCGGTGAAAAACAGCAAATAAAAATCCAGTGACGTAAAATCAACTGTTTCCACCTGAATGCCGGGTTGGCCAGTGAATGGGGGAAGTACGGGTGCTGCAGAAGTGGGGGGTTCTCAATTCGGATTGGCGAATGCAGCAGGAAGGGCACTATGGGCACGACGGGCCTGTGTTCATCTTCTTGGTGGCAGCGAGACACTACTAGTGCTTGCCACCTCACCAGCTGGAACTGCACTTATGGGACTCGCCACGTCACCACGTGATACTGCAGTGCTGGATGTACGACCAGGGTGTACTAGGCCGCTGGTGCTTGCCAGTTCACCAGAAGGAATAGCGGCGCTAGTACTTCTCTGCTCCATACGAGGGACCTGCGGTTCTTGCACTTCAAGGACAGAAGAAGAAGTTCGGGGTCTGGTACGCCTGACCTTAGCAGGGACCACAACTCCGTCGTCAGAGCTATCTGTCATGGAGCCGCTGTCCTCTACAGGATCGTATTCTGAGCCTGAATCTGACAGATGAGTGACTTCCTCTTCACTATCTGTCATGCTCAGAAATGAGTAGGCCTCTTCATTAGTGTACCTTCGATTTGCCATTTTGGGCTCTAAATTTAGGGGTACACTAGTGAGACTTACAGGCAAAAAAGCTCCTGACTGTCAGCGAGTGTATCAAAATGCTACCAACAAACTTAGCGATCGCAGGGATCAGGCCTGACTCTGCGAACACTGCAGTTATGTGTGCTTAGTGTGCTGGGCTGATCCCGCTAACACTGCATTTTTGGGAACCCTAATCTGCTGGGGATGCTAGTATAGATCTGATCGGATCAGATATTGATCTGTTCAGATACTATAGCACTAAGGGAGGTGTATGCTGCGTGCATGCATGTTAGCGGTTTTGGCACTAACCTGACACTACCTGGGGCGACGCAGACCTTATCTGACCCTAAAAACTTAACTTATATCACCGCCGGGTAATTAGGGGGTTAAATCTTTATTAGGTAATAAACGGTGGGTGCCCTAAAACTATAATAAACAAACTAACTAACCAGCGTCACCCGTAACAGTCATACGGTGATCACTGGTGAAAGGGTTAACTAGGGGGCAATCAGGGGGTTAAAACCTTTATTAGGTAGTATATGGGGGTCCCTGTCGCTATAAAACACTGACAGCAAACCTATATACTTACCTCCCTAACTAGCATCACCTGTGTCACTAATACAGCGATCAGATAAACGATCGCTTAGTGACACTGGTGATGGGGGTGATCACGGGGTTAAAACTTTATTAGGGGGGTTAGGGGGGTACCCTAGACCTAAAGGGGCTAACCCTAACTGCCTTACCACTTATAACTGTCACAAACTGACACCAATGCAATAATCAGAAAAAAAAACTGCTATTGGTGTCAATGTGACAGGGGGTACAGGGGGGTGATCAGGGGGTGACTGGGGGGTGATGGGGGTGAAAAGTGTGCCTGCGTGTTCTACTGGAAGTGTAGTGTTGGTGCAAACTTACTTGATGTCTTCTCTCCTCGGCGCCGGAAAGAAAAGACCAGCTCGAGGAGAGATGACATCACTTCCTTCGCTTCTGTTTACATTACAGAAGCCGAGGAAGCATCTCATTCGCCAGGAGCGATCGTGAGGAGGGGGGCCACGAATGCGTGGCCTCCCCCTCACCTCTGATTGCCCCTGACGATAATCGAACCGCCGCTGGCACCGGGGGGGTCCGATCGGACCCCCCACCCGCGGGAAGGCAAGGACTTATATATAAGTGCCATTGTGCCGACGTACATCGTCGTGCGGCGGTCGGCAACTGGTTAATAATAAGATTTGGGTTATTTTTACTAAAGAAATGTACTGAGCAGGACGTATTTTGGCCAAAATAATTAAGAAAAATCATTTATTTGAAACATTTTAAAATAAAAACGACAACATTTGTTTTAAATTCTGTCTATTTTTCCATTTTTATAGCAAAAAAATAAAAATCCAGCAGCGATTAAATACCACCAAAAGAAATCTCTATTTGTCTAAAAAATTATATAGGATTCATTGGTGTACAGTGTTGTCATTCAAAGTTTGACAACACTGAAAACTGAAAAATGGCCTTTGCACAAAGGGGGTAAAACAATCCGATCTTGAAGTGGTTAAACAAATTTTACCTAAGCAGCTAAACAATGAGTGAAATTGAGAGTTTCAACTTCAGCTAAATCTGTAGTTTTGTGTTGAGAATAATCTTACCAAATGCACACCCCTAAACCTTGTATTCATAGGCGTGCGCAGGGGGTGTGCCGGGTGTGCCTGGGCACACCCTAATCACCCTGTGTGGCGCAGATTCTCCCTGCTGATATTTCACCAAAGCCCCCCAGTGGGGCTCCTAATTTTTTTTTTTAAATTAATAAAAAAGTAAAATAATAAAAATAAAAAAACTACTGACACCATCCACTGCCCTACTGACAAGTCCAATGCTCTACTGACACCATCCACTGCTCTACTAACACTGTCCATGTTTTAAAAAATTTGGGGTGCACACCCTAATGCAAAAGGGTGCGCACACCTATGCTTGTATTGTTTTTATATAATAACTTAGTTGTAACTTGGTTTAATATCATACAGGTTATAACAGAAATGTATTTTTTTTGTGGAGGGGGGGTTATAGTTATATTTAGTGGGATTTAACGTATGTCAATTACAAAGTGGAGGGAATAGAGCTTGATTTTTTTTCAAGGAATTGTCAAAAACTGTCTCTTGTCATTTTTAACATTTTTGACAGCTTTTTAGTGAAATGTAGGGGTAGTTACCCCCTTACCATTTCACACAGGGGGGGCCGGGATCTGGGGGTCCCCTTGTTAAAGGGGGCTTCCAGATTCTGATAAGCCCCCCGCCCGCAGACCCCCACAACCACCGGCCAGGGTTGTGGGGATGAGGCCCTTGTCCTCATCAACATGGGGACAAGGTGTTTTGGGGGGCTACCCCAAAGCACCCTCCCAATGTTGAGGGCATGTGGCCTGGTACGGTTCAGGAGGGGGGGGGCGCACTCTCGTCCCCCCCCTCTTTTCCTGTGGCCAGCCAGGTTGCGTGCTCGGATAAGGGTCTGGTATGGATTTTTGGGGGGACCCCACGCGTTTTTTTTTTTTTTTTTGGCCGCGAGGTTCTCCTTAAAATCCATACCAGACCTGAAGGGTCTGGCATGGAATTTAGGAGGACTCCCACGTCATTTTTTTTTTTTTGGTTCGGGGTTCCCATGCCGTTTTTATCAATGAACTTCTATGTGTATTGTCGGCAATGCAATAGCCGCGGGTAGTTTTAAATGAGTTTTTTCCTTCAAAATGTCATTTTGCTGTCAGACTGTTCTAAACACAGGAAACATGCGCCCCTTTACAGGCATACTATAGACACCCCCCAGGTACGAAATTTAAAGGGATATTACACTTTTATTGTTTAACTTTAAGCATTATTAAAATCACTGCTCCTGAAAAAACAGCCATTTTTAAAACTTTTTTTTGCATTGATCCATGTCCCCTGGGGCAGGACCCAGGTCCCCAAACACTTTTTATGACAATAACTTGCATATTAGCCTTTAAAATTAGCACTTTTGATTATTCATGTTCGTGTCCCATAGACTTTAACGGTGTTCGCCTGTTCTGGTGCGAACTTTTTTCCTGTTCGCATGTTCTGGTGCGAACCGAACAGGGGGGTGTTCGGCTCATCCCTACTGCAGATATATTTATGGTAATCAATTCCCTTTGCTGTTACATATTTTACTCATGACTGTCGTTTCAATTATAGACATGTTTTTGTCGTGCTGGTCTCAATCATACACCCCTGAAGAAAAGTAACACTCAAAACGCATAAGTAGTCCCGTATGTGTGTTCCATATGCAACGGAGTCAATGATTGTAAACCTCATGCACTGTATTGCATACCCACTGTGTCGCACATCCTGTAATTTTCTTTTGTATTTTCTATTTGCTTTGTACATATATGTACATCTACACCCTTTGTTAAGAAACCTTACATTCATGATCACCACAGAGTAGCTTTTTCCCTTTAAAGTCCCATAAGAGGAACAAATTTCCCTATGTATAGACTATTGGGGATGCGGGTTAATCCTACTCTCTAGACCAACTTAGCACCACCCCTCCATTATCACAATGTAAAGTAGTGAGTGTACAGCTTGTATAACAGTGTAAATTTGCAAACTTTTTTTATTTTGTATGTATTAATAAAAAACATCTATTTTATTCAAATTTTTCTTTTCAATATTTCAGCACCTAGAAAGCCCCCTCAAAAAACCTTTCTATCTATCTATCTATCTATCTATCTATCTATCTATCTATCTATCTATCTATCTATCTATCTATCTATCTATCTATCTATCTATCTATCTATCTATCTATCTATCTATCTATCTATCTATCTATCTATCTATCTATCTATCTATCTATCTGTATCATAGAAGTTGTCATGGCTGACTTCAAGGATTTTTTGAGCAATGTCATAGTAAGTCTATCCTAAGGACAGGTTGAGTCTCCTCTCATTACCAAACAATGCAGAAAGCCTAGCTTCTAAGCCTTGAACCCTTTGTTGGGACAGATAATGTTTAACCACTTCAGCCCCAGAAGAATTTACCCCCTTCCTGACTGGGCCATTTTTTGCGATATGGCATGCATCGCTTTAGCTGAGAATTGTGCGGTAATGCAACGCTGTACCCCCCAAAAAAAATGATGTCCTTTTTTCCCACAAATAGAGCTTTCTTTTGGTGGTATTTGATCACCTCTGCGGTTTTTATTTTTTGCGCTATAAACAACTTTGAACTTTTTGCTATAATAAATATGCCAAAATGTAAAAAAAAAACAAACACATTTTTTCCTCAGTTTAGGCTGATATATATTCTTTTACTTATTTTTGGTAAAAAAAAATCTAACTAAGCGGATATTGATTGGTTTGCGCAAAAGTTATAGCTTCTACAAAATAGGGGATAGATTTATGGCATTTTTATTATTATTATTTTTACTAGTAATAGCAGCGATCTGCGATTTTTATTGGGACTGCGACATTGCGGCAGACAGATCGGACACTTTTGACACTTTTTTTGGGACCATTGACATTTATACAGTGATGAGAGCTAAAAATAGCCACTGATTACTGTATAAATGTCACTGACAGGGAAAGGGTTAACGCTAGGGGGCGATCAAGGGGTTAAATGTGTTCTCTCAGTGTGTTCTAACTGTAGGGGGATGGGACTGCCTGGGGAGGAGACCGCTCGTTGTTCCTAAATACTAGGAACACACGATGTGTCTCCTCTCCTCTGCCAGAAAACACACACACATCCCTGTTCTGGCTCTGTCAGGAGCGATCGCAGGTGCTCGGCGGACATCGCGGCTGCCGGGCACGCGCATCGCCTCCTCAGTGATGCGGCGAGTGCGTGGGCCCTATACCCCTTAAAGCAGCCGCCGTACAGCTACGGCGATTCGCACAGGGGAGCCATTCTGCCGCCGTCAAACGGCCATTTGATGGCGGGTGGTAGGCAAAAGGTTATGTGTTCAAGTTTACAACTCATAATTAAGATCTGCATGCACAGTAAAGACAGGGGTAGTTATGGCAAATGCAGCTAGTAGGAAGGTAAGCAGCAAATTTTTAATTTTTTTTTAAGTTATGATATGTGAATGAGAACATGTAATAAATATATCATAAAGTAGTGTTATCTCAATTTGGCTGCAAAAGTAGAAATACACTTTATGTATATCATAGTTACATAGTTAGTAAGGTTGAAGAAAGACACCAGTCCATCAAGTTCTACCTGAGTGTGGGTGCATGTCTACAATTATCCCTATTTTATTTAAGGTACCCATACAGCGCCATCAATTTTACGCAGCGCTCCACACATACATCACACACTCACATTGGTCCCTACCCTCAAGAAGCCCACAATCCAAGGTCCCCAACTCACATTCATATACCAGGGCCAATTTTGGACAGAAGCCAATTAACCTACCATGGGGATTGACTTGTTTAGCTGTTCATTGCTTTTTTCCTATTGTATATTGAAAGTGAATCTTTGAGACAATAGCATGGTATGTTCATGTAATAAGTTTGTCCTGAAAGATACAGAAAGATCCATTTATACTATACAGCTGAATTTAGTTTCAATAATTTACTTTAGCTCTGTTTAGCATTGTTTGTTTGTTTTTTTCTGTTTGCTCATGGTGATCTGGCCAGTAGCACACTCTCTACCTTAGGGTACCTACACTCAGTGCTGTGTTTTGGCCTAGGCGGCACTTTGGGGGGGGGCAAAAAAGCCGCCCCCCCCACCAAAACGGCATCCGTGCCCTCCTCCCGGCTCTCGCACAGCAGGGCACATCAGCAGAGTAAAGCTCAGCAGTGCAGTGGCATCGGGGCTGCAGATGGGGCCAGAAATCAGTGTAAGCAGGAGCCATCATTCTCTTTCTCCGATTAGTCCTCTGCTGTGGCCAATCATGGGGAGGGAAACAGCGGTCAGGAAGCTGGGCGGCAGCACTGCAAAACCAATTAGAGCCGCTCTCTCTCTTTCTTCTCTCTTCTCTCTTCGGCTGACAGAAAGGGGAGGGGGGGCGAGCGGGGGGGTTTTCTCTGGTAAATGGAGCAGCGCTGTGACAGGGAGAGGAGAGATGCGGATTGTCTGTAAATCTCCCCCGCTCGCTCCCCCTCCCCTTTCTGTCAGCCAAAGAGATAAGAGAAAGAGCGGCTCTAATTGGTTTCACCGTGCCGCCACCCAGCTTCCTGACCGCTGTTTCCCTCCCCATAATTGGCCACAGCAGAGGGCCAATCAGAAGACTCTGGGGGCATCATAGGAAAAGTAGTCCCTGAAGAGTGGCGGCCCCTGTGTGTCCACAGATATCATGCTACAGCCCCCAGTATGCATGCACTCTGCTGGAGGGTGTTACAGGAGAAAAAGAGTACTGTACTGGGGGAAGCCAGATAGGGAGCCACACTGTACCCGCACCACCAGAGCCACGCTGTACCCGCACCACCAGAGCCATGCTGTACCCGCACCACCAGAGCTACGCTGTACCCACACCACCAGAGCCACGCTGCACCCGCACCACCAGAGCCACGCTGTACCCACACCACCAGAGCCATGCTGTACCCACACCACCAGAGCCACGCTGTACCTGCACCACCAGAGCCACGCTGTATGCACACCACCAGAGCCACGCTGTACCCGCACCACCAGAGCCACGCTGTACCCGCACCACCAGAGCCACGCTGCACCCGCACCACCAGAGCCACGCTGTACCCACACCACCAGAGCCACGCTGTGCCCACACCACCAGAGCCACGCTGTACCCACACCACTAGAGCCACGCTGTATGCACACCACCAGAGCCACGCTGTACCCACATCACCAGAGCCATGCTGTATGCACACCACCAGAGCCACACTGTATGCACACCACCAGAGCCACGCTGTACCCGCACCACCAGAGCCATGCTGTACCCGCACCACCAGAGCCACGCTCTACCCGCACCACCAGAGCGAGGCTGTACCCACACCACCAGAGCCACGCTGTATGCACACCACCAGAGCCACGCTGTATGCACACCACCAGAGCCACGCTGTACCTGCACCACCAGAGCCACGCTGTACCCGCACCACCAGAGCCACGCTGTATGCCCACCACCAGAGCCACACTGTACCCGCACCACCAGAGAGCAACGCTGTACGCACACCACCAGAGCCACGCTGTACCCGCACCACTAGAGCCACGCTGTACACGCACCACCAGAGAGCTATGCTGTACCTGCACCACCAGAGAGCCATGCTGTACCCGCACCACCAGAGAGCCACGCTGTACCCACACCACCAGAGAGCCACGCTGTACCCGCACCACCAGAGAGCCACACTGTACCCGCACCACCAGAGCCTCGCTGTACCCACACCACCAGAGCCACGCTGTACACGCACCACCAGAGAGCCACGCTGTACATGCACCACCAAAGAGAGCCATGCTGTACCCGCACCACCAGAGGAGGAGAAAGATGAAGCCACTGCCAGGGTAGAGACATGCTACACTACTGACTAGAGTCGGCCTGGGCAACCCAGAGTGAGCGACCGTCTAGCCAGAGGGATCACTGTTGTGGTTTCATCGGGTCTGTTAAGAGAGCCTGTTGGCCATTATCCATTACTGTTCCCAGGGACTGAGCCATTAGGAAGTGCCTAACCTGATGTCCTCTAGCCCAACCCTAGTGATGCCACGGTCCCAGAGCCCACAAGTTCCGGCACTGAGTTTTGGTAACTGGCCAGACAGGGATGCGCTAGCGTGGGCACCCAGGACATTTGCCGCCCGGAGTCCCACAAGCGGCGATGGGCTTTCCGTGGCAGCCGACACCTCTCCCCCACTGTCAGCTACACACACTCCTCGGCTCCTCCTCCCTTCTCCTTCTCGGCTCCAATGTTCTAGTGTACACAGCCAGGAGGAGGAGGAGCCACAGAGGAGGGACACGACTTCAGTGCAAGAGCCTCCCAAAGCACCCAGCACATATCCCCTTACTCCCCAAATGAAAAGATGCCGCATCCTTCACTGTCCTCCTCCCGCGGCGTCCCTCTGTCCTCCCATGAAGATGACAGGGCGGATCTTAAAAAGGAAGGGGTGTGGCCTTGACAGGAAGGGGTGGGTCATAGTTAAATTAGGGGGTGCGCGAGCTTAGTCAGGCCTAGGGCAGCACAAAACCTAAATACACCACTGCCTACACTCTCAATGAAGGAGCACAGGACACCTTTGGGCAGCAGAATTGTCAGTCTGGGGGGGAGGGTAGTGTTAAATGTACTGGCAAATTTAAATACACTAACAAACTGAAGCCGAACTCCAGCTAACACTTTTTAAGCAGTAACAGGAACAGTTTTGTTCCTTTAAAGATACAGGCTTTACATAAATAAAAGCTTGCAAACACCCCTGTCAATGGTAAATGCTAACATCTAACTGTTGCATCTGCAGGACAGATTTTTCTGTTGAAAAATAACAAACTTACTGGCTGTATCACCAGGTGAAGATAAAAAAAGAAAGTAAAAAACAAAACAAAAACAAGCCACCACATATAAGAATTAGTATGTGGCAATATAATAAATGTTTTGTTTTTGGGTTTAATACTGCTAGGTTTAATTACATCTTAAAATTACAATTAAAATTAATTACAACTATGTTTTCAGAAATGTACTGAAGCACACAAATCCTGCATGTATGAATGCAAACTTTTACGTTAATTAACTGACATAAAAACTAATCGTGTATTTTCTGGTATTATTAACTCTATATTGCCAAAAGTATTGGGACACTTTCCTTTACAAGCACATGAACTTTAATGGCATCCCAGTCTTAGGCTGGGTTTGCACTATTGCGAATTGGATACAGATATCCCCGCATCCAATTCACATGTCAGGAGATTGTGACCGGCTCTCAATGGAGTCGGTTCACACAATGCTGTGGAGCGAATTGCACAGGTATTCTGTGCATCTCCTGGTCTGTTTCAGCTCCAAATTCAGCCAAAAATTTTGACCAAAATTACACCTGAAACAGTAAACAGGGATGTACCAGACCCCTGCTGTGAGACGCTCAGCAAGCCAGTGTGAACCCAGCCTTAGTCTGTAGGATTCAATATTGAGTTGATCCACCCTTTGCAGTTATAACAGCTTCAACTCTTCTGGAAAGGCTGTCCACAAGGTTTAGGAATGTGTCCATGGGAATGTTTGACCATTCTTCCAGAGGCACATTTGTGATGTCAGGCATTGATGTTGGATGAGAAGGCCTGACTCACAGTCTCTGCTCTAATTCATCCCAAAGGTGTTCTATCGGGTTGAGGTCAGGACTTTGTGCAGGCCAGTCAAGTTCCTCCACCCCAAACTCGCACATCCATGTCTTTATGGACTTTGCTTTGTGCACTGGTGTGCAGTCATGCTGGAACAGGAAAGGGCCATCCCCAAACTGTTCCCACAAAGTTGGGAGCATGAAATTGTCCAAAATCTCTTGGTATGCTGTTGGCTTAAGAGTTCCCTTCTCTGGAACTAAGGGGCCAAGCCCAACCCCAAAACAACAACCCTACACCATAATCCCCTCTCCACCAAATGATTTAGACCAGTGCACAAAACAAGGTCCAAGTATCTGGGGGTCACCTTATCTTAAGAAATTCCAGATTCTGATAAGCCCATCACTTGCAGACCCCTGCAACTACCTAGCCAGGGATGTGAGAAAAGGTCCATGATGAGGGTATGTGGTCTGGTATAGTTGAGGATAGGTGGTGGGTACACACTGGCCCCCTATTTTCTGCCCTGCTAGGCTTCATGCTCAGATAAGAGGGGCTCTTTTGCCTTGTTTTTACTAAAAGAAAAAAGAGCACCTAAATATTGAATTTCTTGCATCATTACAAAAAAAAGCAAACAGTCATTTTTGTAAAATGTACCGTATATACATCTGTATTAAAGTCATTTTAAAGCAACGTAAACATAAAAATGATCATCCATTTAATGCTGTGCTTCCTTTTGGCCTGTTAAATATAGCATTAAGAACATTCTCTTATATCTGTTTGATAAATGCACAGTATGCTTGTTGATATTTCCAGAAATCGTAATAGCTGACTCCTTTCTGTGGTCTCTGCCTGTGCTGCACTGCCATTATATTGTTATGAAGACTACAGAGCCCTGTCTTTCTACTGTATGTTATTGATAAGTGGTCAGAGGGAGTTTTCAGTAGTCCAGAGCAGGCTTGGAATGGGATGCCCAACATTTAAGAGGAGGGGCGATGTGACTGAGTTTGCAGTCTAGGCTGTAGCTAGGCAGGTTTAGAGGCCTACTTGATTGGGCGGTAGCAAGGTGTGGTTGGGTGTGGCAGGGCGGGGTCATTAGGGGTCTAAAAAGTGGGTGTTGACTGAGGGTCAGTCAGAGTTCGGTCAGCCTAGGAGAAGCTTTTGGAACCCTTGTGCAGGTCTGTGCTGTAGGACCCTCACCATGGTGGACATTGAGAGCATGCTCTCGCAGATCAGGGCAGCAGCGGTGGTGAATGGCCCCCAGTGGCTGGAGTCCCAATTGACCGACATGCTGCAGGGGTCGGGGCAGGTTCTGCTACACCTACCCCCACTTGTCACGGGTTAGGAGGTCTCGGCCTCCTGTACGCCTCAGTCCAGATGTGAACCCTAGGGTTGGCTGCCTCACTAGGAGCCCCATCCAGGACCCTTAAGCCCCTAAAGCTAAGAGGAACCCCCCTCATCATGCACCTCAAATGCTCACTTGCATTCTGAGGTGGTTTCCTGCGAAATTGGCTAAGACAGTGTCCTTAGGGAGGATGGCAGGCCCGTTTGCTTTCCCGCCACTTGGCGACTTGGTGGTTTCCCCTCTCGGGGGGGTCCCCAAGAAGGAACTCAATAAATTTCACCTTATCCACTATTTATCCCACCCTCGGGCTGGTTCAGTCAATGATGCAATTGATTCCAACCTGTGCGCGGTGTCCTATGCCTCTTTTGACGATGCCATTGCATGGGTGCGCAAGTATGGCAAGAGTTAGCTACTAGCCAAAACTGACATTGAGACAGCCTTCCGATTGCTGCCCATCCACCCACAGAGTTTCCGCCGGTTGGGTTGCGTGTGACAGGGTAAATATTTTGTTGATCGCTCTTTGGGTTGCTCCATTTCCTGTTCCTTTTTTTAAACTTTCAGTTCCTTTCTTGAATGGGTGGTACGGGATTTGTCTGGTTTGCAGTCCATTATCCATTATTTGAATGATTTCTTGGTTATCGGCTCTCCGGGGGCTCAGACTTGCCAGATCTTGTTGGCCACAGTCCAGCATGTGTTCGAGGTTTTTTGGGTGACTTTGGCACCAGAAAAAACCAAAGGCCCAATTGAGGAACTGAAATTTTTGGGTATCATCATTGATACGATTTGGATGGAATGTTGGCTACCCGTGGATAAGCTGGAAGATCCTCGGGGGTCTGTTATCGGTGCTCATCGTTGCAAAAATTGCAATTACGTTCCCTGCAGTCTCTTCTGGGCAATTTCGCATGCCGCATCATGCCTATGGGTCGAGTGTTTTGCTGGCGGCTGGCGGCTGGCGGCTGGCGGCAGCCACTTCTGGAACAAACTCCCCACACCATTTCATGAGACTAAACAAGGAACATCGAAATGATCTGCTTATCTAGGAGATGTTCCCTGACAAGTACAATGGGCGGTCCTTGTGGATGGAGGTGGCGGTGTCAACATCGATTTGGATCTCTATACGGATGCGTCAGGTTCAGTGGGCTATGCGGCCTATTTTAGGGTTTAGGGTTTGTCCTTCTACATGGACAGCATACTACTGGGTCTGGCGGGAATGGCACAAGTTGGTAAGTTCGGTGGGTGGGTGCTTTCAGGAGGAGGACCGGTTGCATGTTTTGTTATATTTCATTGGCATGAACTTCAAGGAAGAAGTCTCTATTTCCTCATTGAATCGTAAAATGGGGTTCCTAGCATTTCTGTTTCAGCTTTAAGGGTTGGCATACGCCACAAAATCTTTTTTGGTTAAAAAAGTTCTGTGGGGTTTTACTCTGGCCTTTTACAGGGCCCTCCGCATGGGTGAACTAGTCAGTTCTTCTACCCCTGTCGGGGGAGGTTTGGGAGCTTTAGAAATCACAGTTCGTGGTGACCGGGGTTCTTTGTTTATTCAGAAGTCAAAGACTGATAAACTGGGCAGATGGTCAAATATCAAGCTTGGATGGGTTCCTCATTCCTCTTATTGCCCAGTCACTGCTGTGCTCGATTGGTTGAAGCTCAGGCTGAGTGAGCCTCGGCCTTTTCTGACACATGCCGCTTGGCGTTGTTGTGGTTTCAGTTTTTAGGAAGTGCTTATTGTCTGCAGGGTTTACTCCTACGGACTTCGCTTCCCATTCTTTCAGGATTGGGGCTGCCATGGAGGCTTCTAGATGGGGACTGGGTGATCGGGTTTTGCAGCGCATTGGGCGCTGGGTATCCTGGCGTGTCAGTTAATATGATCGTCCTCATCTCTTATAAGTTTGCTTGTTGTTCCATTTACCCTGTGCTCCTGTCTGCCGTTGTTCTTGTCGAATCTTTGTTTGTCTCTATCTGTTTTTTGTTCTGGTCATTATGTGTTGCTAGTAATCCAGTCATTTTTATGTTTTTCAGGCAGAGAATGTTTGGTGTGGATACTCGGTCACTCCTACGTTTTTTGGGGTGCCAGGAGGGCTGCAGTCAGACCAGAGGGCAGGCAGTTGGGGTTTCCTCGGACTACAGCCAGTGTGCGGTCGATCGGTGTCCTGGGCATAATGTGGTCCCGGGTGTTGCTGGAAGTCCATCGTTATGCCAGATTTGATCGCCCCCCACATTTTGCTTTTGCATGTTGGGGGTAAAGATCTCGGGCTTCGGGCAGCATTGGGAATTGATCCGGGACATTAAACTTGATTTTCCTGCACTTGAGATCATTTTTCCCCAGACACCATTTTGGTTTGGTCAGACATTGTGGCCAGATCCGCATGGCACCTGGCCCGCTCCATGGATAAGCTCAAAAAGGCTTGGATAAAAGTGAACAAGGAAGTGACAACATTTTTTGTCAAGAATGGCGGCCTGGCGGTGCGCCATCTGGAGTTGGAAGGGGATAACTGGATCTATGTGAGGGGGATGGGGTTCACCTGAACTCCATCAGCATAGATATGTGGTTACTGAGTTTACAGGAGGGTATTCAGAGGGCTTTTTGTCTGTGGCAGGCCACCCAAGCGTGAGGTGTCACACTTGGGCATCGGTGGCAGGGGTTTCAGGCTTTTGAACGTGGGCGTGGTCAAAATTGTCTGTGGAGAATGATGGGTTGGGCCCATCTTTGGTATGGATTCCTTCCCGTAGATGCGACATCAGTATGGCGATATTTGTATTGGGGCTGTATCAGGTGGTATTATGGTAACTAATTGTCCCCGAGTCAGTGTAATTGCGGCTGAGGGCCGTGGTAAGGAACTTGGTGCTTGATACAGCCAATTTGGTAGACCATGCTTGCCTCCAAATACCCTGGATTTAAGAGAGTCAGTATTATATATTTAGTGGGTCAAATTCATCTTTCATGGAATGTAATAAAATATATATTTGTTGAATTGTGTTTTGTTAATAAAAAGGCTGCTATGGTCGTTTAAAATCCATTTTAAGGTCGTAGTGTCTTATTTACATAATGTGGGTAAGGCAGGAAGTATGGTTTGGTGCAGCCTGCTCAGTGCCCATTTGCAGCCCTTAAATTGCCCAACAATGCACCCTGCTCAGTGCCCATCTGCAGCCATTAAATTGCCCAACAATGCAGCCAGTCCAGTGCCCATCTGCAGCCATTAAATTGGCCAACAATGCAGCCTGTCCAGTGCCCATTTGCAGTCATTAAATTGCCCAAAAATGCAGCCTCCTCAGTGCCCATCTGCAGCCATTAAATTGCCTAACAATGCACCCTGCTCAGTACCCATCTGCAGCCATTAAATTGTCCAACAATGCAGCCTATCCAGTGCCCTACTGTAGCCATTAAATTGCCCAACAATGCAGCCTGTTCAGTGCCCATCTGCAGCCTCACCTTTCCCACCATTGCAGCCTCGCCAGTGTTGGATTATCACTGCTGTCTCAGAGGGAAGAGGAGGAGCGAGCGCTGCTAAATTAAACAGAGCCACGATCTCCTGTGTACCCAGTGTGCCATCACTCAAAGCCATGCCTCCTGGTCCTGTTCATATGATAGGCAGAACAGTGGTCCAATGCGTAGCCAGGAGGTGTGGCTGTGCGAGACGGAGCGCCGGGTACACAGGAGATCCCGGCTCAAAGTAATTCAATGGCGCTCGCTCCCCTTCCTTCGGAGACAGCAGGGATTGGCGTATAACACGCACACACAATTTCCCCCTGATTTTCAGGGGAAAAAGTGTCTGTTATATGCCGATAAATACAGTATTTAACATCACATCTTTAAAAGCTTATAAGCAAAAAAAAATCTTAGATGTAAAAAAAAAAACTCAGTGTAGTGTAATAATTGTTTTGAGGCTCAAATCAAGCATTTGCCAAATTCCTGGAAGACAAACTGTAAACAAACAAAATAAATGATTCTATTAGTGGTAGCTGAAGAGGATTCTTTTGTGACAATTTCTAATGCAGCAAATGATTTCTGTCCAGATTGCTGTGTATTGCTTCTGTTGACTCTAGCTCACATTGGCATTTGTTCAATGGTTTTTGTTTTTTTCTCAGGAGTTGTACAGTTATATAGCTCAATGGAATGTTGAGTATATTGTAATTGATAAAACATTCTATTTTACAGAATATTTTGCATTCTTCAATCGTTTTTCAACAGAACATTCTATCAACATTTCCTCATGAAATTGTTTTTACTCGGGAACAATTATTTTTAATCTTTCTTTTACTTGATGACATTTTCTTAGTGTTTAGCAGCTTGTCTAAGAGATATTATGTAATTCAGAACTGATCTAACTAACATTAAATGACAATAGTAAAATGTACTAGTGAAGACATTCTTTGACTACAGGTATATGCTAGTATGCTGGTGCATGTGTGTGCATATAGGCTTGAACTATAAGTTCATAGTTTGTACTATGTTTTTCAACAATTATCACATGTTCATTTTGTGTTACTTGGTGCCACGTTAATGAAATAAAGCTCTTGACTGCAGCATTTTACCCTGTAAAGTAAAGCGCAATAAACCAGAAAAAAATATTTAGATTGGTGGTATAACAGCTAGGGATCCATTTGTTGTTTACATTGCACATATAGATAGGAAAGACAATTTTTCCTGGAACCAGCATTGCTTCCCTGTAAATAATCTCTTGCTATATACCGAAAAAAAAAACACATGACAAAGGGAACAGAGACAACCCCCAGATGGCAAAGTAAGAACCTCCTTTCTGCTGCACCTAAGATCTTGCTACTTAAAATCCAGGTCTTAGATTGCCTTATCACAGGCAATCTCATGCAAAAACCTCAAAGAAGCAGAATTCTACTGTTTTTAATGCATTGGACAAATAAAAAAATGTATCTTTCTGATATTTTATTTACATTCATGTAATATATCATGTGCATATTTTATGTAAAAAACAAAACAAAAAATAAAAATTTGGGTTGAAAAGGTATTTAGAAAGTCAATGAAATCTACAGATGTCCAAAAAAGGCACTGTGCCTCAAATGTTAGGAAGTACAAAAAGAAGAAGTTTTTTTTTTTTAACTGACCATGCTGATATGATATTAGTCCCAGATAGCAAACAATTGTGCTGCAAGTTTGAAAATGGCCTGCTAAGCTGTTGCTAGACTTGCCAGGCTTCACAAGTTTGTTGCACAATTGCAGCAAGGCGGCATTGCATGACTCCAGAGCAACTTTCTTTGCAAACATTCTGTAAGTCTGCTGCAGGTTCTGGTTCAGTTGTGCAATAGTCCTCCAAGCATAGGGGTCACTGTGGCAAAGTTTTCATGTCGTGGACTTGCAGAGCTCTTGCTGTAGACTCTCCACTGCAACTTTGCAATTGCTAGAGACTTGACAGGCAAATTTGCTGCAAGATGGAAAAGTGTCAACTAGAGCTTGTGCTTCAAGCGCTCTGCAAATTTGTGGCAAGTTATCCCTGCTATCTGGGTACTGAAGTTCTGACGTTACAACTAGTTTCTTATGAAAACCTACACTAGCTATATTTTAATGCCCCCCCCCCCCCCATTTTGTAGATAGAAATATATATTTCATTAACAGCACATTTTGCTTGGAAAAAAGAGACATTTTTGATATTGGTATTGGTATTTTACAGCAAATTACCAGAATGTAGTAACAACAGCATATATCTGAATTTATTGTATAAAACAGGTTTATTTTTTCCATCATTTACTTACCAGTTGATGCTCTGTCCTTCATATTCCCCTCTTAAGAAAAACTTGGAAAAGTACTAACCCTAAGCTTGTGAATACATAGAACAACATCCATAGTTGTTATAAGGGCCCTACTTGTTCATGGTGCTAATGGAAAAATGTCAGGCACAAGAGGATTAGACTGCATGTAACAGCCACATCCTGCTAAGATAGTTAATTACAATAAGGGAATCTGTCCATGCTCTCTTTACAGACCCCCCACCTTCACTTTTGTCTTCCTTTCTCTTAACATTTGGGAAAAAAGGCAGTAGAAAAAGGTCACGTGGCTGACCATTATGCATTGTTGCATTTAGTGCACTAGCCTGCTGTGACATGCTCCATTTTGCTGGATCTCATGTTGATTTGTAGCACCAATTCAAGCTGTATGTTACAAGGAACACCATCTATAAGTGCTAGCTTGGAGAACATTGTGCATTTAGCACACAACAAAACACAGTAATGTTATACCACATACTGAACTTAATTCTGTGTTTGGGTTTATATTTTCTTTAAATATATGTATATCAAGATAATTCAAGTTTAGGTTCTTAGAAATTGCACCTGATAAGCTGTTTATTGGTGGTGTACTACATTTGTCCAATGTATTATTAATATTATTTATTTTCCTTTTTTCCTTTGCATAATGTGCTGACAAACTGCAACACTATATTCCTCTACGCTAAGTAAGAGAGGTCAAGAGAACATCCATTAGTAAGAAAACTCCCTCCATTGCCACGTACCTCCTTATAATCCTGCTGCTTGTATTCTGATGTGTACATGGAAACAAATTGAAACATAACATCTTACTTTGCAAAGAGAGAATGGTTGCAAGGCTTTTATTTGGAAGGAGAAATGTTTATTTTTTTACCTTGGAAAAAGAGAAAAAATATTGTTAGGCACCAAGTTGATTCTCCATAAAGTATTACCTTTAGTATTATCTTTCAAATACATGCAGATTTTAAAATATATTTTAGATGAAAACATACTGGTGAGAAATGTTATCACAGAGCAAATAAGTTGTTATAAAACCAGTGCTACATTTAAACATTTAAAAATTGTACCTAAAGATATTTAGCTGATAATATTGTTAAAAATGCGCACATATATGTAGAGGGATAAAAATAACAATCTGATCAAGACTATGTTTATTTAATTCTTTTACCAATGTGCTATTCTGCACCGGAATTTAGAGTACACTGTTAAAGCATAAATAAAAAACAAACTTTTTTGTTTTTCATTTTGGATAGAGTGAGGGGGGGGGGGGGAATTAAAACACCTGTACTTTTTTGTTTTATGTCCTATTGTAAAGATTTCCTTTTTGTCCCATAGCCATAGCAAGAAGTGAGCGAAAATCTCTCCACAAAGAGGGAAATTACATCGTAGAGAGTAATCACCAGAACTAGTATTCCCCTTGGAGAATTTCCCAAACTGAAATTTTGGATTGCCTTTCACTTTCACATGTGATAATACTGGTCACCAAGACAAATAGAGAGGGTGAGTCTTCCTAACGCCTAAAAGCCAGCACTTCAACAATGTTTCAGAATGACCTTTTACTGAAATTCCATATCAGCAAAAAAAAATTAATCCAACATTTTGAGAGTATGCAGATTCTCTTTCTGTCTGTGACAGACAGACATGAATGCCGACAGTTATGTGGGTCTATACAGTATATACAGCATATACAGTATACTAATCACCCAAACACGTCTTGTGTGTGGGGGTAGAATATGCATCCTAAGGAAGTACCATCCCTTGAGAGACAAATATAGAAATCTGAGTAAGGTTTGGGACTTTTCATGTACTTCCTTGGGGTAATATCCACGTTATATAAAATCATTTGTACATAACTTTATTTTTGAGCATTCTACAATTCATAAAAAGAAAGGGGTTTGTTCCATAAAAATAAGTTAGGGGACACCAATACGCTTATCTTTTGGTGGCTGTTCTACTGAATTATTTTGGTTACTTCCTGGTCTTCAACAAAATGGCATTTCTGGTATTTCCTGTGCCTTTGAGCATAGATCTAACGGTGGCTGTGTCACTTCCAGTCACTGGCAAAATGGGCGACTGATCACTTCCTGTTTGCAATTTTTACATAGTTACATAAACACAAGTCCATCAAGTCCAACCTGTGTGTGTGTTTTTATGTTAATAGCACATTGTATACCCCTGTATGTTGTGGTCGTTTAGGTGCCCATCTAACTTTTTTAAATTATCGATGCTCCTGGCTGAAACAGTGATAAAGGTGGTTAAAGCGCTAAACCTTAAAAACTCAAAAAAGAGCTGCTACAAACAATGTGACAAACATAAATATATAAAGTAGGTAAATGGTAGCGCTAATAAAAAACAGCATAAACACCATATGAAGTAGTGTGTAAATGTCTCTCCAAACACGTGGGAGTACCCAACTAAAAGGGCATACTCAAAAATTCAAAGAAAAGTCTGTGCAAATGGTGATGAGGTGAAGTGGGTCAGGAATAAAACTCCTTCAAAATTCTAAATATCCAACCTGAGGTCATTGAAACAGTGGGTGGATGTGAATACGCTTACCAGAACCGATGGACTCTAGTGCCAGCAGCATAGAGTCAATCGAGCAGTGTGCCACCACGGGCAGATGTAAAGATGGCCCAAAGCAGATGGATGGCTTTCGGACATGGACCACACGGCTGGATCACAATGGCAAAAGCAGGAATGTATTCAAGGTTCGGACGTTTTCTCATGTCTGGGAAGTATGTGGAAAAAAGTGAAATGCCTCCACATAGTGCAAATCAAGGTTGTTTATTGCTAAAAAAACACTGTACATAAAAGTGATCACAAGAATAAAAACAGAGTGGCAATGTAGAGAGTAGTAGCGTTTTGATCACTAGACCTTCAACAGGGGCATAAAAAAACCTCTACTACACTGCCTAAATATATAAATGACCTTAAAAATAAAATTGTTATTTTTCGGTTCAAGAGTGCGTCTGGGAGTTTGATAGGATCCTACTCCAGGGTTGTGTGGTGGTTCGTAAACCAATCTCCTGTCTAAGTTTGTTACTATTGGATTACGAGTCCCCATGGGAAGAGACTCACTCTCCAAAGGGGCAGGAGGAGTAATCTTTTTTTGCCAATTAAAAATTAAATGTGTACTATATTTAGTGAAATCTCTATTGTATTTCTTTTGCTGTTAGTTTCTTTTGTTTCTTTTTTTTTAGTGTGGAGGAAAGAGTAATGTGTACTGTAATGTCCTTACTGTATGCTGGTGACCATTTCTGGAGATTTAATCATCTCCGGTTTGGTCATTTTTATACATTTCTTCTTGTCCATTTTCGAACATTTGAGATGGTGAATTTTAATGTTTAATTTATTTTTAATATTATTGTCATTTTTATGTTTACTCTTATTTTTATTTTTTGTTTAGTGGTTAAAATCAGGTGATCGGGACCTGTCACGTGGCCCCGCTGTTTGTGTGCTTCGGCGCCTTCCCGCGGAGCCGCGTGCCTTGTTTTCCTGTTTATCCCGTGTTTTTTTATTTCCGTCCTCGCGGTTTTCTATATGACACCCGCGGGGCCGCGTGCCTTGTTTTCCTGTTTATCCTCGCGGTTTTCTATATGACACTGTTTGATATTGGTCACATGTCTGCCAGGTCATGTGATCGTCACGCGATCAGTCCCGCATTTTCGCTGGCTTTTTGACGTGACGCACGTCGCTGGCTGGCCGCCCCGCCATGCGGTGTGTGTCCTTCCGGGTGGACGTCACGTGGTTCGTCCTGCTTTTTCGCAGGCTTTCTTACGTGACACATGTTCTGGGCTTGTCAGCTGACTGTCCTGTCATGTGACGTGTGCTCTTCTGGTTGGGCGATTCTGGCAGGTTTTGCCCAATGACTGGCTGATGATTGGATCCCACGGTGAAGCTTGGCCACATGTAACATGTGACCATCTTCTATCCAATGACATTCCTTCCTCCAGTCTCCTCTTAGCTGATTGGTCTTGTGGTTTAATTTTATTTTTAAGGTCATTTATATATTTAGGCAGTGTAGTAGAGGTTTTTTTATGCCCCTGTTGAAGGTCTATTGATCGAAACGCGTAGGGCTACTACTCTCTAAATTGCCACTCTGTTTTTATTCTTGTGATCACTTTTATGTACAGTGGTTTTTTAGCAATAAACAACCTTGATTTGCACTATGTGGAGGCATTTCAATTTTTTCCACATACTTCCCAGATATGAGAAAACGTCCGAACCTTGAATCCATTCCTGCTTTTGCCATTGTGATCCAGCCGCGTGGTCCGTGTCCGGAAGCCATCCATCCGCTTTGGGCCATCTTTACATCTGCCCGTGGTGGCACACTGCTCGATTGACTCTATGCTGCTGACACTAGAGTCCACCAGTTCTGGTAAGCGTACCCACATCCACCCACTGTTTCGATGACCTCAGATTGGATATTTAGAATGTTGAAGGAGTTTTATTCCTGACCCACTTCACCTCATCACCATTTTCACAGACTTTTCTTTGAATTTTTGAGAATGCCCCTTTAGTGGGGTATCCCCGCTGAAACCACTGCTTGTGGAAGAGAATTTCACATCCTTGCCGCTCTTACAGTAACGAACCCTGTATACAGTTTAAGGTTAAACAGATTCTCTTCTAATTTTGGTGAATGCCTGCGTGTCTTATTAAATTCCCTTGTGTGGAAAAGTTTTCTCCCTATTGTGGGGTCACCAGTACAGTATTTGTACATGGGAATCATAGCTCCTCTCAAGCGTCTCTTCCCTAGAGAGAATAGATTCAATGCTTACAGTCTTAGCTGAGATCCTCTAGTCCCTTTATTAGCTTTGTTGCCCTTCTCTGGACTATCTCCAGTTCCAGCACATTCCTCCTGAGGACCAGTGCCCAGAACTGGACAGCAAACTCTAGGTGCGTCCAGACCAGAGTCTTGTAGAGTGGGAGAATTATTATTTAATCTCTGGAGTTAATCCCCTTTTTAATGCATGAAAAATTTCTGTTGGCCTTGCTTGCAGCAGCCTGGCATTGCATGCCATCTACTAGGAACCCAAGGTCCTTTTCCATCCTAGATTCCTCCAGAGGTTCTCCCCTAGCGAGTAAATTGCATTCATATTTTATGCTCCCAAATGCATTGATTTACATTTTACAACATTAAACCTCACACATATTTTCTCACCCCATTAAATTGTTTAAATCTTCTTGCAAGGTTTCTACATCCTGCATAGAAGTTATCGCCCTGCTTAGCTTAGTATCATTCACAAATAATGAAATTGAGCTTTTTATCCCATCTTCCAGATCATTTATGAATAAATTAAATAGGATTGGTCCCAGGACAGAACCCAGGGGGACCCCACTTTCCACACTAGACCATTCCGAGCACTCCCCATTTATCACCACCCTCTGGACTCGCCCTGTAGCCAGTTTTCAATTTATGTACTCACCCTTTGGGCTATGCCGACAGACCTTAATTTGTGCAGTAAATGTTTATGGGGAAGTGTATCAAATGCCTTTGCAAAATCCAGATACACCACATCTACAGGCCATTCTTTAATCAAGATTTGTCTGGCAAAAACGATTCTTCGTGAATCCATGCTGATTACTGCTAATAATACCATTTTTATTACTAAAATCTTGTATATAGTCCCCCGTTTCCCTTGTGAAGACTAAGGAGAAGAATAAATTCAGAACCTTCACCTTTTCTCCATATTTTGTAACCAGACTTAAATAATTTTTTTTCTTACTCTCCTCCGCTATGTGCCTTTTGTTATCTATCTATGCCGCCTTGATTGCACCCTTGCTTTTCCTGTTGCATTCTTTGTAATGTTGGAATACTGACAATAACCCCTCAGCCTTGTATTTTTTGAAGGCCTTCTCCATTGCTTTTCTATGCATTTTTACATATACCAGGGTCGGCAGTGGCACCCATTGTCATATGTTTTTATGAATCATTTTATTTTGGCTTTTAACATACAATTCCAATAAATACTACACTATGGAGACTTTATCTGGCTGCTGGTGAGCTTTATTTACTATAGCTACATCTGGATGGTGTGAGTTGCTGGACAGCCTTCCTCGCAATAGATGGCAGATCTACACTGACTGCGTGTTTGCTGCTGTAATGGAAGCTAGCTTTTCCGGTGAGTGTCCATTTCACAGGGGTGTGGTGGATGATTCTGGAGCACTGTACTGGGTCGTCTCTTCACTTTTCAAGTCACCACCAATTTTTTGTTTACATCTTTGCACTGAACTATTGTGTTTTCACCAATAAGTTTATATTGCTGATCCTATCATGGGACTGTGCATTTAAATCTATATTTGTTCACTACATTGTTTTTTTGTTGTTGATTTCTATCCTCAAGATTGGACTTATATATATATTTTTTTTCACTTTAGCATTTTTTCACTTTAACACCTTTTTGGACTTTATTTTAATGTGCTGTCCATTTATAACACAGTATTCTCATCTCATCACTGTTCATTTACTTTTGGCGCTACATACTTTTTCCTAATGTTAACAAACTGCTTGTCTAGGATGATTTAATCCTGTAATCACCTGAACAAGTGTGATCAGCCAGGCTGTCTTTTCCAAGGGTCACAATGCACAAACCATTAACACAACAACATGTAATGTGTACACCACAGTGCTGTATTCTTGACTAACCCAAATGCATACAGTAAACATGTTTTACCTTAAAGTGGTTGTAAAGGCACAAGTTAATTTACCTTCATGCATTCTATGCATGAAGGTAAAAAACCTTCTGTGTGCAGCAGTCCCCCAGCCCCCCTAATACTTACCTAAGCCCCCTCTCGACCCAGCAATGTCCATGAGAGCTTTGCCTCTCTGGGGGCTCACACTCCTGATTGGCTTCTGGCAGGAGCCCTTGGTGTTTTTGGAACTTGCATTTATTAGGCCTTTGGTTTTTTCAACATGTCATAGAACAGGGACTCCTGGAATATAGGAGAGGGGTTTGGGATAAAAACATATCCCAAGAAAGCAATAAGGAGAATCCACCATGGTATATCATTGGAAATATCTAACAAGCTTTATTGATCTTCAAATAGTATGTTAAAAACCACTAAAAAATGACAGAAATAGCATTAATTTGGAGTAATTTACCCAAATACCCAACAATAAAAAGAAACACACACATACAATTGGACAACGCTGTCACAAAATGGCGCCAGAACTTGAAACCCCATGCTCACTGCACATGCACACCCAGTACATAATGTTATTCTTTGATGCTGCTTTAATATTAAGCCAAATATTTTATATATATATATATATATATATATATATATATATATATATATATATATACAGGGCTTTTTTTCAGGGGGAACTTGGTGGAACTCAGTTCCACCACCTCTGGCTCAGACCCTTGGGGGGGGTCTGCTCACCACAATCACTTGTAAACACAGAAGTCCGGTTTCTGTGTTTACAAGTGACAGCTCTGCACTCTGTGTGTAACCCCCCTGAACTCTGCACTCTGTATGTAATGCAATCCTGGTATTTAATGCCCCTTTAAGACCCTCCTACTGTTCGTGAAATTTGACTGACCACACCCACTATTTGATTTGATTTGGAGGGTGTGTGTGGGTGGAGGGGTTTTAGGGAATCGTGGTTGAGTTCCAGAACCTATTGTTTGAGAAAAAAATATATATAAATGTATATGGATAATATGGAACCTGGATATGCTAGTATGCTCATGGCTAGATATCCATTAGAGACTACATATTGGGACCAGTGTCCGTTAGTTGATGGGACGTGTGGAGAGTAAATGAATTAAAGTTGAAGCAAAAAAATATAGTAGTAGTTGTAGGCTGATTGAATGTTATGCATAGATAAGCATCCCGGATCTAAGATATAATAGTAGCTTTAGGCTGATCGAATGTTATGCATAGATAAGCGTCCCGGATCTAAGACAGGCTGATCAGAAAATGGGATGAACAAGTCCTTTAAGCACAGTAATTCATGCAGTACTGCAAGTATAATTAGGCACCTTAACACAGCTGATAGGTGCACGGTACATTTGAATGTATCTCAGTGTTCATTTCATATGTAAGGGAGAACGGGTATGTGAAGGGACTGCAAACACATGATACAGCCCGGAGGCTCTCACCACTCTGTTGTAGTGTCTGAGGCCGTCTCCATTCAGTCCGGTCCGTGCTTCCCCAGGAATCACTGAGATGAAGGTGAATGCTGCTGCATTAGTTTGAAGTTTGAAAAGTGTCCATGCAAGGCTGTGCTAGCATGATCCGTAGTGTCCTGACTGTGCATAGAAGTTGCCGAACAGCTGACCGGGTGGCTCGTGAATTCAATAATCAGCAGACTTGTCCATAGAAAGCAGAGGAAGATGACGGTGCGGCGAAGCCACACAAAATTGCTGGGGCATGTGGTAGAGCACGAGGCTTGTCTGGTGCTACCTCCGTCGATGCATTTTGCACACACAACCGTGCACTTTTTCAAGACATATGACATGAATTATCCCAGTCATTTTAAAGGACCCAATGTCCAATCAGCAGTTACCATGTCATAATACTGTTTGGAGGCCATCTTGTGGTGACAAAACATATGGCATGATTTAAAAAAGACAAAAGCAAGAATAAGTAAATTGATATAAGGATTTTACATATTTGTATAGTACTTCCACCTAATACCTTTAGCATGTAAAGACTGTGCGAATAGATAATGCCAAAATCACAATTTTACAACATCAACCATGGCTTTCAGTGAAGGGTAGTAGTTATAATTAAATTTTGATTGTGAATTTAGGCTGAATGAATGGGATTTATAGGTCCCAAAGTTACCTCAGATTAGTGACTGTGCTAAGGTTCAAGGAAAACCTTGAGACTTACTTAGCTCATTATTTAAGCTATTAGGCTGTAAAGTATTAAGCATAAAAATGCAGGATTTCTCCTTTTTAACCACTTACAGACTGCTCGCCGCAGTTTTACGTCGCTATTTTTAAGAGGAATATCATTGTTATGGCAGCAGCTAGTTGCCATAACCCCGGTATCCTCTTCTTTAGCGGGCGGTCCACTTCAAGATAAAAGTGGTCTCTGCGGCGAATTCACCGCAAGATCACTTTTATTGGTGGTGGGAGAGGGGGGCCCTCCCGCCGCGCTCCGGTGCCCTCTGCCACTTACCGGATAAGTCGGTAGCAGCAGAGGCATTTGGGTCCGCTCTCCTGCTTGGTATGGAGATGAGTGAGGGGAAGATGGCCCCCACCCATCTCCATATCATAGCTCTTAAAGGGCCATTTTTTTTTTAATGACAATTTTTTTTTGTTTAACCGGTTCAATACCGGGCATTTTCACCCCCTTCCTTCCCAGACCAATTTTTAGTTTTCAGCGCTGTCGCATTTTAAACGACAATTGCGCGGTCATGCAACGTTGTACCCAAACAAAATTTACGACTTTTTTTCCCCCACAAATAGAGCTTTCTTTTGGTGGTATTTGATCACCTCTGCGGTTTTTATTTTTTGCGCTATAAACAAAAGAAGAGCGACAATTTTGAAAAAAACACAATATTTTTTACTTTTTGCTATAATAAATATCCCAATTTAAAAAAAAAAAATTTTTTTTCCTCAGTTTCGGCCGATACATATTCTTCTACATATTTTTGGTAAAAAAATCGCAATAAGCGTATATTAATTGGTTTGCGCAAAAGTTATATAAATACGGGATAGATTTATGGCATTTAAAAAAAAAAATTATTTATTTTTTTTTTACTAGTAATAGCGGCGATCGCAATTTTTTTTTGTGACTGCGACATTATGGCGAACACATCGGACACTTTTGACACATTTTTGGGACCATTCACATTTATACAGCGATCAATGCTATAAAATTGCATTGATTACTGTGTAAATGTGACAGGCAGTGAAGGGGTTAACCACTAGGGGGCGGGGAGGGGTTAAATGTGTTTCCTAGGGAATGCTTCTAACTGTAGGGGGAGGGGACGCACAAGGGGAGGAGACCGATCAGTGTTCCTCCGTTCTGGGAACACAGATCGCTCTCCTCTGAGCTGACAGGACGTGGATCTCTGTGTTTACACACAGAGATCCACGGTCCGGCCCGGTTAACGGCAATAGCGGGTGCCCGGCGGACATCGCGGCCGCCGGGCACATGCACCGGGTCCCGAGCAACGCGGCGCGTGCGCGCCCCCTAGGCAGCCGGAAACGCGAGGCCGTCATATGACGTCCACCCAGGATGGGAGATCCCATCTGTGGACGTCATATTACTATGGCTGGGTAGGGAAGTGGTTAATTGCATTTTAGTGTAAATATGAGATCTTTTTGACCCCAGATCTCATATTTAAGAGGTCCTGTCATGCTTTTTTTCTATTACAAGGGATGTTTACATTAAACGTGCCCCGTCCCGCCGAGCTTGCGTGCAAAAGCGCCCGCATATGAAAACGGTATTCAAACCACACATGTGAGGTATCACCGCGATCGGTAGAGCGAGAGCAATAATTCTAGCCCTAGACCTCCTCTGTAACTCAAAACATGCAACCTGTAGAATTTTTTAAACGTCGCCTATGGAGATTTTTAAGAGTAAAAGTTTGCCGCCATTCCACGAGTGTGACATGTTGGGTATCAATTTACTCCACATAACATTATCTTTCACAATATAAAAAAATGGGCTAACTTTACTGTTGTCTTATTTTTTAATTTAAAAAAGTGTATTTTTTCCAAAAAAAGTGCGCTTGTAAGACCACTGCACAAATACGATGTGACAGAAAGTATTGCAACAATCGCCCTTTTATTCTCTAGGGTGTTAGAAAAAAATATATAATGTGCAAGGGTTCTAAGTAATTTTCTAGCAAAAAAAAAATGTTTTTAACTTGTAAAGAACAAATCTCAGAAAGAGTCTCGGTTCTTAAGTGGTTAAGTAAAACATTGTCATAGTCACCTTCTTTTTATTGTTGGGTATTTGGGTAAATTACTCCACATTAATGCTATTTCTGTCATTTTTTTAGTGTTTTTTAACATACTATTTGAAGATCAATAAACGTGTTAGATATTTCCAATGATATGCCGTCTCCTTATTGCTTTCTTGGGATATTTCTTTATCCCAAACCCCCTTTCTTATATTCCAGTGATTTATTTGCTTTGGAGGTATCCCGCCCCAACTGATGAATCGGTAACACCCTATTACTGGTTGAGTCCTCTCACAATTTAATTAAATTGGATTCAGATTAGTTTTATCCATATAACAGGGACTCCTGAGCAAGCAGATACAAAACTCTGTTGTGCAATTGTAATAATCTTTAATGAAAAATATGTGTCCTGAATATGAGTGGTATAAAAAAATACAAATCAGGGCACCACAGATTTTGCAATTGTCACATCTGTGGCATCCCTTCCTTTATGAAATGTTAAAGTTTCTTTTACGATATGTCTCTTGTAATTTTTTTTACAATTATGCACATTGAAACGCACCCTCTTATTGAACAGGCATACATGATTGCATGCCCAGCAGATGCCCCATGCAAATATTAATTCAGCCAACTGCCAAAAAAACCCCAAAACAAACAAAAGAAAAACATGTAAGCAATTGATAGGCTTTATAAGATCTGTTTAGTGGAGGTTTTTGCTGTGGTCTGCAACTTTTGCATGTTCATGCTGAGATTTTTTCTTTTTCTTTTGTGAATGGCCTGCATCTGGAACTGCCTTCTGCTTTTTTCTACCCTAACTTAAACCCGTATTAAGATAAATATAGAGACTTACATATATAACTTTCCTCAGAAAAGGCTAGCCGCCTGGCTGTGAGTGGCTTCAATACTTCCAAAATCACTAGTCGAGAACATGTAGGCAAAAAGTGAGCATAGAAAGTCTGATGTACATATTAGTTTTGGATCAGTGACGGATATTGTACTGTCAAACCATAAGAAACAGCAGAGTGGAAACCATAGGTGTGCGCAGCCTAATGCATTAGGGTGTGCACCCTTAAGCTCAAACACACATGCATGTGTATGTATCTACATATATATGACCCCAGCACATTGATCTCCCTGCTGGCACAGTGAAAGAGAAAAGGATAAACACTTCTCTTATGGCAGAGCTGGTAAGAGGGAGATCTTTCCCATGATCCTGTTGCTAAACAGAACTATAACACTAATGTGCATGGGGGGATTAGGGTGTGCCTGGGCACACCCGGCACACCCGGCACACCCTGTGCGCACGCCTATGGTGGAAACTTACATACTGAAGCCTCCATGTTCTCTGAGTTTTCTTTCACTGCACATTCTTGTGCTATGGCAAATCAAACAAAATAGATATTTCATTTTAACTTTTTCTCACTTCTTGAATATATATTGGAAATAAATCCTAGAAATAGATTTTAACATTTTTTATAGTAAACACTTTGCTTGTAGGAATTGATAACATAGGGAAAAAAATACATACTTATTTCAGCTGATCTTTGGCTTAAGCATGGTTATAGATTTACGATAGATATTTCCACATTAAAAAGTTGCTGTTGAGGAATTAATTTACATTACCCTCTCTTTTGGTGTCCAACTGTGAGTGATATAAATATTTTATTAAGAAAACCTGCGGGTTTCTGAAGATTATATGTCTTATCAAGTTGACCCTTATAATTATGTTGTCTCCTGTAACCATGGGATTCCTTTTGATTTTGAAATTCTTTTGTAAATATTGAACCACATAGAAAGTGTTTGTAACTATAAACTGGAATAGAGGAAAAATATAGAAAAAAAGACTAGCATGTTGAATGTTATAAACAGACCTTATTACCATCTGGGAGAAAAGTGCAGATGCATTATGCATGTACTTTACCCTAGTAAAGTACATCTTAAGATACATTTCAATTATATCAAAGATGAATTAACCCTGTGGAATGTTGCATTTGTAATCTGGATTTTGATAACTTATGTTCCAGAGATTTTTGTAATCAAATAAGTGCTGAATAATAACAATAGTGTTTTACATCATAAACAATTAGTGAAATGTATTGCAAACAGAATGTTAAAGATGAGCAAATAGATTTCTGGAAACAGATTTTTGACCTAGATTCTCTACATATAACAAACATTTTCTGCTTCATACCAAATAATTTGCACCATTTGTAGTTTTGGGTGAAATTTCTGGAGCTCCCACTTACTATATTGTGTGCCTCTAAGGTTTCCCCTTTCTATCTTACAAAAGTAACATTTACAAAATTGTGCAAGCCATGTGGTTAAATATGGAGTAGCTGCACACTGCATCAGCTCCCAGCTAAACCCGCTCCAAACACTGGCAGCCTCTCCCCTCACACCTGGCCACAACATGGACCAGTTAGTGGAGAAAACCGGCCCGCGATCGTACGTGACGCACGATTGGCACAGCCACAAATCGAGGCCCCGGCTTTGGCCTACACTTATCCCCTCACAGAGAAGGCGCCTGACATGGAGGTAAGCGGCAGCCCAGCCACCCCTCCTCACAGGAAGACACTGCTCCACAACACAATGGAGACCAACACACAGAGCTCATTGACCAGGCTGTGGAAGCTCTCCTCTCCCCCATTAAGGCAGCCTTTGTGGAGAAAGCAGTCAGCGCAGGCATGCAGCAGCTCCAGGCCCAGCTAAGGGAACATGCCTCCAGACTGAATGAGGCTGAATACTGCATAGCTAACATAGAAGAGGAACTGTACCAGGCACAATCCACAGAACAGGCCCAAGACAAGACAAACAAATATATTCTAGAGAAATTTGGCGATTTGGAAAATAGGTCCAGAAAGAGAAACCTGCGTTTCGTGGGCATCCCAGAATCTTTTCATCCTTCAGCCATCATGGACCTTTGCGCGAGACGCATACCCGAAGCGCTAGGCCTCCCAGGCCCCCGCACAGTGGAGCTTGCCCACCGTATGGGAACCTTTGACTCCAATCGCAAATTGCCCCGACCAATTATCGCAAAATATCTGAACTACTCAGACAAAGCTTTCCTCCTACAGAAATACAGGCAATCCAGATCTCTTCAGATCGATGGAATGAAGATCCTCATCTTTGCGGACTACTCCATAGAAGTGTCTAAGAAAAAGAAAGCATTTCAACAAATATGCACAGAGCTACACCAGCAACAAATCAAATTCACCTTAGCCTTCCCAGCTACCCTTCGTCTCAAAGCCCTCAATGGTGACCAGCTCTCCTTCCATGATCCGTCCGAGGTGGAGGCCTTCCTAAGATCACTACGCACAGGTCCGCACCTCAGCCCCACTTCCAGAATAGCTCCTATCAACCGCGCTCTAGACCAAAGAAGCCGAATCAAAGACTCTCCAAAACAGTTCAGAGCCTCTGGCCTAGACCAGCGTCGCTTCACGCCTTCACAGCTCATCCAACAGCACTGTAATCTCTGTTACTATTGCCCCTCAACCGGCCTCATGGATTATCCCAGGCTGAGATGACTCTCACCAAATCCTCTCTCCACTTTGTTTTTTCTTCCTCATTAGGTACTCCACGTACTGGTAGGCCGAACCTTCCTAATGATCCGCACAATGTTAAAATGTTATTGCTTGTTTATCGTTTTTATCTTAAAACACTGTTTTCTCCCCTGGCATCCCTGTGTAGATCAGACCACGCTCCCCGTCCAAAACCCGAACTGCCAGCATACACCACCCTCCAATCCGTGGGTTTAAAAGCTGCAGTCAATGGGTCTTGTAATGGGAGCTGGACTACACAGCGACCTCCATGCGGAAAAAAAGTGAAGTTTCTCAGATATGTTCTATTGTTTCTACCTTTTGCCCCCTTCCTTCTGAGCCCCCCCTTCCCCATGCACTCCCATCCTGTGGTACGTTTGCACCAACAGACTCTAACTCAATACTCTCATACAGCGCAGGCTCCTTCATATCCCCTATTGTACTCGCAGCTCACCTACATATGATCTTTCACACAACTCATACAACACCAGCCCATACCTCCCTTATGGCCCCCCCTATATGAAACTAGTCTCCTGGAAAGTGAAAGGGCTTCGCTCCCTCAAAGAGAATGAAAATTATTCGCCACCTCAAAAGGCTTAAGACCAACATTGCCCTACTTCAGAAAATCCACCTCTCCACCCCTGAAAAAACTATGGGTGGACACAGTCCTAGGCTCTGACTCATATGGCCGCAAAGCAGGGGTTCTAATACTCATACATAAAAACCTTCCCTGCACGGTCTTATCTGTTGACTTGGGCTCCCAGGGACGTTTTTTATCTGCACATGTTCAAATAGGGTCTAGAGATTTGATAATCTCAAACATTTACGCACCCAATAACCCCACTAAACAGTTTTTTAGTGACCTATTGACCTGGCCCCTTCGTGGCCCACACCTCCCACATATAATTGGGGGGGACTTTAATACTACCCTAGACCTAATTGACAACAGATCTTCTCCCAAACGCTCACGATCCCTCCCAGACCCCAGTGCTCCGACACTTCTGGCCTCCACGATGGACTTCCTCCATCTTCATGACATTTGGTGCCTTCGACACCCAGCTGATAGAGAGTTCACATTCTACTCTAACCCCCATAATGTCTTCACTAGAATTGTCTAACTTTTCTGCTCAGACAACCTTGTCCCACTGATATCTGATGCTGACATCCACGACATTGTTATATCCGATCACACACCTATCTTGGCATTGCTTGATAACCCTGACCTACACCCAAGTCCCAAATTATGGAGCTTCCCCTCCTACCTCCAAAATAATTCTGACTTTACAAGGAAAACGCATGGTCTGAATACACCTCGACCAACGCATCGCATTCCAACAACCCTAATCTATTCTGGGAAGCAGGCAAGGCCTTCCTCAGAGGATGTATTATTTCTTATGCGACCTCTTTCAAAAGAAACACACTTAAAAATTACAAAATGGCCAGCTCCCGATTGCACCAAGCTCAACATTTCCTGTACACAGATGACACCCCTGACAATAGGAAGGCATGGCATATAGCTAAGCAATCCTTTGACACTTGGGCTGAAACCCTGGAACTAATCAAAAAAGCGCACATAGATGCCACCCTTCACAAATTCAGCAACAAGGCAGGAAAACTACTTTCAAGACTCTGTAAGGGCCCCCACCGTCCGACCTATAATACCTCCCTACAAGACGCATCGGGTACCATCAAAACCTCACAAAAACTCATAAACAAAGCCATGTTACACTACTATTCCTCCTTATATGCGGCTGACCCCATAGACAACCTGACAGCACTTTCCTTTCTTGAGAAAATAACCCTCACCCAAATCTCTCCCTCTCAACTGGATGTTCTAAACGCACCCATCTCCCTTCCTGAAATATCAACTGCTATTTGGAACCTAGCCCCTTCTAAAGCCCCAGGCCCAGATGGTTTCACGGGCGAATTCTACAAATCCCTACAATCACTCCTGGAACCCAGCCTCCACGAAGTCTATCATGACATATGGTCAGGCAGCTCCTACCTACCCACAGGCAACCAAGCCATCATTAAACTATTAGCAAAAAAGGGTAAGGACCCACAAGAACCAGGTTCCTATAGACCTATTTCACTTTTAAACCTTGATGTCAAGATTCTCTCTAAAATCATTGCCACTAGATTATCCACCATCATCCCCTCTGTGATACACCCTGCCCAATCGGGGTTCAACTAAAACGGGATTCTCGCCCTTTCGCCCACCTTATAAATACCATAAAAAATTATAAATAACATGTACACCGCCCCGGCGACTAGGCTGGTAGTGGCAGGCCTCCTATCTGACAAATTCCGCCTACACAAAGGCACGAGACAGGGCTGTCCCCTATCCCCACTCCTTTTCAACATTGCGTTGGAACCCCTATCGAGGTACTTATCTTACAAAGCCCCATTACAAGGCATCAACATCGGCAAACACGAACTATGCACCTCACTCTTCGCTAATGATGTCCTTATATTCTCAGCGAATCCCACCTCTGAAATGCTCATGATTATATAAATAATATATAATATATATAATTTAGACTATGCTCGGGCCTTCGCATCAATTACAACAAAAGTAAAATCCTCCCCATAGGCACTCATTCCAACCCTCCCTGGACTCGCCAATGCATCTTCACAGTCGCTAAATCCCACATCACCTACTTAGGAATAAAAATAGAGAAACAACCCTCCTCTCTCTATCACCTCAACTATCCCCCCCTACTCACAAACATTTCTCAGAAACTAGATAACTGGATGGATCTCTCCCTCTCGCTCCTGGGAAGATGCCATCTGCTGAAAATGGTCAGTTCTGGCCGCCTACTCTACCCACTTCAAACCATTCCTTTGTTTCTACACCATAAAGACACGAAATCTCTCAATGCTGCCATCCCTAAATTCCTTTGGCGAAACAAACAACCATGCATAGCCTTCGTGAAGCTATATCTTCCCAGACGCAAAGGGGTTATCAGCCTCCCAAACATCAAAACCTATAATTTAGCCTGTCTATTGAGGACGGCCTGGATTGGATAGCCCAAACCTCTCGCTACTCCAATTATCCCCTGGAAACCGCAATGGTACACTCATACTCCTTGGTGGCCTTCCACCACTGCAAATGGAAATCCATTCCACCACCACTTCAGCATAACTTCCTGCTACGGGAAACAGCTATCGCTTGGAGAGAAGTCAGGAAAAGCCTCAAACTCTCTCCCTTCATATCCAGCCACCTTCCAATACAAGGAAACCTGAGCTTCCCTCCAGGTCTGGAACATCAACCCTACGTCACTTGACAGCGGAATGGCCTCACAAAATTTTCATTACTATGTGACTTGGAGACTGGTCGCCCTATTAAATTCCAAGTTCTCGCTTCCTCAAACACATGCCTTCCAATATGGACAATGCATCAGCTTTCTGAAAAATGCCTGCAGAGATGATCTTAGAAGGTTAAAACCATCTTTCATGGACGTCTTTCTCTCAGAGAATTCATACATAATATCGGACATTTACCAACCTTTTCTTCTGAAAACCACTCCTCCAATAACATTCTCATCAGCGGCCAACTGGGTGAAAGACTTTCGGGATATTGAGCTGGTGGACAAACTCCTACAAGGTCTCAATGCTATCCACAAATTGGTCCCCAATGAATCTTGGAGGGAAAACCAATTAAAAATTGTACACCGGGCTCATATCCCCTTCCTTTCAACCAAACAAGGCCAAACCGCCTCTATCTGCCCTCTCTGTCAACACCCCAGGCCTTCACTGACGCATCGCTTTTGGTCATGCACCTACATCTCCACTTTCTGGGATCAAGTCCTATCCTACATCTATGACGTGACCTTGCTGAAACTGCCCAAAGACCCCCTGCTCCTTATCTTTGGCCACTGGGACCCCCAGCTATTGCCCTGGTCACTCAACTCTACCGCCTCCAGCAAAGACTGGTCCCTGATATGCCTCCTACTCGCCAGAAGATCGGTCCTGAAAAACTGGACCTCCAACATACACCCAAACACCTCACAAGTCAAAAGAGACCTATTACAACTACTATTCAAGGACAAACTCAACACAGACTTATCTCATGAAACGACCAAAACACATTTCTACCACAAATGGTGGAATGGTCTCAACACTCACTCCTATAGATCTGGTGAAATTCAAGGAACTTTCATTCTCATACCATGGGCCTCCCCCAACACCTTAAGCGAGGCTGCTTTCTCCAACGAGATATGAATCATCGCGCAAGACCACCTCTCGCCCATCAACCTCTTCTCTTCTTTCAAACAAAATGACAGAGAACGCTGCCCTTGATACCTTAGCCACAATTTCAATGTCTACCCCCAATTTACCTCTATAGCAAGAACTTGGTGCTCATCCCCTCCCCTCCCCCTTCCCCCCTCCTTTCCTCTCAACTCCCCACACCTCTTCCTGGATCATTCATTTGTATTCTCTTGGTAACCCTAGGGACCCTCCTCTCTAGATCCATTCAGTTACCTCTTTTTTTTAATCTGAAGGCTACTACCCTTGAACTGATATTTTATACATGTTCGACACCCCACATTTGGAGCCTAACTACACTACCCCTAGGTCACAAGACACATTGTTATTGTTATGTATTTTGATACTTTCCTCATAACTGCCATTTTTTGTACAAAAATACTAATACTGTTGATGTTGTACTTTGTATGTTGCACCTTTCAATAAAATCTAATTTAAAAAAAAAATCAAATGATAATTCTCCCGCTCTACATGACTCTGGTCCAGCCCCATGTACAGGAAATGGAGCGAGTACAAAGAAAGGCAACAAAGCTAATAAAGGTTCTGGAGGATGTTAGTTATGAGGAAAGGTTGCGAGCACTGAACTTGATCTCTCTGGAGAAGAGACGCTTGAGAAGGGATATGATCTAAATGTACAAATACCGTACTGGTGACCCCACAATAGGGATAAAACTTTTTTGCAGAATGGAGTTTAACAAGACACATGGCCACTCATTAAAATTAGAAGAAAAGAAGTTTAACCTTAAACTACGTAGAGGGTTCTTTACTGTAAGAGTGGCAAGGATGTGGAATTCCCTTCCACAGGTGGTGGTATCAGTGGGGAGCATCGATAGTTTAAAAAAAAACTATTAGATAAGCACCTGGACGACCACAACATACAGGGAGATACAATATAATAATGACAAAATCACACATATAGGTTGGACTTGTGTCTTTTTTCAACCTCACCTACTATGTAACTACGTAATTATATACAAGGTATGATAATACATTATTATTAGCTGTGGTTTCTAAACATCTAACACATCTAACAAATCTTTACTGTATAGATGTGGAACTCCCTTCCACAATCGGTGGTTGCAGCAGGTAATGTAGCTAATTTAAAAAATCCTGGACATGGACAGGATGGACATCCTATTGAACAGAATATTCAGGGATATGGGAAATGGTAGGGACATAAGACATATACACACACGTTGAACTGGATGGATTAATGTCTTTATTCAATCTTAACAACTATTTACCTATGTATTAACTATGTAACCCCAAATTAAGACAGTTTATCGCACATTTAAACTTTCAGGTTGCATTTAACAAAAATGCACTAAATATAGTCTGCACTAAATATTTTACAGTAAGTCTCAGTCAATCATAAACTCAATCTTTCATGCCTGGTGTATAAAAATTTTAAAAAGAAAAGTAATCAATAGATTATCACCATGAACAACCTGCCTCTTTGGTGTCACAAAGACAGCTATTGGGATAAGGAAGGGAAGTAAGGTCTTATATGAGTTTGATGTCTTGTCCTGGTAACTCGTCATCTGGGTTACCTCTGAGTGGCTGTATCTTGTTCCATTACACCGTACTGCACCAGTGCCACAGCAAGGTTGTCCAGTGCCCAGGGAAAAGATGCCAAGTTTCACCCCCCCTTCGCCAAAGGTAAAGGGGAAGGGGGGGTTGGGGATGTGGGGGTGTATGTGGTGGAAGGTAGGTACCGTGACCTGAGGTGAAGAGGCCCATGGCACAGAGGCAGTGTACTGAAACAGGTTGAGGGGAGATATGTTGGAGGGAAGTTCTGGAGGGGGTGAAAGGTGGTTAAAGTGGATGCGGCATAAGGAGGAGGAGAGGTTTGCATTAAGAGGTGCTGTGATCTGTAATGTAAAGTAGTTGGAAGAAAGGCATAATGTCCAGAGTGAGAAGTGGGTGGGAGATGTTGTAACTGGTCAAGAGAAGATGAGGTGGTATAGGGGGGATTTATGGTGGTCGGAGTCACTATGACTTGGGAGGGGTGAACTGTAATGAAAAAGGGGGTTAAAGGGAGGTGTAACTAGGAGACCTCATCAATGTTTCTATTAGCTTCCAGCAGAGGTATATTCTGCTCATCAGAAGCAATTTTGATTCAAGGAGCTTCTTCTGCAGATCTAAGGCTGCCAATCCTGCTTTTCACAGAGGATGTCAGCAAAGCCACCACCCTCTCCTGCAGTAATCAGCGCAACTGGTCAGCCTGGACCAGTGGTAAAGCCCACCATTGTCGCCCTGTTTTGATATGATTCTTTGCACTGTGGCTAAAGTGTGGGTTAGGGATTCCATTTATTTGCTGCTGTTTCATTTCTGGACCTGGTGACACGGTGCTGCAAGATGCCTGAACTGAGGTCATGACTGCAGAACTGTCAGTACACCTCCATCAAAAAAATGTCTTTGGGCACATAGATCTCCTCTTGAAGCAATTCAGCAGCACAGTGCAGGGATTGATATTTTAGAAGGCAGCCCGCAGCATACATGGGGCCCCATACAGTCTCACAAGGCCTCTTGAGCCCACTGGATTCTGATGTATTGATACGGTCAGAAGGAAGCAGTTTTCTTACACTCACTAAAAAGATCATCATTTCATGATTTCATCATTTTATGGAGAAGGAGGAACTTTTGTCTTTGACACAGCTGCTAGCACTTTGGGACCAGTAGGTGCATAATGGTTCATTTGATGCATGCCTGCTGTTATGTGTTGTGTGGAGCAATGCAATGCTTTGTTAAAATGCATCACTGTTTACTTTTTCCCTTTTTAAAATTAAAAGACAATCCATTCAACTGCTGCACTAAGCTGTTGTGTGTTGCACTGAGAAAAAAATTCAGACATGCTGCTTTTTTACATGACACATACGCTGTATGGTATGAATAGGGCACACAGAGAATAACTGGTTTCTATGTACCTTTCTGATGAGCCTGTGTTGATCAATGCAGATCAACACAGCTCAACACTTTCAGTGTGAATAAGCTCTCAAGGTGAAAGGAGAAACATTCACCTAAAAGTCCTAAAGGTAAAATGATTATGCACAGAGTTTTCTAAATATGGTAAGGAAGGAATGCATTACAATTTGCTGAAAGATGTGCAGAGGTCATGATTTTTTTTTCATGTCTTTACGATGGTGCTAATTTTAGCTGCTGTCACATTTTCAGCTTGAAACAAAACACATTTAATTTACTTTGCAGAGGGAACATAACTGACATTAAACAGCAATTGTGGCTCACCATGGATGTAGAATGTCCTTGCTGAGCATGTGTTAATAGATCTGTTGGGAGTAATAGAGTGCAGGGGACTAGGAGTCCTCCCTCATCCCTTGCAGGGCACCACTTTGCTTGTGCCAGCCATTCTCCTTCCTCCTCACTGATAGCCAAGAAGCTCTGGGCGGGGTCAGTGTGATTGACAGATGACACCCCCAGCTAACCAGAGTGTTTGGCTCCCTCCTCACATTCCCTCCACCTGCAAAAAACAAGTCTGGGCAGCCAGCAAGTTGTGAGGCTGACACTGAAGGGTGTGGGAGTTAGGAGGGATATGTACCATCCTGTGAAAACTGTGGGGAAGGAGTGAGTCTCTACTCTGTGTGGAACTCATCTAAGATGGAGCCCCTCTTCTGCATGGAAGCACTGCACCCGGGGCACAAGCCTCTCCCGCCCCCACTCGGCCCTGGCCCTGAACTGCATCAATCATTCTGCCTCATTTTGCGCCCACATTCCCCTGAGCTCTTTTTCTTGCAACATGTCAACACTATATTTTCCCCTGTGTTCAGTAAGACATTGGGCTTGCACAAGTCACTTCTACAGTAATTACTAAGCCGCTTGGTGATGTAATGTTATTGTCTCCCATGCCCTGCAGTATCCTGGGTGTCAGAGATTAGTTTCAAGTACTTCTGGCCTCTAAATGTGTGCATTGTCCATACCCAATATTCATTTCTGCATGATCTACTGAACTGTCCTACAGGAAACCATAGACAGATGGAAAAAATAACATTCAGTGGGAATCCATAAGAAACAATATAGCGAATAACACTGTGACTTGGTATTGATGTCATGTGCTCCAGCAATGTTATTCTTATCCTTGCTTTAATATTCAGTGAATTACTGACTCTTTATCTAAAAAGAAACTATCTGTGCTTTGTGTAAAATGAATAAAAAAATCAGTGTATATTGACAGCTGCACTCATAATATTGTACACACCAATATATAACAACTCTACAGAAAAACAAATGTTGCTCTGTAATTAATCATAGCATCATAAAGTGGATGGAGGAAATAGCGGTGACGTCAGTACAAACGCCAGGGTGCAGGACGAGTGTGTTTACTGAATGATTGTTTTTTTCCTATGGATTTGTGAGTAGATCTCTTTTAATAAACAATTTTAATATTAAGAGGATGTTGCACAATTACATTTTTTTTCTTTTTATTACTATGCTCTTCAATACCCTATTTGAGTATCCACAGTAAAGAGTTTTTGGAAAACTACCTCTAAACTATACCATCTGATGGTCAGTTTGAAACGAGAAATACTATATACTCAGAGTGAGGGGTGAGCTCGGTGAGGCGAACACAGTCCTGGATAAGGTCTTGTTATCTGGTAAGAGGCTGATTATGCATATTTCAGTAGGGGAGCACTTGGTGGTGACCACTACTAAGGAATTAGGAGTGCACGCTCTGAATATCACCTTTGTGAATTATACATCGGGACTGTTTTTCTGGTTGGACTTTGCACTTTACCATTTTTCTTGCATCCTGGCACTAAATTGTATGAATTAATTTAAACAGTCTCCCGGGATGCAATCATTATGTATAACAGATTTATTTTCAATTTCACTATATGCACTTTATGATCATATGATTAATGACAGTACAACATTTGTTTTTTCTGTAGAATTACTGACTCTTGACAAACACCAAGCATGGGCATATCAGGGGCCATAAATGTAAATGTAAACACACACATACAGTGCATACATGCACTCATACAGTATATAATATAGATAAAGATTGGTAAGTCCTTATATGAGATCCATAATTCAGAAGCTTGTAGAGACTATGGGTGGGAAAGATCCTCCATCTGTGATTACAGGGACTCTGGTCCTCTCTGGTCCTGAAAGGTTTAAGCCACCTACAAGGGAGACTAAAAAAGAAAGAAGAAAAAGTGAGCAGGTGTCTTTGAGGTGGAGTTTGAGGAAGGACACAATTGGGAGACAAAGTGGTGTACTGCTGTGACTGAGAACCAGTGCTGATAACCTGGCTTTTGAACCCCTTGAAGCACCCCGTGTAAAGGACAGGTTTACCCTGTGTAAAGGACAAGTTGCACAGGCAGTAAGCCAAGCATTTGATTTTTGTACCAGGAGTGTGGACTGTTTCGTTTTCTGTCTGGCTGAAGAAAGATGTTTTGTTTGCTTATTTGTTTGTATAGAAAACATTAGAGACTGTTTACTTTTAAAAACCACTGGCTGGTGAGTCGGGCTCTCCATATTACATTATATATACCGTATAAATATATAAAGTGGTGTCTGATAAAAGTGTACAATGAGAGGAAAATAGCTCCACAGCTTTTTTAAAACTCATTTTAAGATGAGACCAGCAAGTCACAGCAGTAAATAACACTTATGCCGCGTACACACGGTCGGACTTTTCGTCTACAAAAGTCCAACGGACGCTGACGGACTAAAGCTGGCTGGTAATCCGATCGTGTGTGGGCTTCTCCGGACTTTCAACTGACTTTTTTAGCCTCAAATCCGACGTACTTTAGATTTGAAACATGCTTCAAATCTTTCCGACGGACTCGAGTCCGGTCGAAAAATCCGCTCGTCTGTATGCTAGTCCGACGGACAAAAACCCACGCTAGGGCAGCTATTGGCTACTGGCTATGAACTTCCTTATTTTAGTCCGGTGTACGTCATCACGTAAGAATTCGACGGACTTTTGTGTGATCGTGTGTAGGCAAGTCTGTTCGTTAGAAAGTCCGCCGCAAGTCCGTCGAAAGTCCGCCAAAAGTCCGTCGAAAGTCTGTCGGACAGGCTGTCGGACTTTTGTAGCTGAAAAGTCCGACCGTGTGTACGCGGCATTAGGTCTTCATGTTATTTAAAATCCCCATGCATGCGGACCATGTTTTGTTTTTTCCCTGACAAGTTAACACTGATTAAAAAAAAAAAAACAATGGAAAAATCCTCTTGCCCTCACCCACTTGTACAACAAAATAATATATGAAAAAGTGTGTAAGACTATAGGCTGCAGCACACAACGTTTTCCAACATCCTTATTATACCAATACCTTCAGTGCAGCGCACAAAAGTGAGTACACCCCTTACATTTTTGTAAATATTTTATTATATCTTTTCGTGTGACAATACTGAAGAAATTACACTTTGCTACAATGTAAAGAAGTGAGCGTACAGCTTGTATAACAGTATAAATTTGCTGTCCCCTCAAAATAACTCAACACACAGCTAATAATGTCTGCTATTAACCAGTTGCTGACCGCCGCACGACGATGTACGTCGACAGAGCGGCACGGGCAGGCAAAAGGGCTTACCTGTACGTCCTTGCCTGCCCGCGGGTGGGGGGTCCGATCGGACCCCCCCGGTGCCTGCGGCGGTCGGCAAATGTCCCCCGGTGATCGGTGGTGAGGGGGAGGCCATCCATTCGTGGCCCCCCTCGCGATCGCTCCCAGCCAATGGGATCATTTCCCTGCCTCTTTATTGTACATAGAGGCAGAGGAAAAGATGTCATCTCTCCTCGGCTCGGTATTTTCCGTTCCGGGCCGAGGAGAGAAGACTGTAATGTGAGTGCACCAACACACACACACACAGTAGAACATGCCAGGCACACATTACACCCCGATCCCCCCCCCGATCGCCCCCCGATCCCCCCCCGATCACCCCCCCCTGTCACAAACTGACACCAAGCAGGTTTTTTTTTTTTTCTGATTACTGTATTGGTGTCAGTTTGTGACAGTTACAGTGGTAGGGCAGTGAGTGTTAGGCCCCCTTTAGGTCTAGGATACCCCCCTAACCCCCCCTAATAAAGTTTTAACCCCTTGATCACCCCCGTCACCAGTGTTGCTAAGCGATCATTTTTCTGATCACTGTATTAGTGTCGCTGGTGACGCTAGTTAGGGACGTAAATATTTAGGTTCGCCGTCAGCGTTTTATAGCGACAGGGACCCCCATATACTACCTAATAAATGTTTTAACCCCTTGATGGCCCCCTAGTTAACCCTTTCACCACTGATCACCGTATAACCGTTACGGGTGACGCTGGTTAGTTCGTTTATTTTTTTATAGTGTCAGGGCACCCGCCGTTTATCACCGAATAAAGGTTTAGCCCCCTGATCGCCCGGCGGTGATATGCGTCGCCCCAGGCAGCGTCAGATTAGCGCCAGTACCGCTAACACCCACGCACGCAGCATACGCCTCCCTTAGTGGTATAGTATCTGTACGGATCAATATCTGATCTGATCAGATCTATACTAGCGTCCCCAGCAGTTTAGGGTTCCCAAAAACGCAGTGTTAGCGGGATCAGCCCAGATACCCGCTAGCACCTGCGTTTTGCCCCTCCGCCCGGCCTGGCCCAGCCCACCCAAGTGCAGTATCGATCGATCACTGTCACTTACAAAACACTAAACGCATAACTGCAGCGTTCGCAGAGTCAGGCCTGATCCCTGCGATCGCTAACAGTTTTCTTGGTAGCGTTTTGGTGAACTGGCAAGCACCAGCCCCAGGCAGCGTCAGGTTAGCGCCAGTACCGCTAACACCCATGCACGCAGCATACACCTCCCTTAGTGGTATAGTATCTGATCGCATCAATATCTGATCCGATCAGATCTATACTAGCGTCCCCAGCAGTTTAGGGTTCCCAAACACGCAGTGTTAGCGGGATCAGCCCAGATACCTGTTAGCACCTGCGTTTTGCCCCTCCGCCCGGCCCAGCCCACCCAACTGCAGTATCAATTGATCACTGTCACTTACAAAACACTAAACGCATAACTGCAGCGTTCGCAGAGTCAGGCCTGATCCCTGCGATCGCTAACAGTTGTTTTGGTGAACTGGCAAGCACCAGCCCCAGGCAGCGTCAGGTTAGCGCCAGTACCGCTAACACCCACGCACGCAGCATACACCTCCCTTAGTGGTATAGTATCTGATCGGATCAATATCTGATCTGATCAGATCTATACTAGTGTCCCCAGCAGTTTAGGGTTCCCACAAACGCAGTGTTAGCGGGATCAGCCCAGATACCTGCTAGCACCTGCGTTTTGCCCCTCCGCCCGGCCCAGCCCACCCAAGTGCAGTATCAATCGATCACTGACACTTACAAAACACTAAACGCATAACTGAAGCGTTCGCAGAGTCAGGCCTGATCCCTGCGATCGCTAACAGTTTTTTTGTAGCGTTTTGGTGAACTGGCAAGCACCAGCGGCCTAGTACACCCCGGTCGTAGTCAAACCAGCACTGCAGTAACACTTGGTGACGTGGCGAGTCCCATAAGTGCAGTTCAAGCTGGTGAGGTGGCAAGCACAAGTAGTGTCCCACCGCCACCAAAAAGACAAACACAGGCCCGTCGTGCCCATAGTGCCCTTCCTGCTGCATTCACCAATCCTAATTGGGAACCCACCGCTTCTGCAGCGCCCGTACTTCCCCCATTCACATCCCCAACCAAATGCAGTCGGCTGCATGAAAGGCATTTTCTTTATGTCCTCCCGAGTACCCCTACCCAACGAACCCCCCCAAAAAATGTCGTGTCTGCAGCAAGCGCGGATATAGGCGTGACACCTGCTATTATTGTCCCTCCTGTCCTGACAATCCTGGTCTTTGCATTGGTGAATGTTTTGAACGCTACCATTCACTAGTTGAGTAGTAGCGTAGGGTACAGCATTCCACAGACTAGGCGCCATTTCACAGGGTCTCCCAAGATGCCATCACATTTTGAGAGACCCGAACCTGGAACCGGTTACAGTTATAAAAGTTAGTTACAAAAAAAAGTGTAAAAAAAAAAAAAACACATACAAAAATATAAAAAAAAACAAAATAGTTGGCGTTTTATTGTTCTCTCTCTCTCTATTCTCTCTATTGTTCTGCTCTTTTTTACTGTATTCTATTCTGCAATGTTTTATTGTTATTATGTTTTATCATGTTTGCTTTTCAGGTATGCAATTTTTTATACCTTACCGTTTACTGTGCTTTATTGTTAACCATTTTTTTGTCTTCAGGTACGCCATTCACAACTTTGAGTGGTTATACCAGAATGATGCGTGCAGGTTTAGGTATCATCTTGGTATCATTCTTTTCAGCCAGCGGTCGGCTTTCATGTAAAAGCAATCCTAGTGGCTAATTAGCCTCTAGACTGCTTTTACAAGCAGTGGGAGGGAATGCCCCCCCCCCCAACGTCTTCCGTGTTTTTCTCTGGCTCTCCTGTCTCAACAGGGAACCTGAAAATGCAGCCGGTGATTTAGCCAGCTGACCATAGAGCTGATCAGAGACCAGAGTGGCTCCAAACATCTCTATGGCCTAAGAAACCGAAAGCTACGAGCATTTTATGACTTAGATTTCGCCGGATGTAAACAGCGCCATTGGGAAATTGGGAAAGCATTTTATCACACCGATCTTGGTGTGGTCAGATGCTTTGAGGGCAGAGGAGAAATCTAGGGTCTAATAGACTCCAATTTTTGCAAAAAAGAGTACCTGTCACTACCTATTGCTATGATAGGGGATATTTACATTCCCTGAGATAACAATAAAAATGATTAAAAAAAAAAAAAATGAAAGGAACAGTTTAAAAATAAGATAAAAAAATAATCATAATAAAGAAAAGAAAAAAAAAAAGCACCCCTGCCCCCCCTGCTCTCGCGCTAAGGCGAACGCAATCGTCGGTCTGGCGTCAAATGTAAACAGCAATTGCACCATGCATGTGAGGTATCACCGCGAACGTCAGATTGAGGGCAGTAATTTTAGCAGTAGACCTCCTCTGCAAATCTAAAGTGGTAACCTGTAAAGGCTTTTAAAGGCTTTTAAAAATGTATTTAGTTTGTCGCCACTGCACGTTTGTGCGCAATTTTAAAGCATGTCATGTTTGGTATCCATGTACTCGGCCTAAGATCATCTTTTTTATTTCATCAAACATTTGGGCAATATAGTGTGCTTTAGTGCATTAAAATGTAAAAAAGTGTGTTTTTTCCCCAAAAAATGCGTTTGAAAAATCACTGCGCAAATACTGTGTGAAAACAAAAAATGAAACACCCACCATTTTAATCTGTAGGGCATTTACTTTAAAAAAAATATATAATGTTTGGGGGTTCAAAGTAATTTTCTTGCAAAAAAAAAATTATTTTTTTATGTAAACAATAAGTGTCAGAAAGGGCTTTGTCTTCAAGTGGTTAGTGGGTGATGTGTGACATAAGCTTCTAGATGTTGTGCATAAAATGCCAGGACAGTTCAAAACCCCCCCAAATGACCCCATTTTGGAAAGTAGACACCCCAACCTATTTGCTGAGAGTCATGTTGAGTCCATGGAATATTTTATATTGTGACACAAGTTGCGGGAAAGAGACAATTTTTTATTTTTTTTATTTTTTTTTGCGCAAAGTTGTCCCTAAATGATATATTGCTCAAACATGGCATGGGAATATGTGAAATTACACCCCAAAATACATTCTGCTGCTTCTCCTGAGTACGGGGATACCACATGTGTGAGACTTTTTGGGAGCCTAGCCGCGTACGGGACCCCGAAAACCAAGCACCGCCTTCAGGCTTTCTAAGGCCGTAAATTTTTGATTTCACTCTTCACTGCCTATCACAGTTTCGGAGGCCATGGAATGCCCAGGTGGCAAAACCCCCCCCCAAATGACCCCATTTTGGAAAGTAGACACCCCAAGCTATTTGATGAGAGGTATAGTGAGTATTTTGCAGACCTCAGTTTTTGTCACAAAGTTTTGAAAATTGAAAAAAGAAAAAAAAAAAATGTTTTCTCGTCTTTCTTTATTTTCAAAAACAAATGAGGGCTGCATTTTGCCATGCCTCTCACCATGCCTCTCAGCAAATAGCTTGGGGTGTCTACTTTCCTTTCCAAAATGGGGTCATTTGGGGGGGGTTTGTGCCACCTGGGCATTCCATGGCCTCCGAAACTGTGATAGGCAGTGAGGAGTAAAATCAAAAATGTACGCCCTTAGAAATCCTGAAGGCAGTGATTGGTTTTCGGGGCCCCGTACGCGGCTAGGCTCCCAAAAAGTCCCACACATGTGGTATCCCCATACTCAGGAGAAGCAGCTAAATGTATTTTGGGGTGCAATTCCACATATGCCCATGGCCTGTGTGAGCAATATATCATTTAGTGACAACTTTGTGCAAAAAAAAATAAAAAAAATAAAAATGTGTCACTTTCCCGCAACTTGTGTCAAAATATAAAACATTCCATGGACTCAATATGCCTCAAAGCAAATAGCTTGGGGTGTCTACTTTCCAAAATGGGGTCATTTGGGGGGGTTTTATGCCATCTGGGCATTTTATGGCCTTCAAAACTGTGATAGGTAGTGAGGAGTAAAATCAAAAATGTACGCCCTTAGAAATCCTGAAGGCAGTGATTGGTTTTCGGGGCCCCGTACGCGGCTAGGCTCCCAAAAAGCCCCACACATGTGGTATCCCCATACTCAGGAGAAGCAGCTAAATGTATTTTGGGGTGCAATTCCACATATGCCCACGGCCTGTGTGAGCAATATATCATTTAGTGACAACTTTTTGTAATTTTTTTTTTTTTTGTCATTATTCAATCACTTGGGACAAAAAAAATGAATATTCAATGAGCTCAACATGCCTCTCAGCAAATTCCTTGGGGTGTCTACTTTCCAAAATGGGGTCATTTGTGGGGGTTTCGTACTGCCCTGCCATTTTAGCACCTCAAGAAACGACATAGGCAGTCATAAATTAAAGGCTGTGTAAATTCCAGACAATGTACCCTAGTTTGTAGGCGCTATAACTTTTGCGCAAACCAATAAATATACACTTATTGACATTTTTTTTACCAAAGACATGTGGCCGAATACATTTTGGCCTAAATGTATGACTAACATTGAGTTTATTGGATTTTTTTTAGAACAAAAAGTAGAAAATATCATTTTTTTTCAAAATTTTTGGTCTTTTTCCGTGTATAGCGCAAAAAATAAAAACGGCAGAGGTGATCAAATATCATCAAAAGAAAGCTCTATTTGTGGGAAGAAAAGGATGCAAGGACGTTTGGGTACAGCATTGCATGACCGCGCAATTAGCAGTTAAAGCGACGCAGTGCCGAATTGTAAAAAGTGCTCTGGTCAGGAAGGGGGTAAAACCTTCCGGGGCTGAAGTGGTTAAACAGCTGTCAACAAAAGTGAGTACACCCCTAAGTGAAAATGTCTAAATTGGGCCCAAAGTGTCAATATTTTGTATCGCCACCATTATTTTCCAGCACTGCCTTAATCCTCTTGGGCATGGAGTTCACCAGAGCTTCACAGGTTTCCACTGGAGTCCTCCTCCACTCCTCCATGAAGACATCACGGAGCTGGTGGATGTTAGAGACCTTGTGCTCCTCCACCTTCCGTCTGAGGATGCCCCACAGATGCTCAGTAGGGTTTAGGTTTGCAGGCATGCTTGGCCAGTCCATCACCTTTACCCTCAGCTTCTTTAGCAAGGCAGTGGTCGTCTTGGAGGTGTGTTTGGGGTCGTTCTCATGTTAGAATACTGCCTACTGCCCTGCAGCCCAGTCTCCGAAGGGAGGGGAACATGCTCTGCTTCAGTATGTCACAGTACTTGTTGCCATTCATGGTTCCCTCAATGAACTGTGGCTCCCCAGTGACGACTGCACTCATGCAGCCCCAGACCATGGCACTCCCACCACCATGCTTGGCTGTAGGCAACACACACTTGCCTTTATATTCCTCACCTGGTTGCCACCACACATGCCTGACACCATCTGAACCAAATAACTTTATCTTGGTCTCATCAGAGCACAGGACATGGTTCCAGCAATCTATGTCCTTAGTCTGCTTGTCTTTAAGAAACTGTTTGCGGGCATTCTTGTGCATCATCTTTAGAAGAGGGTTCCTTCTGGGACAACAGCCATGCTGACCAATTTGATGCAGTGTGCGGCGTTTGGTCTGAGCACTGACAGGCTGACCCCCTCCACCCCTTCAACCTCTGCAGCAATACTGGCAGCACTCATATGTCTATTTCCAAAAGACAACCTCTGGATATGACGCTGAGCATGTGCACTCAGTTTCTTTGGTTGACCATGCTGAGGCCTGTTCTGAGTGGAACCTGTCTTGTTAAACCGCTGTATGGTCTTGGCCACTGTGCTGCAGCTCAGTTTCAGGGTCTTGGCAATCTTCTTATAGACTAGGCCATCTTTATGTAGAGCAACAATTTTTTTTTTCATATCCTCAGAGAGGTCTTTACCATGAGGTGCCATGTTGAACCACCAATGACCAGTATGAGAGAGTGAGAGCGATAACACCAAATTTACCACATCTGCTCCCTATTCACACCTGAGACCTTGTAACACTAACGAGTCACATGACAGCGGGGAGGGAAAATGGTTAATTGGGCCAAATTTGGGCATTTTCACTTAGGGGTGTACTCACTTTTGTTGCCAGCAGTTTAGACATTAATGGCTGTGTGTTGAGTTATTTTGAGGGGACAGCAAATTTACACTGTTATACAAGCTGTACGCTCACTACTTCTATTAAAAGATATAATAAAATATTTACAAAAATGTAAGGGATGTATTCACTTTTGTGAGATACTGTGTATATATATACTATATACATATATATAGTATCTCACAAAAGTGAGTACACCCCTCACATTTTTGTAAATATTTTATTATATCTTTTCATGTGACAACACTGAAGAAATGACACTTTGCTACAATGTAAAGTGGTGAGTGTACAGCTTGTATAACAGTGTACTTTTGCTATCCCCTCAAAATAACTCAACACACAGCCATTGCCAGTAGTGTGTGTGGCAGCAACCAGATGAGGAGTAGAAAGACAAGTGTGCCTTGCCTACAGTCAAGCATGGTGGTGGGAGTGTCAAGGGCTGGGGCTGCTGGCACTGGGAAGCTACAGTTCATTGAGAGAACCATGAATGCCAACATGTACTGTAACATACTGAAGCAGAGCATAATCCCCTCCCTTCACAGACTGGGCCACAGGGCAGTATTCCAACATGATAACAATCCCAAACACACCTCCAAGATGACCACTGCCTTGCTAAAGAAGCTGAGGGTAAAGGTGATGGACTGGCCAAGCATGTCTCCAGACCTAAACCCTATTAAATCTGCAAAGGATATAAATCAAGGGAAGAAGCAAAGCCTTCTCATAGTATAGTACATTTGTCAATTCAATTTATTAAGTAGAATTTGACTAATATAAATCAGCATAAAACCAGCATGGTAAATCAATGTTTCAAACCAGTAAAATGGCTGCACTGTGCTCCAGTTTGTGATGACATCACACTGTAATGTTCCACTCTACACGTTTTGTCATCTTAAGACATCATCAGGGACGTGGCTACTAATGGGAATAACGCTATAAATACTCGGATAGCAGAAATTGCCCTCACAGTGCGACCCATGCATTCCAATTACCAAAACCGAGAAACATATGTACTGTTCCAGGTCGGACTTGAGACCTGGTGGATTTACACATTAAAGACTTATGTCCCATATGGGCTCAACATTGAATAGAAAGAAATGCCTTTACTGCTTAAGTTGTTTTTTGGTATTTTTTAAATATGAATTCCACTCTTTTTTGGGTTTTTGGTGGTATTTTACAAGAATGGTTCTGAACTTTTAGGTCCTGCCTTTTTATCTGATATAGTTAATTGACTAAGAATATAAACCTAATATCATTTTTTTATTTACTCTTATTTCTGATTGTAATTCTCGTTTCGAACCATATGATGACACAGTCTACTGTCTGGGAGTGATGATGTGATAACTGAGTAATTTTCTCTACATTTATAAATAATATTTATTTGTTATATTTTTATACATTTTTGTATATTTTACATTCATGATGTGAGGTTTAAATATGGCTGTTTTTATTATTTTGTAATTCCTTTGTGTGGTCCAGGTATTATTGTAATTATTGAACTGATTTTTATGTGTCATTATATCTATAAATGAAGGGATTATGTATTTGTAGTTGTAATACTTCCTTACTTGATGATGCTACTGGTGAAGAAACACTTTGTAATGATCCAGAAGCAGCAGAAAGAGTGTTTCTGGATGAGAACTCTGGAGGGAAAAGCTACCTACTTTCATTATGGTCCTCATCATTTCATTCTATGAAGTATTTTTAAATGTCTTAAGGGCACCTCTGGTATGGAAGGGTGTGTTTTATCATCCTGGTAGAATTTGGAAACAAATATTTCTTCTCACAATATTTAGAAATTGCAGCTTTGCAGAAATTTCACTGTGGAAATGTTTGCAAACACTCGCTGTTGATTTTAAAGGAGGACAAGAGAAAACAATTTACTCACCAGACTATAGGTAAACATATTGCTGTGATAGTGGAGAACATTAATAGAAATCATTTACAGGATAAAAAAAAGACCAATTTACCCTCTTACCTGTCAATTAAGGCCTAAAAAGACAGAAACTATCATCTACTGTATCCCAACAATCACCCAACTGTAGGAGGTACAAGATGAGCCCACAAGCAAACTAAACTGGTGTCTTTCCCTGTGAAATGCATATTTCTCTTGTTTGAGAACTGCATTTAGAAGTAGAGTGTAACTTGAACTGTATTCCAGGATTTGCTTCTTTTCAGCTGAGAGAACTTGCAATAATGAAGAATTATACATAAAGTATCAGAAATCTTTCATTAAGGTCTTTGTGTTATATAGTTTGAATACCATGCTATCAATACATTACTTATCATTGTAAAAGAACATGTTCAACACTTTTTTCCCCAATAATTCTGGGAAATAGCAAAAAAAGCTTTTAAAAAAACTTTTTTCCTAATTGTTCAGTTTTTTTCCCCCAGGCCTTTCCATCTCTATTTGGAGCATACAGTGCCTGTGTCAGGGCTGTGCTCAGCCCTTCCTGCTCTGAGCTGGCCACTCAGCTGTCGGCTAATTGCCAGCTCCTATCTCTTCACAGTTACTCAGCTGTTGCTGATATCCTGCTCGTCAATCCTGCCTACTTAAACTGTCCAGTCCAGAGGAACTCTGCCTTCGCCTTAGTCAACATCACAGAGACACTCTCCTGCATTCCTGTTAAAAGACTTGCTTGGCTGACACCCCTTCTGGTTCCAGATCCTGCTTGCTGTTTTACTACGCTCATCTCTGGCTCCCTGAGGTTTCCTTGTCTGACTATCCGTTCCGGTTCCTGAACTCTGGCTATGTTTTGACTACATTTGTTCTATTTACTTATATTAATAACTGCTTGCTGACCGCCTCGCGCAGATATACTGCGGCAGAAGGGCTCTTACAGGCAGAATCACGTACCTGTACGTTCCCCTTTAGGAGGCAGCCGGCGGCGCGCATGCCCACGGCAAGCTCGGTGAGTCGGGTCGCGGGTCTCGTGGACTCGATCGCCATGGGGATACCCACAATCACCTCACGGGGAGGAAGAACTGGGAGATGCTAATGTAAACAAGCATCTCCCCGTTCTGCCTAGTGACAGTGTCACTGATCTCTGCTCCCTGTCATCAGGGCAGAGATCAGTGACGTGTCACACACAGCCATGCCCCTCACAGTTATAAACACGCCCCTAGGACACACTTAACCCCTACACTGCCACCTAGTGGTTAACCCCTTCACTGCCAGTGTCATTTACACAGGAATCAGTGCATTTGTATAGCACTGATTGCTGTATAAATGACAATGGTCCCAAAAATGTGTCAAAAATGTCCGATGTGTCTGCCATAATGTCACAGTCACAATAAAAATCGCTGATCGCCGCCATTTAAAAAAAAAATTATTAATAAAAATGCCATAAAACTATCCCCTATTTTGTAAACCGTATAACTTTTGCGCAAACCGATCAATAATTGCTTATTGCGATTTTTTTTACAAAAATTATGTAGAAGAATACGTATCGGCCTAAACTGAGGAAAAAAATAGTTTTTTATATATTTTTGGGGGATATTTATTATAGCAAAAAGTAAAAAATATTGCATTTTTTTCAAAATTGTCGCTCTATTTTTGTTTATAGCGCAAAAATAAAAAGTGCAGAGGTGATCAAATACCACCTAAATAAAGCTCTATTTGTGGGAAAAAAAGGATGTCAATTTTTATTGGGAGCCACTTTGCACGACCGCGCAATTGTCAGTTAAAGCGACGCAGTACCGAATCGCAAAAAGTGCTCTGGTCAGGAAGGGGGTAAATTCTTCCGGGGCTGAAGTGGTTAAACAAGTGTGATTTAACTGTACTTCTGTCTTGGTCTGATTTCATGGTTTCTGACAGTAGGCGAAGGCCATGAATTTAGAAGATACAGTCAATCCACTATTTTTTCCAGATTGGATGAGTAAGATCACCGCAAGGTTCAGTTTTCCATGGCGTTACAAACACTCCTGAGTCACACGGCTCACCTGGAATCTCCCACTGTGGCTGCTCTGGTACAGCCTGAGTTGCAGGCCTTCCCTGCTCTTGTGCCAGTCTCTGTGCAGGCACCCGCCTTGAGTATTACCTCTATAAGAGGTATGTCTTGTTCTGCTCCACTTCTACAGCAATTTGGGGGGAATCCAGTTCAATGCAGATGGTTTCTCCACAAGGTTGAGCAAAGTAGGTTTTGTGATATCTTTGCTTTCCGAGAGAGCCTTGGCCTGGGCAAACCCTCTATGGGAGACGCAAAAAACTGTTGTCTTGAGTTACCTTGAGTTTGTGGCCTCCTTTAAAAGGGTATTTGACGTTCTTGCATGCTCCGCTTCTGCTGCCAAGTGCCTCATGTCCATCAAACAGAGTACGAGAACTGTTGCTGACTACGCCATTGAATTTCATACTCTGGCAGGAGAGGTTGCTTGGAACAATGAGGCCCTTGTGGCTGCTTTTTCTCATGGTCTCTCAGATTCCATCAAGGATGAGATCGCAGCCCGAGATATACCCACTAAGCTGGAGAAGTTGATCATGTTTGCCATCCTCATTGACTCCAGACTCAGAGAAAGACTCTCTTTTAAGGAGTGCTTGGGGAAGCCTCCTTTACACTTGCCTCCAAGCTTTTCAGTCCCACTCGTGCCTACCTCACCGCCAATGCCTCCTGGTACCGAGTCAGTCGGTGAAGGTGAACCCATGCACTTGGGCTTCACGCGTCTCTCTGTGGATGAGAGAGCCTTTAGGAGAAGGGAGAGATTGTGCCTTCATTGTGGCCAGGCTGGTCACTTTTTGAAGTCCTGTTCTACCCATCCAGGGAACGCCCGAATCTTGAGGTCCTGTCACGGACAGACCTTAGGTGGCGTTGTTTCATCCTCAGTTATCCAGAAGGATAAGCCCCTGGTTTCGGTCACCCTTTCTTCTGAGTCGACCGTTGAGATACAGGCTCTAATTGACTCTGGGGCTGCAGGGCTGTTCATTGATGCTGGCTTTGTATCGAAGCACTCAATTACGCTGCAGCTGCATGACACTCCACTTGCCATTGAGGCTCTTGATGGGAGACCTCTACAGCCTGCCCATGTGACTCTGAGACGGTTCCCTTGTCCATGGCCGTAGGGGCTCTTCACCATGAGATAATTCAATTCCAAGATATTTCCTCACCTAAGTTTCCACTGGTTATTGGTTATCCTTGGATACAGAGGCACAACCCCTCTTTTGATTGGCTCCGTGCTGATGTTCTCTCCTGGTCAGCACAATGCAGTAAGACATGCTTCCAGAAGGTAGCCAAGGTCCTGTGCACCTCTTCACTCTCCTCCCTGCCGGAGGAGTACCGCTATTTTAGCAATGTCTTTGACAAAGGTTAGGCCGGTAGTTTGCCTCCACACCAGCCATATGATTACGTAATTGACCTTCAACCTGGTGCCATACCCCCTCGTGGCCGTACCCTTTGTCAGTCTTGGAGGATAAGGCCATGGAGGAGTATGTGGCAGACGCACTTTCTCGAGGTTTAATCCGCAAATCCTTGTCCCCTGCTGGTGCAGGTTTCTTCTTCGTGAAGAGGAAGAGTGGTGAACTGAGACCTTGTATTGATTATAGGGGTCTCAATCATTTCATGATTAAGAATGCTTATCTGATTCCGTTGATTATGGAGTTATTTGACCACCTCAAGGGAACAACGGTTCTCAAGAAGCTTGATTTGAGAGGGGCATACAATTTCATGAGGATTAAGGAGGGCGACAAGTGGAAAACTGTGTTTAATACCAGGACAGGCCATCATGAGTACCTCGTAATGCCTTTTTGCCTCTGTAATGCCACGGAAGTTTTCCAGGAATTCATTAACAATGTCCTCTGAGATTTGTTGCAGTTATGTGTGGTGGTTTATCTCGATGAGATCCCCATATTTTCCAAGCCCCTGGAGAGCCACCACACAGATGTCTGTCGTGTGGTTCAGAAACTAAGAGAGAACAATTTCTATTGTAAATTGGAGAAGTGTGACATGGACATTCATTGTACTGTTCATTTAAGCACAAGAGAATCCATTTTGTTCTCTCTGTTCAAATGTGTTCTGTAACCTTCACCTAACACACAGACACTTCTCCTACTAAACGCTCTCTACTCCCCCCTCCCTTTTCAAGGTTTTACTTTTGCAATTGTTCTATTCGCTAGTTTTTAATAATATATTTCTATTTGTTCACTTTTAATAACATATTTCTATTTGTTAGCTTTTAATGACATCTCACACCACCCCTTTCTTATCTATGTATAAAATAACATGTAATAATAAATTTTGGACAGAACGGACATTTTAAACACAGTGATTGAGTCCTGTGAATCTGTTCCTGCAGCTGCAGTATTAACTTTGTTTTAGAGTCCCAATCAGAAATCAGTCATATCAGTCTTGGCGAGCCAGCCAGGAGTTTGGCAGAGTCTCCAGAAGGAACCGCGCTTCGATCGGGATCATCGGGAAACGCAGACCTCAAATGCCGGCTAGGTAAGCTGCCCTTAAGCTTGCTATATTTCTGCCTTTTCCTATGTATCCTATCTGTCGGTTCTCAAGGAAACCAGACCACTCTCGGACCTTTCTGGTTGGGTAACGTGTGTGTGTGAATGTGTTTGTGTCCCCCTTCACGGGTTGGACTGTGTGTGGATAGGGAAAATCCTCTGCAGTTCCCTGCGTTGACTCCTTGTGGGCGACCTGGGTCAGAGGCGCATGGTAGGGTCAGATAAAACTCACAGAGAAGAGAAGAGACGAGGAGGGTCTCTTAATGAGTGTTTTGTCTATTGTCATAAACCCCTTCTATCCACGTAGATAAGTGGAGACTATTCTTGTAAATCTGCAGATTTGCTGTACTATTTGTTTTAGAGGCAAGAGGGTATAGGCACAAGTAGAGAAGAGAGAAGACTGGCCAGTCATTATGGGCATTAAATTAATTAAGGGAATGAAGGGAGAGAGGCCTTCAGAAAATGCCCAGCGCAAGATGAGCGCTAGAGAATATATGAACCGAAGGTACGGTTCTGCCTATACTGAGCCCCTAGATAAATGGGTAGAATGGACAAAGGGAACAGCTAAACCTTTAAAATCTGAAGGGACTTTTGATTTAAAAGTATGGCAAACTTTTCTGCACGATTATGGCCCACTACTGTGCAGTGAAGGAACGTGGAGAATAGCTTGCACATGGGAGACAGAAGCTAAAGTAGCAAATCAAACTGGCTTGACGGAGATATTTAATAAAAGTACTGCCCAAATTTACTACGTTTGGCCAGAAGACTCTGTAGAGGAGGACCCCCCACCTTATGTGGCTGCCAGTTTGGCTTTAAGGGGTCCACGCACAAAAGCAAAAGAATTAGATTACATGGAACACACAAAAGATGAGCTATGCAATATAGTGGAGAGCAGAGGTTTAACAGCCCCATATCAACCTACAAAGAGGATTTTGGCTCATATCCTAGAAACAGATGATTGGCATAAATCAAAAGGCACATATGCAAACCTAGATCTCTCTGAACTTAAGGCTTTGGCCAGAGAAAGAGAGATAGAGTCTGAACTTCCAGAGCAAACCATAATTTCCAAATTGTGGCAGCAAGATGAAGAGAGAAGGAAGGGAGATGCCAGCCCTTCTGCCCCTGGCATAGAGAAATCTGTTGCAGTTTATCCTGTCAGAACCCAATTAGTTTTTGAAGGTGATGCTGTTGACAGTAAGTCTCAAATTAAATGGCATGTACCTTTTAGTCCCCAAGATATGAGAGCCATATTAGAGGGATTGGGAGATCCTAGAAAGAATCCAATTGGGTTTGCAAACAAACTTAGTGCTGCACAGGAAGCATATGAGGCTTCTGCTACTGACATTCATCAGCTTCTTATTAAAGCAGTGGGAAGCAACATGTCTGGCTATATACTTAAAGAATGTGGTGTAGACGTCAAAAATCTAGGTAAGATGGTTAGTGGACGGGAGGTTTGTGAGAAATTGAAGGAAAAATTGCCCCAAATATATGGACAAACCAGACATGCTGAATTTATGAATGCTAAGCAAGGGAAAGAGGAAGCAGCAGGGGCTTATTGGAGGCGGTTAAGTGATATGGCTGAGGAAGCAGGCATTAAAATAGAGGAAGAGAAGGCGGCAGAAACTGCAAGTCCATCTACACAACTGGTGAAACAAAGGTTTCTTGATGGTTTAATACCCCAGTTGAAAGAAAAGTTGTTCACAGCAAGGCCTGAGGCAGGCAATATGTCTATTCGAGACGTCCTGCCTATCCTGTTATCCATAGAAAACAGGATTAACCAAAAAGACAGCAAACCCAAGGTAATGTACATGGGGAAGCAGAGAGGAAAAGGAAGAGGAAGAGGCAAAGGCAATTTCAGAAATCATGGCAATCGGGGACCAATTATATGCTACAATTGTGATGGGGAAGGACACATAGCCAAATTCTGCCATCTTCCTGACCGTAGACTGGAAAAGAGCTTAGGGGCCCCTCATGCTGATCCCAGTTCTCTGCCAAAAGCAGTGGATCAGGCATAGGAAAATGGCATGCCAGTATCAATCATGTTAAATAGGGGAGACAATGGTCCCGAGGCCAGAGTAAAAGTATTTTTACAAGAACTCCCTTATCCTGGAGGAGAAACAGAATTAACCTGTTTAATTGATACTGGTGCAAGCCGAAGTGTTTTTAATATAGAGGACTTACCTCCAGGATTATTATCTACAAATGTTATCTCTGGTGTTGGCCTAACCGGGACCTCTACTGATTTGGTTGAGTCCAAGCCACTTAAACTCAGGCTAGGACAGCAAACAGAAATTGTCACTAAAGTGTTAGTTTCAGACACAGTTCCTACCAATCTTTTGGGAGCTGACATTTTGAACCAAATTTTAGCAAACATAGACTACACTCCTACAGGAGTCCAAGTGGTCAGTAGTCTATCAGGAGAAGTTTTAAATTCTGCCTGTGGAGTATTTTTAATCCAAGACTCCACTCTGCCATTTCCACCAGAATTGAAAGTGATTCCCGCTGAATTATGGGCCACCAGCAAATATGATGTAGGTCTGCTGGATTGCACCCCAGTCATGATAAAAATTAAACCAGGAGCCCATCTCCCACAGATTAAACAGTACCCACTGAGTATTGCTCAGACTGAGGGGATAAAGGATCAAATCACTCAACTGAAAGCAGCAGGGGTTGTTGTACCAATTAAGTCCCAGGTCAATACACCCCTGTTCCCAATTGCAAAGAAGCCAGACAAGAAGGGTGGGCAGGTGACATATCGCATGGTGCATGATTTGAGAGCCATTAACAATATAATAGAGGCAGATACCCCGATCGTGCCCAACCCCCGCACTTTACTAAGTGGAATACCTGCCTCCAGCACCTGCTTTACAGTGATTGATCTTGCAAATGCTTTCTTTTCGGTGCCCCTGCACCCAGATTGCTGGCACCTTTTTTCATTTACTCATGATGCCCAAAAGTTAGCATGGACAAGATTGCCCCAAGGCTGTGTGAGTAGCCCCTCTGAATATAATACTGCGTTAAAGCAAGTATTGGATCAATGGTCCCCCTTACACCCAAACACAGTTTTGCTTCAGTACATAGACGATTTGCTTATTTGTTCTGATACAAAGGACATTTGTAGCAGAGAAACAGTAAGCCTTCTCCTGTTTCTCTATAACAGTAACAACAAAGTTAGCAAAGATAAGCTACAATACTGCCAAGAGAAAGTGATCTTCCTGGGTCACTGCATTTCACATGGAATCCGTCACCTAACCCCAGATCGAGTTAAAACTCTACAAAACTTTGAAAAACCAAGAAATGTCCGGCAACTACGTGCCTTCCTGGGGTTAGTGGGATATTGTAGGGACTGGATTCCAAATGCATCAGAACTTATGGCTCCTCTATATGAGGCTACCACTAGAAACCCTTTCAAACTCACATGGGACAATGAATTGCAGATGAAGGAGCTTATTAAAATTTTGTCTGAAGCTCCCGCCATTGGACTTCCTGACTATAGTAAGACTTTCTCGTTGTTCTGTCATGAAGTCAATGGATTTGCTGCAGGTGTACTCACCCAGCTACATGGAGACAAACAGAGGCCTGTGATGTATGTATCAGCCTCATTAGACCCTGTCATCAAAGGCTCCCCCAGTTGTATGCGAGCCATAGCAGCCTGCATTTTGCTGCTAGACAAAGTAACGGAGCTTGTACTAGATTCTGCTCTGATCCTGTATGTGCCACATGCAGTACAGGAAATCATGAATCAAGTAAATACCAGACATGTGTCTGCCAGTAGATTTGACAAATACCAGTCTGCTCTTTTTGCTCCATCGAATTTAACAATCAAACGATGTGTTACTTTAAATCCGGCTACTCTTCTTCCTATAATTGATGAGGAAGATGCAACAAATGGTACTGATGTAGAACCTGAGAGTTTTTCTCACGATTGTATGGCTCTTATGGAGGTAGAAAGGGCCTCTGTCACACCAGCAAAAGATGAGCCCTTATCAGATTGTGACACACACTTATTCGTAGATGGTTCCAGATTTTACACTGATGATGGTCAGCCACACACAGGGTTTGCTGTAACCACTACAGACACCATTTTACATCAGGAAGCATTGAAACCCCAGATGTCAGCACAGGAAGCGGAGTTGTATGCTGTAGTCAAAGCATGTCATCTCCTAGAGAATCAAAGGGGAAATGTTTACACTGACAGCAGATATGCATTTGGAATAGCCCACGATTTTGGGCCTATCTGGAAAGCACGGCACTTTCTGACTAGTGCAGGGAAGCCAGTGAGACATGCAAAACTCATAGAGCGGCTATTTGAGGCCTTTCAGAAACCAGCAGAAGTTGCCATCTTGAAGGTAAAAGGGCATGCAAGGGGAAGTGACATGACAGCCAGAGGAAATGCTTTAGCGGACCAAGCGGCAAAGGATGCTGCCCTTATGGCATTTGGAGTCACACCCACTGTAGGGGTCGCCCAGGTAGCGGGGACAGATTCCCCCGATCAAGAGCAGTGGGATGTAGAAACTCTAATTCAGTTGCAGAACCAGGCCCCTGATGAAGAGAAGGATAAGTGGATCAAATGTAATGCTACCCAAAATCAGCAGGGCCTGTGGAGCGCTGACAACAGGTGGTGTCTACCCAGGAGTTTGTACCCAGTTTTAGCACAGCTGGCACATGGCGTCAGTCATCTTGCTAAGGGCGCGATGGTGGCACTTACTGACTGCTATTGGATAGCACCTGGATTTAGTGCATTTGCAGCCAGGTTTTGTGCTTCATGTCTCACTTGTGCTCTGTACAATGCAGGGAGGCCTGTTCATGTTCCCCAAAGGCATTCTCCAAAGCCAGATTTCCCTTTCCAAAGAATTCAAATAGACTACATTCAGATGCCCAGAATAGGCACCTATGAGTTTGCTTTAGTGTGTGTTGACATGTTTTCAGGTTGGCCCGAGAGCTGGCCAGTAGCCAAAGCAAATGCAAAAACAACAGCAAAGAAAATTTTGAATGAAATAGTTTGTAGATATGGAGTTCCTGAAACTATTGAGAGTGACAGAGGAACCCATTTTACTGGGGAAGTAATGAAAGAGGTAATGGAAGCACTTCACATACAGCAAGCTTTCCATACACCTTATCATCCACAAAGTAGTGGTAAAGTTGAGAGACTTAATGGAATTTTGAAAAACAGATGTGCAAAGATCAAAGCAGATACAGGAAAAGGATGGGTGGAAGCTTTGCCATTAGCCCTATATTCTGTACGAACTACCCCTAAACAACCACATGGGCTGTCCCCCTATGAGATTTTATTTGGAGGGCCACCCAAAACAGGGCTATATTTTCCCCAACAGTTGCAGGCTTCTCACTCTAATCTGTTAGAATATGTTCAGATTTTGCAAAGAACATTGAATAAAATACATGAAGGTGTTTATAAATCTATCCCCGACCCAGATTCTGTTTCAGGTATTCACAGAATCCAACCAGGTGACTGGGTGGTGGTCAAGCGACACGTCAGAAAGCCACTAGAACCAAAATTTGACGGACCACATTTGGTGCTTTTGACAACCAGTTCTGCTGTCAAGTTGGAAGGAAAGCCCACCTGGATTCACGCCAGTCACTGCAAGAAAATCCTGAAGTGATGATATCCTTTGAAAAAAAGATGATGTTTCTTTTCTTTTTGTTGTTTGTGAGAACTGAGACATGGAAAAATAACCCTTTCATCCAAATGTTAAAATTGTATGCAACCCATAGCAACGCTAGTAACTGCTGGGTGTGTTCTCACTTACATCCCCATACAGGAACAATACCCATGATAGCAATGCCTCTCAATTTCACTGATCTAAACAGGACCAGAATAAATGGCTCATACATAGTCTCCACAGCTAATGAGCACAGATCAGTAACTTTGATGGTTTCGAAACAGATAAACACTCCACAGATTTGTTTAAACATTACATGCCCGTTTAACACTAAATGTAGACGGTTGGGCAATTCAGATTGCAGCGGAGCAAAAATTACAGTTTATGGAGGAAACTATGGTCAATATTATTATATCCCAGATCCAGAACTAAATAGAACCCTTTATAGTACAAATTGCTCACAGTTCCCAATATGTGAAAATATCGGTTTCCTGAGATTCCATGTTATTGCTTCCAGTTTTTTAGGAGCAGGCATACCGTCCATACGTAGAGGGTTATATTATATATGTGGAAATAAAGCTTACGCCTGGATTCCTACTAATGTTACAGGTACATGTTACATTGGGAAGTTAGTACCTGCTTTGGCTGTTCGCAAAGATACAGTGCGACCAGATCAAAGTCCAGAATACCCTTTAGTGTTCAAAAGAGAGCTGTTCACTGAAGGTGACATGGCATGGTCATGGTTCCCTTCCTGGACAGGATGGGGAATTGAAGCAATGAAAAGACTAAATAATTACACTAGAATTGTAGATGAGATTATTAACCTTACTACCACTGATATAGGTTTATTAAATGAAGAAATGGCTCAGCTTAAAAAAGTAGTATTAGAGCACAGATTAACGCTAAATTATCTCACTGCAGCTCAAGGTGGGATGTGTAAGATATTTCGCACTGACTGTTGTATATACATTTCTGATAATGAGGACATTATTAAAGGGCATCTTGCTAAGATAAGAGAACTACAGAATAAGGCCAGAGATATTGCTAAAGATGGATGGAACCCCTTTAAGAGTTTAGGAGGTTTTGGTGATTTTTTATATGGCATAGCAACATGGTTACAGAAACTAGGCGCTTACATTGTGATGTTCCTATTTCTCATGTTTGTTATTTACTTCCTCATCAGGCTATGCCTCTGTGTGACTACCCGCTGTACCAACAAATGTACCACCAGCCCTGATGAACCCATTATTGTGAGAAAGCTAGGAGAGAGCTGAACAGGACGCCGTCTCTCTGCGCCAATGTAACAGGAGTTACCAGCAATCGGCTGAACGTAACGCGGAGAAGAATGGTGTCAAATAAACAAAAGGGGGGAAATGACATGGACATTCATTGTACTGTTCATTTAAGCACAAGAGAATCCATTTTGTTCTCTCTGTTCAAATGTGTTCTGTAACCTTCACCTAACACACAGACACTTCTCCTACTAAACGCTCTCTACTCCCCCCTCCCTTTTCAAGGTTTTACTTTTGCAATTGTTCTATTCGCTAGTTTTTAATAATATATTTCTATTTGTTCACTTTTAATAACATATTTCTATTTGTTAGCTTTTAATGACATCTCACACCACCCCTTTCTTATCTATGTATAAAATAACATGTAATAATAAATTTTGGACAGAACGGACATTTTAAACACAGTGATTGAGTCCTGTGAATCTGTTCCTGCAGCTGCAGTATTAACTTTGTTTTAGAGTCCCAATCAGAAATCAGTCATATCAAGTGCGAGTTCCATCATGAACAGGTTAAATTCCTGGGTTATGTCATTTCCACTGCTGGTTTTTCGTTGGACCCAGAGAAACTTTCAGCAGTCCTACAGTGGCCCCAACCCATGGGTTTACGTCCTCTGCAGCATTTCCTGGGCTTTGCCAACTATTATCGGAAGTTTATTCGTAACTTCTCATCTCTGGTCAAGCCCCTGACTGATATCACCAGAAAGGATGGTAACCCACAGAGTTGGTCTTCAGAGTCCGTAAAGGCCTTTGAGAGTCTTGTTTCTGCTCCTGTGTTGGCACATCCTGATCCTATGTTACCTACCTTTTATCCTTGAGGTTGATGCTTCTGAGACTGGAGTTGGCACCCTTCTGTCTCAACGTCCTACCTCTGAGAGTGCTTTGCATCCTTGTGGCTACTTTTCCAAGAAATTGTCACCTGAGAAGTGCAATTACGAGATTGGTGACAGAGCTGTCAGTGATCATTTTAGCCCTGAAAGAACGGAGACATCTCAAAGGTACCACTGTGCCAGTTCTTATTCTTACTGACTATAAGAATCTCACATTCTTGTCCGAGGCTAAACGCCTTTCTCCCAGAAGGGCACGATGGGCTCTTTTCTTGTCAAGTTTCAATGACATTTTCTCATTCTTACCTGGTACTAAGAATGTAAGGGCTGACGCCTTGTCAGGACAATTTTCCTCCACTTCCAAGTTGGAGTCGTTCCGGTTCCTGTGATCCCTCCTCCTGATCATATTCTGGCTACGATTCGCACCAGTCTCACTTCTCCTTTGGGTGACAAAATTCTTGCTGCTCAGGTCCATGCTCCTCCTGAGAAACCTAGTGACCGCTGCTTTGTCCCAGAGAGCCTTACCATTCTCCCAAGGCTGGGCCATTTCCCAACAATTCTGGTGGTCTAGTCTACGTGCTGATGTAACTGCCTTCATAGCTGCCTGTTCCGTGTGTGCTCAGAGTAAGACTCCACGACACCTTCCAGTGGGCCTCCTACAACCCATACCCAACTCCCAGAGCAACACAGTTATTCTTATGGTGGTTGACCGGTTCTCAAAGATTTGTCATTGTATTCCACTTAAGAAGTTGCCCACTTCTAAGGAACTGGCTTCCATTTTTGCTCGGGAGATCTTTTACTTACATGGGCTACCCAAGGTGATTGTCTCGGACAGGGGTAGTCAGTTTGTGTCCCGGTTCTGGCGAACCTTTTGTGCACAGTTGGGAAGTCAGCTTGCTTTCTCCACTGCATATCACCCGCAGTCTAATGAGGCCACAGAATGAGCCAATCAGTCCTTGGAGCAATTCCTACATTTCTATATTTCTGACCATCATAACAACTGGTCAGATCTATTACCGTGGGCAGAGTTTTCTCACAACAGTGCCTTGAATTTTGCTTCCCGATTGTCCCCGTTTATGGCGAATTATAGTTTCCAACCTTCCATGTTACCTGACTCATTTGTTCCACAGAATATTCTTTGTTCCACTTGGGCACAAGTCTAGGAGGCGTTGCAACATGCTAATAATAGGTACAGACTCCATGCTGACCGGAATCACCTGCCTGTGCCTTCCTACCAGGTTGGGGACAGGGTCTGGCTATCATCTCACAGCCTCTGACTTCATGTTTCCTCACTGAAGTTCGCACCTCGGTTTATTGGGCTTTTTCATATTCTTTGCAGGACTAACCCAGTGACTTACGCATTAGACCTTCCTTCTAATACGTGTATTTCGATAGTATATCATGTCTCCTTATTAAAAACTTTGGTCTGCAACCACTTTCCCACCTTGGTGCCAAGTCCTCACCCTGCACAAGTTGAGAACCATGAGGAGCATGAAGTACAGTCCATTGTTGACTCCCTTAGGTTCCGTGGGCGCATACAGTACCTGGTACATTGGAAAGGTACGTCAGGAGGAACGCTCTTGGGTCTCATCCTCGAACGTACATGCCCCTGTCCTCCTCCATGATTTTCATAAACATTTTCCCCTCAAGCCTGGTGGTCCTCCGAGAGGGAGGGGTCATCGAAGAGGGGTACTGTCAGGGCTGGGCTCAGCCTATCCTTCTCTGAGCTTGCAGCTCAGCTGTCGGCTAATTGCCAGCACCTATCTCTCCACAGTCACTCAGCTGTTGCTGATATCCTGCTCATCAGTCCTGCCTATTTAAGCCGTCCAGTCAAGAGGAGCTCTGCCTTCGCCTTAGTCAACATCACAGAGATGCTCTCCTGCATTCCTGTTAAAAGACTTGCTTGGCTGACATCCCTTCTGGATCCAAATCCTGCTTGCTGGTTTACTAGGCTCATCTCTGGCTCCTTGACATTTGACTTGTCTGACTATCCATTCCGGTTCCTGAACTCTGGCTATGTTTTGACTACGTTTGTTCTATTTACTTTTATTATTAAACAAGTGTGATTTAACTGTACTTCTGTCTCGGTCTGATTTCATGGTTTCTGACAGTCTGTTAGTTGTGGTCATGCTTCACTGCTCTATGCACACTGCACATTCAATAGCCCACAGTCCATCTCAGGAGGGAGCAAGAGAGGGTGGCAATATTACTACATAGAGTGGGAGCATGGAGAATGTAGCCACTTTCTAAAAGAAAATTGGATTACATTACACACAAAAAAAAGAGTACATGAATAGATTTTTTTTTTACATCAGGGTTTAATGTCACTTAAGCCTGGATTCTATAGGGAGCCCCTCTTCAGTCTATCATGAATGCCGCTGCCACATTCACTCACATTACCAACCATTTATTGTCCGCCACTCCTCTCCGCCAATCCCTCCACTGGCTTTCCATTGCTCAATGAATAAAATTCAAAACACTAACAATTACATAAAAAGCCATTTACAATTCTGCCCAGTGCTACCTCACCAATCTTATCTCCAAATATCACCCAAGCCGTCCTCTCCGCTCCTCCCAAGACCTTCTGCTCTCTATCTCCCTTGTCTCCTCCTCCAATGCTCATCTCCAGGACTTCTCCAGAGCCTCTCCCATCCTCTGGAACTCACTACCTCAATCTGTCCGGCTATCTCCTACTCTCTCCACTTTTAGGCAATCCCTGAAAATCTTTAGGGAGGCCTATCCTGTCTCCAGCTAAGAACCAAATCTTCTACTTCCCTAATCAGTTCATCCCTCACAGTCCCTACCTTTTGTTTCACCAGCCCCTCCCTCTTAGATTGTAAGCTCGCAAGAGCAGGGCCCTTCTAACCCTCTTGTTCTGAATTGTACTATTGGTGTTTTGTCTCCCTTTATATTTATATAGCACCAAACTGTTGGTGCTATATAAGTCCAGTTTAATAATAATAAAAATAATAATATAGGGATGGTGCAGAATTTTAAAAAGAATACTGTAAAAAAACAAAAAAAAAAGAAACACAAAAATAACTTTCCAGTGGACTGATAAATTAACTATGGATTAATCTGACATTCGTGGCATTTATTTACTTGTCAATATGCAGCAAATTATAAAACTGTGTTTTTTTGGCTTGTTTTTTTAGAGACAGCCTGGTATCTGTTAGCATCATTCACTGAAGGGGGATTTATTTTTCCTTTGGTACATGAATCTAAAAGATGTCCATTTAAGGATTAAAAAGAGACATCTTCCCTCAAAGGGGTTTGTGAACGTGAACAATAACACAACATCTTTTCTGCCTGGCTAGCAATCATACCTCACAACATAAATCAGAACGTGCTCTTTAGGATTTGTCAGTTCACTGTTCCAGCACACTGAAAGAGACCAGGGTTATGGGACCCCTAGCTGTCATTTAACTGAATCAGGTACAGCAGTACTTGCCTACCAGATCCCAAAAGCTGAATTATTAAAATGATAGAATATCTGGCCCTGCTATTTCTGACTCAGGATCTCCTGCACAATACACAAAGAATGTACCGTATCATAATAAAGCTGCTTCCCAGGGTCTTTTCTCCCTCCTGCACACCCAGAATGGGCAGGCAAATGCTGAGACAAACTTAATGAATTGGTGACATGTGTTTACAACGTTAAATATAATCCAGTAAAAATAGAAAAATTGCCTCAATTTCCACAGCAAAACTAAGTTGGACTACGGGAGATTTTTTTTTCATACAAAGATCTGTGCTATTTTAAATTGTTAATGACCTTTACATGACTTATGTTTGATGACTCTCTCAAAAATGTATCTACAGTATATTGCACAACTAATCTAAGAATAGAATATTTAATCATCGCTTCTCTCTGTGACTATCAATTAATGCCTGCAAGCTTGTTTTTTTAAACCAAAAATTGCTGAAAATATACAAACATGTTTTAGCTTGAGGATTTGAAGCATAATAATGACTAATTGTAGGAGAACAAATTCTGAATTAGTCATTTCCCCAGCAAGAACAAGCTTGTGATATTGGTTTAGCAGGCAATATTTTTAATCCTCCTGTGATCTTCTCTGGATTGTGGCTTACTGACTTGTAATTACATCAGGGTGTCATCACATCAATGTTAGCCTAAGCATTATTAAATAAGTAGCTGAATCTTAGGAAGCAGATCTCCTATGTTATACAAGTTAGCCATCTAGTACTGAAATATCACAATGCAACGATTTATAAGTAGTGATGAGAGAACCAAACAAAGTTTTGCTTGCTGGACTTTTACTGAACACAAAAATTTGCTGAACCCGAACATAGCAGATAACCCCAATGAACTGTATTTAAGCTAAGTCTTAGTTTTTCTTTGGCCTTTTTAAAGGTCAACGTGAAAGCTATTGTTACAAAGTGGTGGTGGTTGGCTGGATACTGCCATGGGAGATGTGTACCAATGCAAAAAAATAAAAATACTGCTCAGCAGGGAGAGGGTCTTTTAATGTGGCTTAAAGGGCAACAAATATTTAAAGAACATGTTTGGGGATGCCATAAACCTGTACATGAAAATGCACACCAGTATGAAAAAAGTGACATTTAAAAAGAAAAACCACCGCTGCTTAATGACAGTTCCTCATCATCTTTGTTCTGCTTGTAAACACACATGGGCCGAATGTCGGGAGACATCGCCCAGTTCAATAAAAAACAGCCAACATTCAGACCGTGTGTATGGCTCCCTGCTGGAAAGCCAGCAGCCAATGGCAGAGAGTGTTGAATGGAGTGTTCTGGCAAGGGGGGAGCAACCCCCTGTCAGAACACATTAGTTCAGCGGGGGATATCGCTCTACAAACGTCGGAGCTGACAGTTTTTTCCGTTCAACCTGCTGGGTTGAACGAAAAAAAAACTCACTGTCTACCAGGATTTAGTGGCTGGGGATCTTGGTTGATGTGATTGACCAAATACAAAATACAAAGAGATTTAATTTAATAACAAGTAAAAAGTGAGGTCATGCAGCAACCACGCAATGGTGTTGATTTACTAAATAAGTAAAGCATTTTCACTTTCAAAATGAGTTTTCATTTAGTTTAGTGAATGAGGTGAAGGTGCTGGCTTCAATCATTCAATCACGTGCAAGTAAAAATACTTTTTCTATTTTCATTGCATGTGATGGGTATTCTTTAAAAAGTGTAGGTATATTATGTTTCACCTCAATCTCTAAGATAAGTGGAAACTCCCTTTGAAAATGAAAGTACTTACTGCCTTATATAAATCAAGTAAGTTCATTGGGTTACAGTACAATATTAATTGTAGGTATATTTCCAGAGTACAGGTAGCCACTCATAAAGCAGTTTTTAGTTCTCCCTAAAGCTTCAATATAAATTTTAGTTTTACATCCCTACATAGTATGTAAATACAATCTTAGTGCTGAGTTTCATGTATGCACCCCTTTGTTTACTTATTACTTATTAGTGCCTTTCCTATGAAGAAAAGTCCTTGAAGTGGTTCAGTTTCCAACCCCTTGTGTTCTGTTTTAAATGTTAATATATGCAATTACATATCTCTGTAAAGCCAGTTTGAGCACACAGTATGACCATTTACTGACTTGGTGCGACTTGTCAACAGCCTAACTCATCAAAAAGGCACAGAAGTTGAATTCAAATCAATTTTACTTCAGATAAGTACAATACAAAATATGTTTTTCCAATCTTTTGAAGTATAAGATGAGGACAGCTTTCTAGATCCTGTTTCTGCAATAAAAACTTAAGATTAACTGTAACAAATGAGAAAAACTAGGAGGGTCTACCTAGGACTAAACTAACCATCACTAAACAGGAGGGGAACAAAAGGACATTTTAATTGCAGAAGATAAACAAGTTGTAGAAACACCATACTACCACAAGATGTCAGTGGATCCCTGAACAACAACAGTATAGTAAAATAAAACAAGCAAAAGTATAAGAACATGATAAGTCAGACACAATGATAGAGCTGACTGCCCCTCCACAGCTGCCGCTCCCTGCCGCTCCCTGCCCCTCCACAGCTCAACGCTCCAGTGAACGAGGAGGAGCAGAGCAGAGCTGCTGACTGACTGTCAGCAGCTCTCTGCTCGGAGAGCTGTGAGAACCAAGCCATCGGCAGTGTTAGATCGCTCGGTTCTCATTGCAGAGGCGCCGGGGGACAAATGCCGCATCGGACTGATGCTGCATCCACTGAGGTAAGTGTGATACAGGAAAAAAAATATTCCCTTATTTTCTCTTTTAAGGACTCCTCCATCCACACAAACAAGGTACATAGATAAATACTTCCCATTGACACATTGGGGTTGATTTACATTGGGGTTGATTTATCAGCTGCTAGGTTTTTTGGTAAAGCTTAATTGAACAAACTGAATTTTGAAGCTGATTGGCTACCATGCACAGCTGCACCAGATTTTGCACTCTTCGTTTTAGTAAATCAATCCCGGTGTATTGTGACAGTGGGACTCTTCTCCTGTCACAATGCACTGATTAGCAGCTTGAGCCAATTGGATACAACCACTGATCGAGAAAAGTTTTTTTTTCAAACTCCCGCTTGACAAAACTTGATATAAAATACAAAGGGTGCAGCGCCAATAAATAATAGACAAATGTCCTAAAAACAGATTATATAAAGTCCGCCAACTATAGAGGATAAAGATGGTGAAATTGGAGATGATATAGTCCCTGCACCAACTAAGTGGATAGGAAATAGATACACTCGTCACCGCTGTGATTGAAAGGGCAATCCTGCTTACCAAACTGTGTGGACCTTCAGATTATAGGGGGTCATAAACACATAGATAAAACCCAGGCAAGGTCCCTCTATGAACACCACTCTGTCTCCTCAGTAAAGATGTGAATCATGATCCCAGGACAGGGGACTCACACTTCAAATGGTAGGTGAATGCAAAATAGCCTTAAAGGATACAAGGACACAACAATAGTGCAGTATGTTCTAAAAAATCTGGATCTCTACTTTAATTCAGTTAGTTAAACTCACATTCATCAATATAAAAACAAGCATATCTGTGTACAAATGGCTGTGGCAAATAGCGTGCTTACGTCGTCCTGTAGAAAGCGGATAAACTATATGGGATAATAAGAAATGGGAAGTCAATTATCCAGAAATCAGCCATTAATATCAAACAATTGACATCCCACTTTACGATCATACTCAGTGGTGAATAACTTTTAAGGTCAGAAATTAGGACAGAACATTCATTGGCCACTATTGTAAAGGCCCAGAAGCCTGCATCATATATAACTGAAATACAATTTTCTTCATATAAGGGGGTCAACACCACCCCAGAGATCTTGGAGGTGTTTTGGGAATTTTATCGGACCCTATATAAAAGTAGGGAATCCTACTTAGAGGAGGACCTGAATAAATTATTTGAAACCATTAACCTACCAACCATATTAGATGATGAGAGAGAGGTATTGGAGGGACCACTGACGGAGGAGCTAAGACTTGCAGTAGCTAATTCACCTAATAATAAAGCACCAGGAGCAGATGGCCTCCCAGGGGAAATATACAAAAAATACAGGGATGTGCCTTTACCCGATCTGTTGGAAGTCTTTAATCATGCCATGGAGGTGGGTTCTTTTCCCCCCTTGATGACCAAAGCAGTAATTATTGTGCTTTTGAAACCTGGTAAAGATCCAAGTAACCCCGATGCATACCGCCCAATTTTTTTGTTAACTTCAGACATTAAGTTACTGGCAAAGGTATTGGAGACTAGACTGTCAAAATATATTACAAAATTAATTCACTGTGACCAATCAGGATTTATTCCTAATAGATCCACAGCCAGTAATATTAGGTGTCTATTTTAAAATGTACAACTTCCCATAGATAAAAAAGGAAATAGAGCCATATTGTCGCTTGATGCGGCTAAAGCATTCGACAGTATAGAGTAGGACTTTTTATGGAACTGTTTAAAATGGTTTGGGTTTGGTCCCAAAAATATAAAATGGATACAACTTTTATACAACTCCCCGAGTACAAGTGTACAGATAAACGGATATATATCGGCCCCCTTTTTACTGAATAGAGGAACAAGGCAGGGTTGTCCCCTGTCTCTGCTCCTTTTTGCACTGGCCGTAAAACCACTGGCGGAGGCTATCCAAAGTTGCACAGATATCATGGGTTTCCGGAGATCTACAGGTGAAGAAAAATTAGCATTCTATGCGGACGATACCCTAGTGTTTCTAGGGGATACATATACATATTTGTCCACAGTTATGTCATTAATAGATAGCTATGGAACATTCTCAGGATTTAATATTAATTGGGATAAGTCGGTAATATTGCCCATTGATCCTATACATTTCGAGCTTCCACACCAGGTTCATCAGATGACGCTGGTTACATCATTTAAAAATCTGGGAGTGATAATTACACCAAACATTACTGAATATGTAGATAAGAATGTACTTCCTCCTCATCAAATTTAGACAACTGAGTAAAACGTTAAGTAAATTCTTGTTTACTATGATAGGGAGAGCGAATCTGGTGAATATGGTGTGGATGCCCAAAAAGTTATACGTATTACATAACTGTCCTGTGTGGCTGGCACTACGATTATATAGGACTATTGACTCGGTTTTTAGGGACTTTATATGGAAATGTGGAAAACCTAGAATTAAAGTTGTAATATTGCAACAGGCGAAGGATAGAGGAGGAATTGAGATACCTAATGCAAAGTATGGTTGGGAGGAGGTAGACATGCAGGATCCTATACAGAAGATTATAATATCCCAATTTAGGATATCCCCTTTAGTACAACTAATAGTCGCTCATCATTTTCATAATAAAAGAAAGTTTCCCACCTTTTATTTAAGGTTATGGGAGGCAGTACAAACTATTATTCAGCATAAGGGCTACACACGACACATGCCTATTTGGGATAATTACTGTTTATGTGTACTAAATAAACTGCCACAATTATTAGAATGGAAAAAAGCCGACATAATCTTTTTATATTAGCTATATTAAAGGGATATCTTACTGCCTTTAAATATAATAAAAGATAGCTATCAATTATCAAATAATTTTTTTTTTAGCAATATCTCCAAATACGTCATGAATTACAAAGTCAGATTTCAAAATTTGAATTACAATATAACCCATCTAAGATATTATGGAAGGCAACTACAGTACTTTGTATGAAACAAGGGTTAATAGGAGACCTTTACTTTACACTACAAACTGTAGAGAGTGCAGGAAAACAAGTAAATAGTGTTATCCGTTGGCAAAATGGATATAGAGGACTTAAATGAGAAGGATTGGATATGGGCGATGGAGGTACTACCTGAGATATCCCTCTCACCGCCTCAGAGGCTGACTCAGCTTTTTATTTTACATAGGGCTCATTATACCCCACAAAAGCTCCATGCCTGGGGAAAATATACAACACCACTATGCCCTCGTTGCTCTCTATCTAATGGATCCCTTATTCATATGCTTTGGCGATGCCCAAAACTTCATCTCTATTGGGAAAGAGTGTTTTTCATTTTATATTCACCATGTTCGACCAGCTACCAGTAGAGATGCGTACTATGTGGACTAGGTCCTTATATTTAGCACATAAACTTATATTACAAAAATGGATCTCTCCCGCTCACCCAACTCATAAACAATGAGGTAAGAAACTCAATTATATATTAAAAAAAGAAATGGTAACGTATAAACATAGAGAAATACCCCAAAAAATTGAAAAAATATAGTCCTAATGGTTGGACCCCAATAATCCATTATATGATGGCTTATTTAGTAGAGAAGAGAGGTAGAGGGGGAGGATAGGAGAGGAGAAATGAGTCTGTAAGAGAAGGGATGTTGTCATAAGATCAATGTATGGAACCGGGGTTAATAAAATCAGTGCGTAGCATGTGTCTATGTCTCCATGTAATAATACGTATTGCTTAGTATAACTTCGTTATTTTAATTCGAGAGGTGTTAGTTTTGTTTGTCTTGTTATTTTCTAATTTTGTAATTGAATGTAAATTACAAGGTGAATTTTTTTAGGGGGATTCTCCCTACAATGATTTAGATGTGGTTGCATTTCTTTTTTTGTCATTTTTTTTGGCTTTAATGCTCAAAAATAAAAATAAAAAAATTATTTGATTAAAAAAAAAAAGGTCATAAATACAGCGGGTCTCCACTCCATTTTGGAGCTCTCCCGCTGGAGATGACTCCCTCTCCAGTGTGGATAAAATGTATCTATACCTAAAATAAGAGTCCTCTTAGGTACTCTTTAAAAGTCTATGAGAGAAATCAAAAGTGCTAATTTTAAAGGCTTATATGCAACTAATTGTCATAAAAAGTGTTTGGGGACCTGGGTCCTGCCCCAGGGAACATGGATCAACATGGATCAATGCAAAAAAAAAGTTTTAAAAACGGCCGTTTTTTCAGGAGCAGTGATTTTAATAATGTTTAAAGTGAAACAATAAAAGTGTAATATTCCTTTAAATTTCGTACCTGGGGGGTGTCTATAGTATGCCTGTAAAGGGGCGCATGTTTCCCGTGTTTATAACAGTCTGACAGCAAAATGACATTTCAAAGGAAAAAAAGTCGTTTAAAACTACTCGCGGCTATTAATGAATTGCCGTCCGACAATACACATAAAAGTTCATTGATAAAAACGGCATGGGAATTCCCCACAGGGGAACCCCAAACCAAAATTTAAAAAAAAATGACGTGGGGGTCCCCCTAAATTCCATACCAGGCCCTTCAGCATGCGCCGTAGACAGCAGTGCCTGTATTTTTGCAAATATCTCCTAAACCGTGTAGGTTTAGGAGATATTTCTTGGACCTACAGGTAAGCCTTTATCTAGGCTTACCTGTAGGTCAAAGTGTTCTGTAAGGGTTTACAACTACTTTAACACATCTGCTCCCCATTCACACTTGAGACCTTGTAATACTAATGAGTCACATGACACTGAGGAGGGAAAATGGCTAATTGGGCCCAATTTGGACATTTTCACTTAGGCGGGTACTCACTTTTGTTGCCAGCAGTTTAGACATTAATGGCTGTGTTAAGTTGTTTTGAGGAGACAGCAAATTTACACTGTTATACAATCTGTATACTCACTACTTTACATTGTAGCAAAGTGTCATTTCTTTAGTGTTGTCACATGAAAAGATATAATAAAATATTTACAAAAATGTAAATGGTGTACTCACTTTTGTGAGATACTGTATATATACTCTGCATTCAGCATAGCCTATATATACAGTGTAAACTCTATATTCAGTCAGTACAGGCAGTGTATTTGATATATTCAGTCAGTACAGACAGTATATTTGATATATATATCGGTCGGAATTGCACCATCATTGAGGATTATTATCAGCAGGCTTCTACATTGAGATCCCTAACAGCGAGGAGGGTGACATCTAAAACATATGGCATCACATCTTATATCACTTGTTCTTCAACTAATGTGGTATATCTCTTACAGTGCCCATGTGGCCTACAATATGTGGGCCAGACTATTAGAACTATGCAGAATAGAATCAATGAACATTTGGGTAATATACGACATGGATTCCCTAAGTACATTGTGTCTAAGAACTATGCTAGCTACTAGGGATGAGCTGAACACCCCCCGGTTCGGTTCGCACCAGAACTTGTGAACAGACAAAAAATGTGTGCGAACATGCGAACACCATTAAAATCAATGGGACATGAACATGGCAAATCAAAAGTGCTAATTTTAAAGGCTTATATGCATGTTATTGCCATAAAAAGTGTTTGGGGACCAGGGTACTGCCCCAGGGGACATGTATCAATGCAAAAATAAGTTTTTAAAATGGCCGTTTTTTCAGGAGTAGTGATTTTAATAATGCTTAAAGTGAAACAATAAAAATTAAATATTCCTTTAAATATCACACCTGGAGGGTGTCTGTAGTATGCCTGTAAAGTGGCGCAGCTTTCCCGTGTTTAGAACAGCACCACAGCAAAATGACATTTCTAAAGGAAAAAAAGTAATTTAAAATTTATTGCAGCTGTAATGAATTGTCAGGTCTCGGCGATATAGATAACACTCATTGAAGAAAAACGGTCCAGATGGATCTTTACAGGCATACTACAGACAACCCCAGGCATGATATTTAAAGGAGTATTTAATTTTTATTGTTTCACTTTAAGCATTATTAAAATCACTGCTCCCAAAAAAAGTCAGTTTTTAAAACTTTTTTTTTGCATTGATACATGTCCCCTGGGGCAGGACTCGGTTCCCCAAACACTTTTTATGACAATAACTTGCATATAAGCTTTTAAAATTAGCATTTTTTAATTTTCTTGTTCGTGTCCGATAGACTTTAATGGTGTTCATCCAAATTTTTGGCCTGTTCACAAGTTGTGGTGCGAACCGAACCGGGGGGTGTTCGGCTCATCCTTAGTCATCAACATCCCTAAATAATTTTTTCCACTTTTTTTTCTAAAATCTTTTTAAGGGTATCTGATTTATTTTTATATTCCTCTGATTCAATATATGGTGACACTTTATCTTTTAGATTGGTGATTTCCTAAAATAAAAATTTACAGTACTTATGTTGAAAGTGAATGGCCATATATGGATCGGAATTCAGCTGGCCTCTGCTGAACTGGATGAATCTGGATCCATTTCTGGAAAACTTATCAGCGGAGAAACGGACTGTTAGAATAAAATCTACTTTGTGTTGTTGGAGGAATCCAATCTTTTTTTTTATTCATTCAGGACACTGGCTAAAAAAATAAATAACCATCTATAGCCAGTTTTATAAAGGTCAACCTGACTGTCCTCCAAACATTGCCCCGATGTCCTATGTTGCAATAAAATTTCTGATATAATCTATAAGGTAAAGTGCATGTGGCCCCTGAATGTTTTCAAATCTCGAATTCCTAGACAAAGAATTGACACACTTATTATCTATAAAGAATCTGAGGGTTCAAGTCACACAATGGAGCGCTTGGGGGACAGGGAGAGCAAGTACAACAGGGCCAACAGATTCTAATCCTGTCACTCATCCCCCCTCTGGCTCTTCTCTCTTTTCTCCTTCCTCCCCTTCCCCAGCCCCCTTTCCCTTGTGTTAGTTTTTTTTTGTTTTGTTTTTCTTTTATTCTCTCTCTTTCTCTCTCTCCCTTTCATTTCTTTTTTTCCACCTTTCTTCCCCTCTCTTTCTCTCAATTTGGTTTACTGACAATTCCAATGTACCAGGCATAACTACACTGTAATGCCCCGTACACACGGTCGGACATAGATCGGACATTCCGACAACAGAGTCCTTGGATTTTTTCCGACGGATGTTGGCTCAGACTTGTTTTGCATACACACAGTCACACAAAGTTATCGAAAAATCCGATCTTTCTGAACGCGGTGACGTAAAGCACGTACGTCGGGACTATAAATGGGGCAGTAGCCAATAGCTTTCGTCTCTTAATTTATTCTGAGCATGCGTGGCACTTTGTCCGTCGGATTTGTGTACACACAATCGGAATTTCCGACAACGGATTTTGTTGTCGGAAAATTTTATAGCAAGCTCTCAAACTTTGTGTGCCGAGAATTCCGATGGAAAATGTGTGAAGGAGCCAACACACGTTCGGAATTTCTGACAACAAGGTCGTATCACACATTTTCCGTCGGAAAATCCGACCGTGTGTACAGGGCATTAGGCTTTCAACCAACTTGCTAAATGGAGAATGTGTTTATATGAATTCCTAAATGTTTTGCTGTTTTTTTCTTTTTCTGGTACACAGTATTGCTTGAAGGACATTAGTAGTCCGTAAGATAATTGCATGATATAAATGATGTTCGAATTGTAAACACTTACCTGTTTTTGACTTCAATAAAAAATATATGGAAAGGAAGGTGCATGCGCGGAGTCTAGCAGGGCAGACATGCATTGTTAGAGCTCCACACCGCTGAGGAGAGAAGAGAAGGACAAAGCGGAGCCTGCAGGCTCAAAAGGTATCCATTTGAACCTTTTTGCCCCAGGGAACAAACTGTGAAAGTTTGGGCAGGAAATATGGTACTGGGAGGAAGCCGTGGCAGAAATAAAAATCACCTCACAAAGAGCTCACAGGCACTCACTGCAACTAAAGCAGCTCCAGTCACCTCACAATATACAGCATCAGGGCGCTCTCACAGACAGAAAATGTCACAGCAAGACTCTCCATTTGAGTCAGATACAGAACAAATCCTCTCACAAACTTCTCCACAAGTCTCCTCAGCATCCCCAGTACTATTATTACAATTTGAAAAGATGCTTCATAAGGCTTTAAAACAAACCTCAGACCAAATAACAAACAGCCTAACCAAAGAAATAAGAGAGCTGGGAAACCGCACCGCAGCCTTAGAAATAAAAATGGATGAAATTGAAATTACAACCGAAGAAAATATAACAGAATTGGAACAATTAAAAGAAGAGAATTTAATACTTCAAACTAAGCTCGAAGATTACGAATATAGAGCCAGACGTTCAAACTTGCGCATAAGGGGAATAGCTGAAACTGTGACAGACCTGCAATCTACTATTACTGCTCTATTATAAGAACTAAAGCCAGATATCCCTATTGAACGTTTAGAACTGGACAGAGTACACAGAGCCCTCACAGCCAAAAAGAAAGATGGACCCCCACGTGATATAATCACAAAATTTCATTATTACAGAACGAAAGAACAAATACTAATTGCTGCAAGAGAAAAAAAGGAACTTAATTTTCAAGGACACAATTATCAAATTTTTGCTGACCTATCCCAACTTACTATTATAAAAGACGATCCATGAAACCCCAACTAATGGAACTGCAACGCCACAACATTATGTATCAATGGGGTTTACCCTTTTCAGTCAGATTTAACTACCAAGGTACAATTTACAGAAGCAGATCAGCAGATGAACTACAACAAACCCTTTTAAAATTAAATCTGACAGAACCCACAAGCAGCAACTCTCCCACACGCAGAAGAATGGCATCATCTTCACCTTCAGGCAGCACCCAGAAAATATCAGAACAAAATGGGAATCATCATTCTCACAAAAGAGGCCGTTATGCCACATCATCCATGGACCAAGAAGATTCAATGGACTGACATCCTATTTCCTGATATCTCTTCATTTATTATACTAAGAGATGGTTCTCTATAAAAAACCTGTATTTATAACTGAATGTAACTGCATTCTGATAGTCACACACTGTGTGGGATCATGTTACATTCCAGTTATATTTCTTATTACTTCTGATTCATATAGCCTTAGAATATATAAGTGAAACAAGGAAATTCTTGTTCAGTTATATATTTCCAGGTAATAACAATAGATTTATTACTTTTTAGGACAAATATGTTCAATAATCCAGAAGTAATGGAAGCTTTTTCTTTCTTTTCTTAAAACAAATATATTATTACCTAACTAGTTCCTAGAACTATGTTTTTGTTTATTCTAATCTGAAGCAATACAACCTCAATTTTATGAGTTAACATATCTAAACAGTTACATATGAATAAAATATGTAATTGTTTACTCTAAAAGGGTTCAAATCCCAAAATAATTCAAACCATCTTCATCAATACCAAAGTTATTAACAGTACCTTTCTAACTGAATTATTTAGCCTAGGGCAAAACTAACCATATACAACCACCCTGGAATAAATAATTTCAACAAAAAATATATTCTGCACTCCAATTAATGAATCATCATTTTGATGTCTTTTGACATAGCACTTCTCTCCTGTAAGCGGAAGATCCGTGTACCCCCATTAGCCCTCCTCATTCTCCCAACCATATTATGTGGGAGTGTGACGAAGGCACTTATTCCCCTGAGAGAGATATTTATTCTCTTTCACGGGTAAATTGTGATTACTTGCAAAAAATAATTTATACAATGTATCATCTAATCTCATATGTTTTTTGTTTACTCTTTACTCCAGAATTCACTGGTTTCTTTCCTATCTTTTCATCTCTTCAGTCCACACAGGTTGATCTGCGCAGTCAGCTCTGCATAACAAAAAGTAAGTCAAAACTATTTGATCTGTTACCATGGCACCACTGAATATACTTTCCCTGAATATTCAGGGAATAAATGTCCCTCAAAAAAGGACCAAAGCCTTCCGTACTTTCCATAACAAGAAGGCTCACATAGTATGCCTCCAAGAAACACACTTCACCGAAGATTCTACTCCAAAATATATTTCTCCTTTTTATCAACAAACTTACACGGCTTCTGCCTGTACCAAACAAAGGGGTACTCTAATTGCATTTCACCGATCTACACCATTCACCTTATCATCAGAAATTAAAGACCCAGAAGGTAGATACCTGATACTCATGGGTTATATAATGGATACAGCAATCACGGTGATTTCCTACTACGCTCCTAACAAACAACCTACACCATTCCTCTCACATATATTACAAGTGATTAATACACACAAAATAGGAACAGTGATAATGTGCGGGGATTCGAACCAGGTCCTCCTGCCATTTCTAGATAAATCACCTTTTACACAATCTAAAATAACCTCTAGATTACCTTTTCCTAAACTTTTTTCCAAATACAATCTGGTAGATTTGTGGAGAGAAAGTAACCCAATGAAAAAGAAATTCACTTATTTCTCGCACCCTCATCAAACCTTCACCAGAATAGATCATATTTTTCTAACAATAGGAATGATACCAGAAATTATTGCATCAGATATAATTCCGATTCTGTGGTCTGACCATAATGCAGTATACACTACTATAGCCTCAGCCATACCAAAAGCGCATGACCCAACGTGGTACTTACCGGACATAATGCTCAAACACCCACTACATCAGATGGCCATTGAACAAGCTTTAAAGGAATACATAACAATTAATAATACAACAGACATTTCCCCAATAACACTGTGGGAAGCTCATAAGCCTGTCTTGCGTGGTACAATACAAAGACAAATGGCACTATTTAAACGGGAACGCAAAAATCTAGCAAAAAAACTAGAACTCAATTTTAATGCAGCCTACATATCATTCCAAGATAATCTATCTCAGAGTACAAAATCTCATCTGGAAAAATCTAGATTGGAATACGATCTATTTCTCACTGAGTCAGTTGATAAATCCTTTAAACGCTCCAAACACAATTTCTACATGAATACAAACAAACCAGGCACATATTTGGCACGGGCATTAAATTCAACTAACAAATCTTTCAAACCAATACGTTTGAAATTATCAAAAAATGTTTATACTTGTAATCCAGTTAAAATAGTCCATAAATTTCACTCACACCTCGCAACTTTATACAAGACAAACAATGAATTTAATCCTACAGAGGCTGAATCCTTCTTCTCAAAAATAACCTTACCTGAGTTGTCTCAGAATCAAAAAAGCAGTTTGGATGAGCCTATAACTATAGATGAAGTTGCTAACGCCATAAAAGACCTAAAACTTAACAAAAGACCAGGCCCAGACGGCTACTCGGCTTTATACTATAAAACATTCTCAGAAATACTCTCTCCCATTCTCACTGAAACTTTTAACAAACTTCTAGAAGGACATTCTTTTCGGCAAGAAACATTAATGGCAATTGTTTGTATGATCCCAAAACCCCTTTCTGATGATACTTCCTGTGCGAATTATCGGCCTATCTCTCTGTTAAACCTTGATATTAAATTATTAGCAAAAATAATAGCAAAACGCCTCAATAGCATTATAGGAAAATTAATACAAAGAGATCAAGTAGGCTTCATGCCAAATAGACAGGCAGGCGATAATATACGCAGGGCAGTGTTATTGGCACATATTGCTAAAAAACAGAAAATCCCTTTATGTTTTCTATCTCTCGATATTAAGAGGGCATTTGATACAGTATCCTGGCAATATATGCAATATTCATTACAAAAATGGGGTTTTGTACCCCACTTTTTAACATGGATCAAAGCATTATATAATAAACCCAAAGCCTATATAAAATATGCTGGATACAAACCTGATGCCTTTAATATCGAAAGAGGTACCCGACAGGGTTGCCCATTATCTCCCTTATTATTTGCCCTTATACTCGAACCCATGGCCCAATACATTAGAACAAACCAAACTATAACTGGCATTGAAGTAGGAGGTATTACACACAAATTATGTAAATTTGCAGACGAAATATTACTTTTTCTATCATCACCACAGGTCTCTGGTCCTAACTTATTACCAGCTCTTGATGGATTTGCAGCCCTATCCGACCTTATGATTAATCCTAAGAAATGCCTAGTGCTTAATATTTCGCTCACAAACATGGAATTGATCCCGGCTAGGGCTGCACTCCCATTCACATGGGCAGAAAAATCAATCCCATATCTTGGAATTCATTTAACAGCATCTCATTCTGACTTATTCTCAACCAATTATCCTCCTGTATTAAGACAGATCACAAATCTAATAAAACAATGGTCGCAACTTCCTTTATCCTGGTTAGGGAAGATTAATGCAATCAAAAGGACTATTCTACCCAAATTGCTTTATCTATTCAGAGTCCTCCCTATTCCAATTCCTTTTTTTTTTGAGAATAGTACAAAAAAGAGCAACTTCGTTTATATGGGGCTCTTCTAAACCACGTATACCTATACACACACTACATCTTCCCAAAAATAAAGGAGGCCTGGGATACCCTAATTTTACTAACTACTACAGAGCAGCACATTTGGCCAGTCTGTCCAAATACCATGCAAAACAGGAAATCCCATTATGGGTATTTATAGAGGCTTCAGAAAATGACCCTCTATTAATATCAAACTTGTTATGGCTTGATCCTAAAGACCGCTTTAAAATTCATAATCCCATAACTAAACACTTCTTATCTCTCTGGGATAAACTAAAAACCAAATATCAGTTACAATCTCCACACAATCCTCTCCTTTCTTTTATCAGAAATCCGGCCTTTTATCCGGCATGGATCTACCCAAATTCTTTTAAAGCTTGGACAACATCAGGCATTCAGACACTAAATGACTTCATAGCATCTAAATCATTCCTTTCATTCCCATCGCTTAGAGAAAAATATGATCTACCAAACTCTGAGATATTTAGATATCTCCAAATTAAACATTTCTATACACCATTCCTAAAGGAGGATACACCATTATCCCAATTATCCATTTTTGAATCAATCTGTACAAAAGATCCATTTGCTAAAGGTACAATTTCATCACTTTATAATCAATTTTATGGAGTAGTAAATCTTAATAGACCCTCTTACGTTCAGAGGTGGGAGGAGGACCTGGGACGAACTTTAGAAGACACGGACTGGTCTAACATATGGCTCACATCTAAGTCATCTTCACCCAACATCTTAGCACTGGAGACAAACTATAAAGTCCTAACTTGCTGTTCCTTGTACCTGCTAGAGTGGCAAAATATTCACCTAATACCTCAGCTCTTTGTTTTCGAGGATGCCCAGAAATTGGCACACATTTACACATATGGTGGACGTGCCCAGTAATCCAAACTTTCTGGAAGGAAGTCTTCGTGATTGCATCTAAAATATTTAAAAAAATAATACAACCAGATCCATATATAACTTTACTTAATCTAAAACCGGAATGGTTAACACTCTCTCAATTCAAACTTATGATCCAACTAATAACGGCTGCAAAACAAACAGTGGCCAAGGCATGGAAATCTCCTACATTGGTACTAGCAGAAACAATTCACAGAATGAATAATACAATGTCCCATGCTAAGATGGTAGCCATCGATCAAAATCAAATTCCAAAATTTGAAAAACTTTGGCATCCTTGGATAAAACAACAGTTCCTGTCAAATTTCAATGACTCTGTCCTGTTGCCATAGTAACAGATTAAATGACTTACAGAGATACCCATTCTAAGGCTTCAAAGAGAACTAAAAAGAATAATAAACTGACGAGCGGGACAACCTTGTGGACCATACCTCTGCCTTTCTACCCTTTTTCTTCTTTCTCTTTCCTTTTCTCCACCTTACGATTAAAGCTCATTATCAGAATTTATTTGACCTATATACACTCTACCTGTAAACAATATGTATAGTAGGTATAAATCATTTAAATACCTACAAAAGTAACTAAGGAAATGATATATATCTTTAATTTAGGTTTACGTGAACCCAATGTTTAATATTTGAAATTTCATGATATTTACCTGTATAAACCCTACTGTAAAACAATGAGCTTACTTTATAGATCCTTGTAAACTTACTTTATGTATCTTTATAATATTGTATACTCAATAAACTTCTTTTGACAAGGAAAAATATATGGAAAAAAAAGTGCATGTAGCCACAACATTGCACCTTTCTTTGTAGCCTTATGATATGCCACTGGAAGCCTTTAGTTCTGTTTGGTACTTGAAAGGCTGCCTTCTGCTCCTGTGTTGGCACATCCTGATCCTATGTTACCTTTTATCCTTGAGGTTGATGCTTCTGAGACTGGTGTTGGCACCCTTCTGTCCCTACATCCTACCTCTGAGAGCGCTATGCATTCTTGTGGCTACTTCTCCAAGAAATTGTCACCTGTGAAGTGCAATTACGACATTGGTGACAGAGAGCTGTTGGCGATCATTTTAGCCCTGAAAGAATGGAGACACCTCCTCGAAGGTACCACTGTTCCGGTTCTCATTCTTACTGACCATAAGAATCTCACATTCTTCTCTGAGGCTAAATGCCTCTCTCCCAGATGGGCGCGATGGGCTCTTTTCTTGTCAAGTTTCAATTACATTGTCTCATTCTTATCCAGTACTAAGAATGTAAGGGCCAACGCCTTGTCAAGACAATTTTCCTCCACTTCCAAGTTGGAGTCGGTTCCGGTTCCTGTGATTCCTCCTGATCGTATTCTGGCTACGGTTCGCACCAGTCTCACTTCTCCTTTGAGTGACAAAATTCTTGCTGCTCAGGTCCATACTCCTCCTGAGAAACCTTGTGATCGCTGCTTTGTCCCAGAGAGTCTCCGTACTGCCGTGCTCCAGACTTACCATTCTCCTCTGCATATCACCCACAGTCTAATTCCTACATTGCTATAATTTTGACCATCATAACAACTGGTCAGACCTATTATCGTGGGCAGAGTTTGCTCACAACAGTGCCTTGAATTCTGCTTCCCGATTTTCCCTGGTTATGGCGAATTATGGTTTCCAACCTTCCATGTTGTCTGACTCGTTTGTTCCGCAAAGTATTCCTGCGTTACAGGAGCATCTCCGTGGTCTTCGTTCCATATGGGCATAAGTCCAGGAGGCTTTGCGACATGCTATTGATAGGTACAGACTCCATGCTGACCGCAGATGCCTGCCTGCGCCTTCCTATTAGGTTGGGGACAGGGTCTGGCTGTCATCTCACAACCTCCGACTTCGTGTTCCCTCACTGAAGTTTGCACCTCAGTTTATTGGGCCTTTCTGTATTCTTTGCAGGATTAACCCAGTGGCTTATGCATTAGACCTTCCTTCTAATATGCGTATTTCGAACGTATTTCATGTCTCCTTATTAAAACCTTTGGTCTGCAACTGGTTTACCACCTCGGTGCCACGTCCTCACCCTGTACAGGTTGAGAACCATGAGGAGTATGAAGTACAGTCCATTGTTGACTCCTGTAGGTTCCGTGGGCACATACAGTACCTGGGGCATTGGAAAGGGCACGGTCCAGAGGAACGCACTTTGGTCTCATCCTCGGAGATACATGCCCCTGTCCTCCTCCATGATTTCCATAGATGTTTTCCCCTCAAGCCTGGTGGTGCTCTGAGGGGGAGGAGTCATTGAGGAGGGGGTACTGTCAGGGCTGGGCTCAGCCCTTCTTTCTCTGAGCTGGCCGCTCAGATGTTGGCTAATGGCCAGCTCCTATCTCTTCACAGTTACTCAGCTGTTGATGATATCCTGCTCATCAGTCCTGCCTACCTAAGCTGTCCAGTCCAGAGGTTCTCTGCCTTCGCCTTGGTCAGCATCACAGAAACTCTCCTGCAATCCTGTTCAAGACTTGCTTTGTTGATATCCCTTCTGGCTCCAGATCCTGCTTGCTGTTCCACTACATCAATCCCTGACTTCTGGCTATGCTGACTATCCATTTCGGTTACTGAACTTTGGCTATGTTTTGACTACGTTTGTTCTTTTTACTTTTATTATTAAACAAGTGTGATTTAACTGTACTTCTGTCTCGGCCTGATTTCATGGTTTCTGACACATACTACCAATGTTGTCAAATTACAATATTTACCATGTGGTAACCATTTTGGAGGTATATCTTCATTTTGAAGCAAAATACAAACACACAGGACATTAAGGAGACACCTTTTTATTACACTAGTAACTCAAAGTTTGTATTTATCATTGACTTACAGACACAGGACCAGATGTCATAGCCTAAATATATTTGTTTTGCCAGTGCACTTGGGATTCTGAGGGCACTAAATAATCTGCAAGTTGATTTCTAATTTGCATCACATAATTGCAGGTTTGTAAGTCCCTGAACTGAATGTCCTGCGCAGGGATATGGGGCTCAGGTTCTGAAGTTACTGTTTCCTTTTGAATTACCTAATTGTGGAGCACACAACAGGCCAGCACCACTTTGATGGCATTCTTAACATTTAATTAAATTGCCATTAAAATAACATGCCAGTTATCTTTACAGAATCCAAATGTGCACTCAACCACCTGACAGGCACGGCACAGGTGGAAGTTCAATGTCTTATCCTTAAATCTGTCCATGTTAACTGTAGGAGTACAACAGGTTTTTGGCCAGTCCAAAATCACATATGGCAGACTAGGCTGCATTGTACATAGCTGTGGCCTTTTGGACAGAAGTCTTATTCCCTGTACACACGATCAGACATTGATCGGACATTCCGACAACAAAATCCATGGATTTTTTCAGACGGATGTTGGCTCAAACTTGTTTTGCGTACACACGGTCACACAAAGTTGTCGGAATTTCTGATCGCCAAGAACGTGGTGACGTACACCAGGTACGACGAGACTAGAAAAGGCCAGTTCAGAACCAAGTGCGGCACCCTTTGGGCTCCTTTTGCTAATCTCATGTTAGTAAAAGTTTGGTGAGAGACGATTCGCGCTTTTTAAGACTCGTGGTTCTCAGATCGTTTTCTGCTGTTCAGTTTGTGCTTGTGGGTTTGTATCTGCTCTTCAGTGCGTGCAGCAAGTGACGCGTGACTCTTGTCATTGTGTTCTTGTTCGTTCATTACTGTTTTTCAGGTCGCTCTTCACAGGCCTTGCTGTTCTTCAGTGCGTTCTGTTACTTCATTCTGAGCAGCCGACCGTTTTCTAGCCATGTTGCGTATACGTACTCCTCGTAGAGTTCATGCTGTGCGGGGGCTTGGTGTTGGGGTTCTGACCTTGACAGAAGTCCAGTCCATGAACAGGGTGGGGAGGAGTTCATGGACCAAGAATTGGTTGCTTCAGCGTGACCAGTTCTGTCATATGCCTTTGCTCTGTGAGATCCGTAAGAATAATCCTGATGATGTCAGGAACTTTCTCCAGATGACAGACCCCATATTTCACCGTTTGTTGGCTTTGCTGACCCCTTATATTAGCAGGCAGGATACCTGCATGAGGCAAGCCATCACTCCGGAGCAGAGGCTAGTCGCCACCCTGCGGTACTTGGAGATGGGGAGAAGCCTGCAGGACCTCAAGTTCTCAACAGGCATCTCCCCCCGGCGCTGGGGATCATTATCCCAGAGACCTGTTCTGCCATCATAAATGTACTGCAGAAGAAGTATATTAAGGTAAGATTTTTATCCTTTAATATCACATTTTATTGTATTTAATGTTTGATAATATATTGTATTTCTTCCTCATTCCCTAATGACCATGATTGTAATATGCTGTGAATGTCCCCTTTGTCCTCATGCATGCTGGATTTTTGTTTATTTTATTTTTTTGTCCTTCATACATATTTGCCTTCACTAACCTCCCCAGCATGGTCTCCTGGCCCTATATTCACCTCATGTATTCACTTAACAATGTATTTTATCAGCTCCATAGTAGTGCTTTACCCCAAACACATCCTAAAATGTTTTTAAATGTGATTTGTGCTTTAAATTCAGGCAGAGTGCCAGAGGCTTTTTTGGGAGGTCCCCAAATCATTTGGAACCCTCCCTCCCCCCAACTGCTAAGTCAGCTGATACCAATTCTCTATCTATCCTCAATCACCTATCTGCTGATTTAGCCAAACCCATACACACTATACCCATCTCTTTTGTGCTCAGATGTATGGATGAATTCCCCAAAGCAAGGGCCTGCCTGTATACTTTCAAATTGTACTGTTTAAAGTTTTTGTATACTATTATTAGCTTGATAGGTAATAGCAGAATGTCCAAATGTGCTTAAATGTGTACAATGTGTATTTATATCTTTGTATTATGACACTTCTTACCTGTCAAGTGGGCTGCCAATAGTGTAACTAAGGAGGGGCTGGCCAAAGTAATACCCATTATTTAGGCATTCATCTCTCAATGAATTAGAGAGGGTTACCTGTCCAAGAGCCCCTCCCTATAATGTTAGAAATGGCCAATGAGAGGGGGTGGGGGAGGGGGAATCTGATAGGTGTACCTTATACTTTGGTCTTTAAAAACTCCCTCAAATAAATGTTATCTTGATGTTGGCCAAGAATGTTTGTGTCTAATCTGCTTTCCCTGTTTATGTGAAAAATTACTATTTTTTTTCTTGACTCCACAGTTTCTTTCCATGCCACAGGAATGGCAGACTGTGGCCTCCCACTTTGCCCAGCGGTGGGACCTTCCTAACTGCAGAGGGGCAATTGATGGGAAACACGTCCACATCGTCCCACCACCCAACTTGGGGTCATACTATTTCAACTATAAGGGGTTCAATAGTATTGTGATGTTGGCAGTGGTGTCGGCTACTTACGAGTTCCTGTATGTGGACGTGGGGAAGAATGGCCGGATGTCTGATGGTGGAGTCATCGCCCAGACGGAGTTCTACAGGCATCTCCAGAATGGCAGCTTGGACTTGCCACCTCCAGAAGACAATGTGGAAGGACTCCCATTCGTCTTCATTGCAGATGAAGCGTTTGTGCTGGGGGACCATCTTATGCAGCCATTCCCGATGAGGACCCTCACCCTGGACCAGAGGGTTTTTAATTACCGGCCGGTTCCGCCTATTTCTTACACCCATACACATGACGGAGTACAAACTGAATCATAGCATTCTGGCGTGCTGTGTTTTACACAACTTTTTATGGCAACATTCTGCCAACAATGCTGGCTCAGTTGGGCCTGAGGCTGAAATTCAAAATGAACCAACCCTGACGGCGCTTGAAAGTGGCCGTCCTGGCTTGCCCCCCCTGTGTGCCCGTGATGTCCGTCTAAGATACCTTGAATACTTTGTGGGAAGGGGGGCTATCAATATGCCAGACAATGTCTGAAACCTTTTTTAAATAAAAAAAAGAAAATTAACTACTAAAATCTTTGGTGACATTTACTGCTTGTGTTTCTTTTAGCTGACCCTGACAGAAATGTGGTGTGTCCTGAAAATGGCGTGAATGTGTAACATTACAAAGCATTGTTGGGTGTTATTTACTAAAGGCAAAGACACTTTGCACTACAAGTGCAGTTGAAACTGCACCTGTAGTGCAAAGTGGATTTTCCCTTAGGAAATAACCCCCATTGTCACTGAAAACACCAATTAGAGCACCACAAAAGTTTTGGAGTGTTGAAACAATAATCCACACATTCTTCATTAACAATCTTTTTAATACCAGCACAATCACATGTGCATTTAGAAAAGGTTTTTAAAACAAACCAACATGTTTGTTGTATAACAGTTTTTGGGGTCACATTAGAAAAAGTAGAAATGTCCATTTAAGATAAAACAGGCATGTTTAAAACCAACAAGAAAGACACAAATCTTGAACTTACAAAGTTCACATTTGGTAGAACTTGAAGGCAATATCAGACATAAGTATTTACAAACTGTGTTTGATATTGCGTTCAGATGGGGTGAAGTCACCCCTAGAAAAGCAAAATTTTGAAGATGCACACCAATTGCCGAATGTCAACATGTGCTAGCTGTCATCATGGGGGATCAAGGGACGTGTTTTTGGGGTGCAACCCCTTCCTCACAGCTACTTTATTATTGAGGAAGGGGTTGCATCCCCAAAACGCGTCCATTGATCTCCCGTGATGGCAGATAGCACATGTTGACACACTGTGTGCCTCTTCAAAATTTGGCTTTTCACAAATATGCCAAAAAATGCTGAAAAATTTTAGCTCACAAAAAATGCCAAAAAAAAGGAAGGGATTTTGAGGGGTTTTAAACTCTCCCTAAAACATCAATGGTGTTCTTCAATTTTTGTTGAACACCATTGATGTTTTTAAGGATGTTTTCCAAGTCCCTATTACACACCATGATCTCCCCAATTAGGATCTGTGCACTTTTCGAGGTGAAATGCCCTGGATCCACCTGGAACATCACGATCACCTAAAAAGATAGAAACAAAAACACACCATGTATTATAAATATGCCGGCATCCATCTCTTACCTGAGCCTGTAGTCGCAGACACTCACCTGATGTGGTGCCAATTTCCACCACGTCTTCCTCCTCCTGCTCTGCTTGGCTTGGGTGGATTTCCCCTTCTTCCAGAGGTGGGGGGTCTGTGGTCTCCTCGGATGAGGGGTGTCCTCTGAGTCTTTGATCCCCTATATAAAAAAAATAAGTATTCTTAGCACACAGATATTTGATGGCAGAAATAGGAAAATGAAACATTGCTTGGAAGTGGGGTACAATTGTCTATTTTGGCAGAGTTCCAAGATGTAGAATTTTTAGTGTCCTTTGTCAAGCTTCAATACTTACACTATGCTCCAGTGTCCAGATGTGTAAAATGCTGCTGAGTGTCCTCTCCTTACACAGAATCTAGTTTGCATTTCATTCTAGTTACAAACCCATCTACCCAACCAAATTATTTGCAGACAAGTAGGCCATAAAAAATGTGGGCAAATGCATATGGCCAAAACAATGGTGTTTTCTAGGCCGAACGAACAATGTTTTATACGAACGAATAATGTGCCCATGAACATGAAAGTTGCCATTTTAAACTGGATAACAGTTAAGAAAAGCACATGGAGCAGCACGAACGTAATAAAAATAACGAATAGGAACACAGCACAACTACTTACTTTTTTGCAGCACTCTCCGGATCTTTCTGTACTGCTCGTGCTCTCTTAATTTGAGGTCCGACCACCGATTCCTGAGCTGATCTTTTGATCGTCGTACCCCGAAATTCCGGTGCAGACTCTTGACCACTTTGCCCATGATCTTGGCCTTTCTGACATTGGGGTTGGGGTAAGGTCCATACTTCCTGTCATAGTCGGCCTTCTTCAGGATGTCGACCATCTCCAACATCTCCCCAAAGGACATATTTGATGCCTTAAATCGTCTCTTACGGGATCGGGACGTATAAGGGTTCAGGGTTTCCTCCTCCTCGTTGCTGTAATTAGCACGCACCTGCTGTGTCTCCACCATGTGCTCTTCCCCCACTGCGCCGAACAAGAAGGGGCTAGGAATAGAATAAAAAGAACTTCAGGAGCGGGCGGAGTTTCACGCATGCGCAGTGTGTATAAAGCGTAACATGCGTGCGTAGTACATACGACCTGTGAGTGGGGGAAGGAGTATCGGAGGCGCCGATCGTGATAACGAAGGTAAGATGTAAACTTGGGCCTATACTGCTTCTACATTGAGGCCTATATTGTAACAAGGAGAGTTTTGCCTGACATTAGGGTTTGTCTTGTGTTGTGTCTTGCAGATAAATGGATGACTACAATGACCACAACTTCCTCCCCCTGTTCATAGACAAGTACAGGGATCTGCCCTGTCTGTGGCAGGTGAAACATCCACATTATAATCATAAACAAAAGAGGCAGGCAGCGCTGGAGAAACTGCTGGAGTTGGTGAAGCCCCACGGCAACCATCCCCTATTTAAAAGCCAAAATTGGTGGCCTGAGGAGCACTTATCTTAGGGAGCGCAAGAAGGTCACGGATTCCCAGAGATCAGGAGCTGGAGCAGATAACGTTTATGTCCCCAGGCTGTGGAACTATGAGAGACTGCGATTTCTGTCAGACCAGACTGGAGTCAGGGAATCCCTCTCCACTCTTCCTTCAACTCTTCCTTCCACCCTATCTTCCCCCCCAGCTGAGGCTTCCGATGTTCAACCTGGGACTTCCAGCCAGGAAGAAGTGGAGGAGCACAGCTTGAGCCAGGTATAGCATTCTTCTACAGATTTCTGGGCAATAAATAAATGATATTTACTAGATGTTATTATTGATCACTAATTGCTGATTTAATAAAGTGTTTTACATATCAATAGACAGTAGTGGCCAAACTAATTGGGACAAGAATGAAAAATGCTGGGCTCAGAATGATAGTCTTTTATATTTGTTAACATTCAATTTGCAACAGTCATGAGATGTAAATTGTGTGTGATTGATGAAGTAAAAACTAAAGCTATGTCCCTTTTTCATACACAGGAAGACCTCAGCCAGGACAAGGCTGTGGAATGTGGCAGCCAGGAGGAGGCTGTGGAATGGGGCAGCCAGGAGGAGGCGGGGGTAAGTGGCAGCCAGGAGGAGGCGGGGCTAAGTGGCAGCCAGGAGAAGCCTGGGACCAGTAGGAGCCTGACAGAATCGCAGGTCCCTCGCCTCCGCCTTCCAAACAAAAGACCCAGGAAGGGGAGTCATGTGCAGGATTCAGCTCTCATTCAGGAGGCTTCTGCATCCCTCAGAGCCACCCCCACTCCTGAAGAGGCCTTTGCCTGCATGGCTACCACCAAACTGCAGGGCATGCAGGAGGGCCAACGCCAGCTGTGTGAGGACCTTCTTTAAAAAGTCTTAACTAAGGGGGTGAGGGGCGAAATCACACCCAATACCCATGTGATTGAGTTGGAACATCCTCCTCCTCCTCCTCCTGCCACAACTCCACCACCACAGCCACAGCATGGAAGGAAGCGTGGAAGGAAGACCAGAGAGTGATGACCTGGGTTCAGTCTGGTCTGACAAAAGATGCAGGCTCTTGTATGACCACAGCCTGTGGACATACATGTCATCTGCTGCTTTCATGATCTCTGGGACTTTTGGACCAGACTGCATTCCCTTAGATATGGACTCCTCAGGCCACCAATTTTGCAGTAAAATAATTGATGTGTGCCCTGGGGGTCAAAAGCTTCACCAATTTCTGCTGTTTGTCCAGCGTTGTCTCCCTCTTTGTTTGGTTGTGAGCCCTTCCTAAAGGTTTTTTGGTTTCAATTAGACTCGCCTATGTGTGTTTTCCTTCAAAAAGGACAGTTTGTTTGTGAGGAGGCCGGTACATTTCAAAAATACAATGTGAAATTAACAAGAGACACCAACACCAAGCAACCTCCTTGAGATTAAATAATACAAGATAATAATGTTGTTGTGGTAACATGACACACAAAGCACACACACAAATATTCTGGATGTTAAATAATTAAAAAAAAGATCAGCCTTGAAAAAAATAAAAACAAAAAAAAATAAAATAAAAATAATCACATCAGGCTTTAAAAAAAAAAAACACAAAAAAAATTATATAGATTTTTGGTCAGATGTGACAAATCATAATATATTGAGGGAATCACGATAAATAAGAAAGAAAGAAGTTTGTGAGAAGTCTGTGTGAATATCAGCAGCAAAACTACTTCGTTCTTCCTGCATTATAAAGAAGAAGAGAGTGGGCTGTATTAAACAATTTTAAAGATTGCAGCGTGACGAAAGTGCTCTATCCATTCCGAACGCTAATTTTACCAGAACGAGCTGTTCCGTCTCGGAATTTCTTCTGAGCATGCGTGGCACTTGCGTCGGAATTGTCCACACACGGTCGGAATTGACGCGATCGGATTTTGTTGTCGGAAAATTTTGTAGCCTGCTCTCAAACTTTGTGTGTCGGAAAATCCGATGGAAAAAGTCCGATGGAGCCCACACATGGTCGGAATTTCCGACAACACATTTTCCGTCGGAAAATCCGACCGTGTGTGCGGGGCATTAGTCCTCTCTCATGAAGCCTTTGCCGCAATGCAGACTCACTGAAGATGCAGGAATATCCTTGATTCCCTCAGGCACCCACATCAACTGTAGCAAAGTGTAGGAAGGAATCTGCCAAACCGAGTAGGACAATACTTCATCCAGAGTGTGCAGGCACTTTTACCTTCACGTGCTATACATCCAGGACTCAGGAATGCAGTTAGGAAACTGAGTGTTTTTCAAAGACTCCTCTATCAAAGCTTCCCATGCCTTCTCTGTTGGTTGGGGCATCACAAAATGAAGCTCCTCCCTTGACCAGGCCATTTTTTGCTTTTTGACACTGTGTTATATTTAATTGACAATTGTGCGGTCATGCAATGCTGTACAAAAAATACATGTATATATATATTTTTCCCCACAAATAGAGCTTTCTTTTGGCAGTATTTGATCAGTACTGGCTTTTTTACTTTTTGCACTATAAACAAAAAAAGACCAATCATTTTGGAAAAATATATATATTTTTTTATTTTCTGCTATAAAACACATCTAATTAAAAAAATGTAAAAAAATCGAATTTCTTCATGAATGTAGGCCACTATATATTTTGCTACATGTTTTTGGTAAAAAAATAATTGTATATTGATTGGTTTGTGTGAAAGTTATAGCGTCTACAAACTATGGTGTATATATACTGGAATTATTTTCAGCAATCAGCGACATATAGCGGGACTGCTATAGTATGGCTGGCAATATGATACTAACTGACACTTTTGACACTTTGTGGGAACCAGTGACACTAAAACAGTGATCAGTGCTAAAAATATACACAGTCACTCTACTAATGACACTGGCTGGGAAGGGGTTAACATCCAGGGTGATCAAAGGGTTAACTGTGTGCCTAACCAGTGTTTATGTGTGTACCGTGAGGTGATTTTTTCTAAGGAATGTGCCGTTTTTTACACCCTGCTTTGCTCTGTCCTGTCTTCCTCTTCACCTATCTGTGGGTGCAGGTGGTCAATCAATGGCTGGCACCTAGGGCTGGGGAAAAAATCGATTCAAATCTTGAAAAGGTCAAATCGATTCAAATTTTCAGCAAATTGTTTTTTTTAATTTTTTTTTTCACCAGGACCGGCGCTGACACCGTGACGGTCCTGAGGAGCTGGGGGTAGGAGTTTTTAGACGAGGCCGCGGCTTTTGCCTAGTCCACAGCTAGTCCTGCAGCTCCCCAGGACCGGTGCTGACACCGTGCCCGTCCTGAGGAGCTGCGGGCAGGAGTTTTTAGGTGAGGCAGCGGCTTCGGCCTAGTCCGTGAGGCCGGACTCCGCAGCTCCTCAGGACCGGCGCGGTGTCCATCAAAGAAACAAAAACTCTATTCAAATTGTGAATCAAGTTTTTTTAAACAAAATCGCAGATTTTTTTTTTTTGAGAAAATCGCCCAGCTCTACTGGCACCCAGCGATCATCTTGTGCTGTGACTAATTGGAAGTGCTTGATCACGTATTAGATACACGATCAAGCACAGGAGAGCCACTCTGCTGCTGTATTCCTATGTGAGGCAGTCGGCAAGTGGTTAAAATTGTCCTGCTGCTGGCCATTTTTTCACTGCTGTGTGACCTGCAGTCTATATTATTTTAGTAAAAGAACTGTCTTCACTCTATTTCTAGCCAAATTTATACTGCTGTATTTACAGTGGTCTCTATATCTCAATTAGAGCTTGAAAAAAAATCAGCCAGCAGCAGGACAGTTTTGCATTAACGAGAACAAGGACTGCCACAGCAAAGCAGGCCTTTCACCATTTCATAAAAAAAAGCATGTGTCACTGATAAAGCTACCTGAAAAAAAGCATTTTTTTCAAATATTCAGATTGGGGTTCTGCTTCCAAGCTAATTGTCAAAGAAAAAAATCAATTTCTTCTTAAATATGAGCTTCCAGTGTACGCTGTGTGTTTGAAAATATCATACTGTTCAGTAACACAACATACAGATTTAAGGCATTCTCTAAGCAAGTTCTTTAAAGGATATGTGTATTTTCAATGTTACCCTCAAAGCTGCATAAGACCATCTCATGATTTCACTGTATTTTAAAATTTTTTATTTTTTTTGCATTGGTACATGTCCCCCATGCCAATGCCTTGCTTTACAGTCATCATAAAGAATTCAGACACCAGTGTGAGACTGTGAGTTCTATACATTGTTATCCTCTTGCTGCCCACTTAACACATATGTGCAGCAGCAAAGAGGGTGAGCTTTAATGCACATATGCCAGACATATGTACATGGATGGCCGAAGCTTCTGTGTTGAGATAGTGCTCATTGCATGCTCCCGGTACCATGACTGATCTGTAATAGACCCTGGTCTCTAGTAATGATCAGAATCTGGGTGAACTGACTACCGATCATGTGACATCTGTGACAGCCAATCACAGTGAAAATAAACATTGGTCACATGATTGAGCAGTGTTTGCTGGGCATAAAGACACTATTAAAAGGATGCTGTGTCTGGGCATGAGGGGGTTTGATTCATTGCTGACTCTATTTGGATGCTGTGGGGGAAATATATGTGATTAGCGATTATAAGTGATTAGCGATCTCTGCCCAGGACATCACTAATCACTTCAAAAACAAGATTGATACAATCCGTGATGAAATCTCCACTCTACAGTTATCTCCCCCAGTTAAGACCCCATGTCATCAGGTATAACTGACACTCCCCTTATTCAAATCTGCTACTACAGACGAAGTTGCTAAACTCCTTTCTATCGCCCACCTAACCATCTGTCCCCTGGGCCCTATTCCCTCTCAAATGCTACGGTCGCCCTCTGACTCCATCCTACACACTCTAACCCATATCTTCAATATCTCCCTCACCTCTGGCATTTTCCCCAATGCTCTAAAACATGCACTGGTCACCCAGATACTTAAAAACCCGTCCTTGGACCCTACCAATCTTAACAGCCTACGCCCTATCTCCTTTCTCCCCTTTTCCTCTTAACTCCTTGAACACCTGGTTTACAACCAACTGAGTGACCACCTCATTAAGAACAACCTTCTTGATCCCCTTCAATCTGGATTTCGCCCTCAACACTCCACAGAAACTGCTCTTTTAAAACTCACAAATGACCTACTAACTGCAAAAACCAACAGACACTATTCTGTACTCCTACTTCTGGACCTTCCAGCTGCCTTTGACACGGTTGACCACCCCCTCCTCCTCAAAAAACTTTACTCCCTCAGTCTCCGTGACTGTTCTCTTCAGTGGCTCTCATCCTACCTATCCCAACGCACCTTCAGTGTCACTTACAATTCTACTTCCTCCACTCCTCTTCCCTTCTCCATCGGGGTCCCCCAAGGTTCTGTTCTTGGACCTCTTTTATTTACAATCTACACCTCTTCTCTGGATCAGCTAATAGCCTCCCACGGCTTTTAATATAATTTCTAAGCTGACGACACAAAAATCTATCTCTCCACCCCACCAACTCACTCCATCAGTCTCCTCACGCATCACTAACCAGCATATCTGTATGGATGTCACACCACTCCCTCAAACTCAACTTGTCCAAAACTGAGCTTATAATATTTCCTCCCCCATGTGCCTCTTCCCCTGACCATCCACCTGTCCCCACATGTCAGGGTGCTAGGTGTTATCCTGGATTCTGAACTCTCCTTTCAGCCCCACATCCAATCACTTTCCAAAGCTTGCCGCCTCAACCTCCGCAACATTTCTAAACTACGTCCCTTTCTAACCAATGAAACCACAAAGCTCCTGATTCACTCCCTGGTTATCTCTTGCCTCGACTACTGCAACTCCCTCCTCATTGGCTTACCTTTAAATTGACTATCCCCCCTTCAGTCCATCATGAATACTGCTGCCAGACTCATCCACCTTACAAACCGCTCAGTGTCTGCTACCCCTCTCTGTCAATCCCTCCATTGGCTGCCACTCGCCCAACAAATTAAATTCAAAATACTAACAATAAGTTACAAAGCCATCCACAACTCTACCCCCAGCTACATCACTAGCCTAGTCTCAAAATACCAACCTAATCGCCCTCTTTGTTCCTCCCAAGACCTCCTGCTCTCTAGCTCCCTCATCACCTCCTCCCATGTCTGCCTCCAGGACTTCTCCCGAGCCTCGCACATCCTCTGGAATTCCCTACCCCAATCTGTCAGACTGTCTCCAAATGTATCCACTTTTAGGTGATCCCTGAAAACTTTCCTCTTCAGAGAAGCCTATCCTGCCTCCATCTAACAACTGCACTATTTTCTCCATTTGCTCATCCCCCACAGCTATTACCCTTTTGTATAACTTGACCCTTCCTCCTAGATTGTAAGATCTAATGAGCAGGGCTCTCTGATTCCTCCTGTATTGAATTGTATTGTAATTGTACTGTCTGCCCTAATGTTGTAAAGCGCTGCGTAAACTGTCGGCGCTATATAAATCCTGTATAATAATAATAATAATGTATACTGTATATATACTTAGTATATTAGTATAGTATTTTCAATAAGATTCCATTGATAAGCTTTAAATAAAGTATTTTCTTTCACATTAAAGCCCAACTTCATCAAAAACATTTTTTGTTTTGGATTGAGTAAGGAAGGGTTAGAACATCTGTTTTCAAGAGGTTATAAAGATTCCCAACTTTATTCAATAAAAAACAATCTTCTGCCCCGAGATGGGAATAAACTATTTTATTGCTTTTACTAATTTTATTTGTTAGAATAATTTTTAAAGTGTTTAGAATCCACTGTATTCTTTCAGTACTAAGTGTTTAACTACATCCCTACCTTCTTTTGGACACACATGTTGATTGCCAAGCTTTCAACATTCCATTAAAATACTAATATAAGGAGTAACCTCAAGTGCAGAGGTTTATAAATTCAAATACATTTAACCTCAAACATGATGGTTTAGAAAGGGCAATTCTGTGGGAAACCTACACAGGATGAAAATATCTCTACAACAGCCAGTATTAGCAGGGTGATGTCAAAGGGAAGTGCAGCTGATTAATCAACTTGATATTATCCCAACTGATTAAACAATGAGGCGTCATGGGGTTTTGCTGTCTGTCCTGAAGAGTGCTCATCATAACTTATAAAGCAAAATCCCATCAAGTCTCTCTTGGGGGTAAACTACCTCTTAATTTTTTCTCTTTCTAAAGATTAATTTCATTGTTGCGGAACTTTATTAGAAGAGCAGTAAACGAATCATTATACATTTGTAGTCACGTTGACCTTTTCTGTCATAGATTCTTTGCTTTGCAGTTTTTTTCAGGATTATATGATTTTATCTTGTTCCTGAATCTAAAACTAAAATCATCTATCATCTACAATGGAAAATGACAGTATAAGTATCCAAATGCAAGGAAAAATTTGAGTAATACAGTTTATAAAAAAATCTAACTGTAATAAATCAGTTGCATTTTTAATTCTTTACAATATATGATCTGTAATAACAATATATATATATATATATATATATATATATAATAGACCAAAACAGTGATTGCTTAGGCAGATGCATGTATTATTATACAGCTGTAAATTGAATAGGCATTATACTGTAGGCAAACAAAATAATAGGTGGCTGCAAGAAGTTTCAGGTAAGGACAATTGGGGAATTCATAAAGGGTGTTGCAGACTCATTTTAGAATTTTGTTAGGCTGTCACACTAGCATTTTCAGAACAGGTACATAATTCTGTGATACTGGACATTCCTTCCTCAGTGCTCTCCCTCTCCATCTATTGTGCCCATCACACTGACAGGCAAATGGTTGAAGAATTTTGTAGTGCCCTGGGTATATTGATTTTACTTTTCAAAATTATTCTCTTGAAATCATTCCTTGAGAAAGCTGGTATTGCTAAAGAAAAGTCAGGATAAATTGTTTGCTTTGATTAACCCTTTCATGCCTACTCCCATTTCTGACATTTGTTGCTTACAAGTTAAAATCCGTATTTTTTGTTCGAAAATTACTTAGAACCTCGAAAATTATATACATTTTTTAGCAAAGAATCTAGAGAATAAAATGGTGATCGTTGCAATATATTATGTCACACTGTATTTGCGCAGCAGTCTTTCAAACACAATTTTTTAGGAAAAAATACACTTTCATCAATTAAAAAAAAAACTAAACAGTAAAGTTAGCCCAATTTTTTTTGTATAGTTTGAAAGATGATGTAAATAGATACCTAACATGTCATGCTTCTGTAGCGCCCACCACCTTTAGGTGGGTGCTAGTTAGTTAGTTAAGATTAGTGCTAGGTAAAATTGCCAGTGTTTTACCCTGTTGGTGTAAGCTGATTGGTTAATTTGGTTTGGAGATTTGATAGAATAGAGGAGGGTGTGGCCACCTACACTCTGCCCTGTAAGATTTCCATCACTTTCTCTGAAATGTTCTGGAAAGTGGGTGGACTGAGGGAGCAGAGTGGCGGGTAGTTTTTGGAGACCGCTCTGAGCCAATCATTGTTTGCTTGGGCAGAGGCGGGACTGTTATAAAAACTATGGGAAGTTGATCCAGTGAATCAGCAAGAATGTGACCCTCAGGGGTCCAGGCTTGAAGGCCTGGGGGTGTAATGTTCTCAGTGCTGGATAGCACAAGAACTTGAACCAAAGGCCTGAGGGTTCAGAGACCTCAGCGCTGGATGGTTCATCCACAAAAAGTAATCTAAAGAAACTCCAGGAGCAATATATCAGACGTCACCAGCTGGGATGGTTCTGAACATGCGGAGCAGGAAGCGGCTGCTTAAAGGGTGCAGTAGATCGGGGTGCGCCTTTTCCTGAACTGACCAGGGAGGATTGCAGGAGTCGAGATAGGCAGGTGAGGCCTGGCACTTCTAACATCCGAATTCCAAGGTGTTTTTCAGAGAGGCACCTGTCGGTTCATTAACCACTTCAATACAGGGCACTTAGACACCTTCCTGCCCAGACCAATTTTCAGCTTTCAGCGCTGTCGCAGTTTAAATGAGAATTGCGTGGTCATTCTACACTGTACCCAAACTAAATTTTTATCATTTTGTTCCCACAAATAGAGCTTTTTTTTGGTGGTATTTGATCACCTCTGTGGTTTTTATTTTTTGCTAAACAAATAAAAAAAGACCGAAATTTTTGAAAAAAATAAAAGTTTTGCTTTTGTTTCTGTTAAAAAAAATTGTAAATAAGTAAGTTTTCTCTTTTACTGATGGGCACTGATAAGGCGGCACTGACAGGCACTGATACGGCGGCACCGATGAGGTGGCACCCATGAGCGGGCACTGACGGGCACTGACGATGGGCACTGAAATGCAGCACTGATGGGCACTGGTAGGCGGCACTGATGGGTGGCACTCATATGCAGCACTGATGGGCATTGATAGGCGGCACTGATGGGCACTGATGGGTGGCACTGGTTGGCACTGATGGGCACTGATGGGCGACACTGGGCAATGAAAGGTGGCACTGCTGGGCACTGCTAGGCACTGACAGGGTGGCACTGATAGGCGGCACTGCTGGACACTGATGGACACTAATAGGCGGCACTGCTGGGCACTGATGGGCACTGATACGTGGCACTGATGGGCACTGATACGCGGCACTAAAATGAGGCACTGATGGGCATCCCTGGTGGCCCTGGCAGTGGTAGGCATTGCAGTGGGCACTGACTGGCAGCTGCCTGGGCACAGATTGGCAGCTGCCTGGGCACACAGTGACATTTCCCTGGTGGTCTAGGGGCATACCTGGTGGTCCAGTGTGGATCGCTTCCCTGGTGGTCCTGGGCGGCATCCCTGGTGGCCCTGGGTAGGATCCGAGGGGGGGCTGTGCTGATAAACCATCAGCACAGACCCCCCCTGTCAGGAGAGCAGCCGATCGGCTCTCCTCTACTCGCGTCTTTCAGACGTGAGTGAGGAAAAGCCGATCACCGGCTCTTCCTATTTACGTCGTGATCAGCCGTGATTGGACACGGCTGATCACATGGTAAAGAGTCTCCGTCGGAAACTCTTTACCTAGATTGGTGCTGTAGGGTGTCAGACTGACACCCCGCAACAACGTTCGCCGCGATGCGCGCCCCCGGGGGCGCGCAGCAGCTAGATATTCCTGATCACGTCATATGACGTCCGATCAGGAATATCAAACCACTTTGCCACCGTCATTCTGTAATAGGGCGGGTGGCAAGTGGTTAAGGGAAAGGGATAGAACTACTTTTAAAGGAACCAAAGATTTAGAGGCAGCTCATACTTCCTGAAGATACAGACTGTAAATATTGCACATTCTTTTCTACCATGTTTAAAGGAAAAGTTTAAAGTTTAATGTTTCATTGTTCTGGACTGTGCTGATGTTATTCGTGTGGGGGAGGAGAATGGAACAACACTAACAGAAAGGTATGAACTAACAGCAGCTCCTAAGGGAGTAGTGCGCTACATGGAGGTCCCACCAAGATTTTTCACCTTTCTGTTAGTCCGTTACCCCTAGCAACTCCAGTATTACGGGTACTCACCGAAGCCGAGATGCTGGGAGTGGCTTCCCTTGCAGCTAAGCGCACTACACCCCTGGTGATGGTACAGAGGGTATGGGGCATAGAGAGGCTCGGGTCGCCAGCAGGCAGATAGCTCTTAAGAGAAGGACTCCTGTAGCATGGAGATGAGAGCAGCGATGACTCTGGCCATGGAACTGGAGAGGAAGACCCGGCTGGGGTTCTAACCCTAAACACAATGGGAGCTGAGGGGAGTGCATAAGATCAGGCATGGAGAACCCAATAATAGAAAGTCTGTGGTGTAGGCCGGGAGCATACACTGGAAACAAGTGGATAAGGAAGTCCTTTAAACAGGCCGAGAGTCAAACACAGCAGAAGTAATCAGAGAAATCCTGAAGGCAAGCCGGAGGTAGTACACTGGAGACGTCAGCAGGGGAGTCCGTTAGACAAGCCGGGGTCATACACAAGAAGGCAGGAGAATCCAAAGACAGGCCGAGGGTCGAACACAGGAAGCAGATGATAGAGAAGTCCTTTAAACAAGCCGAGGTCAAACACTGGAGAGAAGCAAGGTAGGTCAGGCAAATCCGGGTCAAACAGGCAAATATGAATAGCTGGAATCAGGAACGGAACACAGGAAGCTGAAAGACAAACCAGCAATTAAACAGGGAACAGATCAGTCTTTATATAGACCAGCAAGGGGGTGTAACGCTGATGTGCGAATGTTCGTACGCCCTTACGCCATTGTGCCGTGTCGTGAACCCGCGTGTGCCGCTACATTGCTAACCCGCATGCGCCGAAGTGCGGCTCCGCCGCGCAGACGCACAGGAGCTTTCCGATATTAGCAAGCTCTTTTCTTATTGCTTCTCTGACAGTGCCCCCCCCAAGGGGCAGCCTCCGGATGCCCAATCTGGCCAGTACTCCCAGATATTTCTTGTGAAACGCTTGTATTAAACGTGGGGCGTGTACATTGGAGGAAGGTTCCCAAGAATTATGTTCTGGGGGAGTACCCTTTCCTCTTGACCAAGTACTGGACACGACCCCCCTACTTCTACAGTTTATTATAGCCTCCACCTCAAATTCATCTTCGCCTTCAATATTAATCGGAGGAGGTGGCAATTCTTCCCTTCCTGGGAGAGAACTGGGAGTTACTGGTTTCAAAAGAGAAGTATGGAAAACATGATGAATTCTGTAAGAGCTAGGTAGAGAGAGTTCAAAAGCCACGGGTTCACTATTCTCTTTACTTTTAAGGGACCAATACATTTTGGGCCCAATTTGCGTGAGGGACAAGAAAGTTTAAGGTTTGTTGCAGATAGCCAGACTTCATCCCCAATCTTAAAAGTTGGGTTGCTCCTCCTCCCCCTGTCATAGTATTTCTTGTAGCTGTCCTGAGCCTTCTTCATAGCTTCCTGAATTAATTGAAAATTAGTTTGAATGAAATTTATTCAGTCTTGCACCGCAGGAACTGATACCTCTGGAAAAGAGTTAGGCAAAAAAGAAGGATGAAATCCATAATTGGCCCAGAAAGGAGTTTGGTTGGTTGCTGTGTGTATGGAATTATTGTAGGCAAATTCTGCACAGGGGAGGAGCGAAACCCAGTTGTGCATGAGCAAAAGCAGCGTAGATATTGTTTCAGTGTTTGGTTCGTCCTCTCTGTTTGGCCATTACTTTGGGGGTGATACGCTGAGGACAGGCATACTTTGATTTCTAAGGATTTGCAAAGGTCTCTCCAGAATTTTGAGGTGAACTGGACTCCTCTGTCAGATACAATGCTATCGGGTACTCCATGGAGCCTAACTACTTCCTTAATGAATATATCCGCGGTATCCGAAGCGGAGGGTGTGCCTTTCATAGGTAAGAAGTAGGCCATCTTTGAAAGGCGGTCGACCACTACCAGAATGGTGGAGAACCCCTCAGCAGGTGGTAGGTCAACGATAAAGTCCATAGCCACTTCCTTCCAGGGTTGCTCTGGTATGGGTAATGGTCTTAATAGACCCCAAGCTTTCGCATTGGACCCCTTGCTGCGTTGGCAAACAATACAAGATCTTACATAATTTTTACAATCCTGACTCCACCCAGTCCACCAGAAGGAATGATGTATTAGTTCAGAGGTCTTTTGTACCCCAAAATGTCCTGCAAACTTGTTATCGTGAAATGTTCTTAGTACCAAGGGTCTTACTTGTGCTGGGACAAATATTTTGTTTTGAGCCCATAGCAAACCATCCTGTTTCCTCAGTGTAGGTACTTCAGGGTTTAAACATTGTCTGGAGGCCTGTTCAATGGCAGTTCTTAGATCTGGCTGGATTAAGCAAAGAAAATTCTGTGAGGACAGAATAGTACCAGGCTCTGCTATTTGAGAGGTTTCTGGGAACATCTAGGATAGAGCGTCTGCTTTCCCATTTTTGGAACCTGGCCGATAGGAAATGTGAAAGTTGAACCTGGAGAAAAACAAAGCCCAGCGGGCTTGCCGGGGTCTGAGACGTTTTGCTGTCCTAAGGTACTCCAGGTTCTTGTGATCTGTGAAGATCATAATGGGGTGAGAAGCACCCTCCAAAAGATATCTCCACTCCTCAAGAGCAAATTTGATGACCAGTAATTCAGGCTCCCCGACGTCATAGTTCCTTTCTGGGGGGGATAATTTCCGGGAGGCAAAAGCCACAGGGTGAAGAAGAGCCTTCTGGCCTCGCCTTTGAGATAGAATTGCTCCTAAAGCTGACTCTGAGGCGTCTACTTCCAAAACATAGGGAAAAGCGGGGTCTGGATGTAGTAGTACCGGAGCAGAAGTAAATAGATCCTTCAATTTAATAAATGCTTCCTGAGTTTCTGGAGACCACTGGAATTGGCTTTGCTGGCGAGTCAATTGGGTTTTGGGTGAAATGATTGATGAGAATCCTTTTATAAACCTGCGATAAAAGTCGGCAAAGCCCACAAATCGTTGAACCCCCTTTTTATCTGTAGGAGCTGGCCATTCTTGGATAGACTTCACCTTCTGAGGGTCCATTGCGAACCCTTCAGTGGAGATAATGAACCCTCAGAATTGGACTACCATTCTTTCAAATTCACATTTCTCCCCTTTTAGATAAAGTCCGTGCTTCCTGAGGATCGTGAGTACCTTCTTTACATGGACTTGATGCAGCTCAATGGTGGTAGAAAAAATCAGAATATCGTCAAAGTAAACGATCACAAAGTTGTCTAAGTATTCTCTAAAAATATCATTCACTAGATGTTGGAATGTAGCTGGGGCATTGCATAGGCCGAATGGCATCACTAGATACTAGAAATATCTGAAATTAGACCTAAAAGCCGTTTTCCACTCATCCCCCGGGCGTATCCGAACCAGGTTGTAGGCACCCCTTAGGTCAAGCTTAGAGAAGACTCATGCGGTTCGGAACCGTTGGAACAGTTCTGGGATAAGGGGAAGCGGATAGCGGTTTTTGATGGTGATCTTGTTGAGTTCCCTGTAGTCCACAAAGGGTCTTAGAGTGCCATCTTTCTTTTCAACAAAGAAAATCCCTGCTCCAGCCGGAGAGGAAGAAGGACGAATGAATCCTTTTTCAAGGTTTTCGTTGATGAAGGACCGAAGAGCCTCCAACTCCTTTTCTGATAGAGGGAATATACGACCAAAGGGGATCTCAGAGCCAGGTAAAAGATCAATGGGACAGTCGTATGGTCGATGAGGAGGCAAACTGTCGGCTTTGTTTTTATCAAAAATGTCCATAAATTCATGGTAGGCTGCAGGGATGTGCTGAAGATGATCGGGCACTGGCTGGATAGTCAGACAGGAAGCTGTGCAGACGGAACCAAAGGTGAAGCAATGCTGGGAGCAGTAGACCAAAGAAAAGGAGATTTCCTTCTTACTCCAATTAATATGGGGGTCGTAAGCTTCCAACCACGGAAGTCCCAGGATGATAGGGAACATGGGAGAGCATATGATGTCAAAGCAAAGAAATTCTTGATGTCCTGAATCTGTGATGGTGAGAGTGGGTTTAGTCTCTTGGGTAACAGGTCCAGAACAGGGGGAAGATCCATCGGCCAGGTGGATTTGGAGACTTTGTCTTTTATTTTGCAGAGAGATGCGTAAGCTCCATGCTAGAGATGTATCCAGGAAGCAGCTGCAGGCACTAGAATCAATAATGGCTGGTAGCCGGATCTCCTCGCCTGCCACCTGTAGGGAGACAGGAAGAACAAGGTGAGTTGAACTTGGACCATTTACCTGAAAGTTCATAACTGTTTGTGGATGGGACTTACTGGGTCTTATAGGACAATTGCGCAAGAAGTGGCCTGCCCCTCCACAGTACAGGCATAGGTTGGCTTCCCGTCGGCGTTGTTTTTCACCAGGCGTGAGTGGAGCCCGGATCAGGCCCAGTTGCATTGGCTCACTTTCCAGAGTAGAGGAAGAAGGGACTGCAGGAGGAGGGTGAGCTTTAGGGACCCTGGGTAGAGTCCACGTAGGCCGGGTAGACATCTATCTAGTTTTATGGCTAGCTGGATCAACTCCTCCAGGGTAGAAGGAGAATCAACGCGTGCTAATTCATCTTTTAGAGTCTCTGAGAGTCCCTGGTGGGACTGGTATTTGAGAGCTGCCTCATTCCATCCAGTGTCTCCAGACCATTTTCGGAATTCAACCGTATAGTCCTCCACTGGTCTCTTCCCTTGGACTAAGGTATGCAAGATGGACTCGGCCGTGGCTGTGCGTTGGGAGTCATCATATAATCTTCCCATGGATTCAAAGAAGGTTTCCACAGAGTTTAGTAAGGGGCTCTTCTGTTCCAGGAGGTTGTGGGCCCAGTCTTGAGGTTCTGCGGATAATAAGGAAATAATGAACCCTACTTTTACTGTCTCAGAACTGAAAGTCTTAGGTTGAATAGCCAGGTATAACAAGCAGGCGTTCTTAAATGCTCTAAACCTTTTCCGATTTCCGGAAAATCGTTCGGGTGTGGGCACCCTGGGTTCTGGAAGAGTGATAACAACCGCAGGAGCTGTGCTGGAGTGATCTTGCGAAGAGCTGGCTCCACTGGGGGATGCGGAGACTGTATCCCCAGGAGATAACATTAGGTGCTGGAGACGACCTTCAAGTTGGAAATAGCCATCTTGTAACCTCTGGACTGCTTGCGTAAGAGCTGTTACCTGCTGGCATAGAGCCTCAAGAGTAGACATGTGCAGGATGAAAAAATTCGTTTAGTTTCGTTTTGTTTCGATTCGTTATTTAAATAAATTCGTTTAGTTAAATTCGTTGCATTCGTTACATTCGTTTTCGGAATTCGTTTCGTTCCGTATTCGAATTCGAGAAAAATTCGACCGCATTCGAAAAAATTCGACCGTATTCGAAAAAATTCGACCGTATTCGAATAAAACTATCATATTCGAAAAAATTCTACCACATTCGAAAAAAAACTATCAAATTCGAAAAAATTCTACCACATTCGAAAAAAAACTATCAAATTCGAAAAAATTCTACCACATTCGAAAAAACTGTCAAATTCGAAAAAATTCTACCACATTCGAAAAAACTGTCAAATTCGAAAAAATTCTACCACATTCGAAAAAACTGTCAAATTCGAAAAAATTCTACCACATTCGAAAAAATTCTACCACATTCGAAAAAAAACTATCAAATTTGAAAAAATTCTACCACATTCGATAAAAAACTATCAAATTCGAAAAAATTCTGCCACATTCGAAAAAAAACTATCAAATTTGAAAAAATTCTACCACATTCGATAAAAAACTATCAAATTCGAAAAAATTCTACCACATTCGAAAAAACTGTCAAATTCGAAAAAATTCTATCACATTCGAAAAAATTCTATCACATTCGAAAAAATTCTACCACATTCGAAAAAAACTGAATTTGAAAAAATAAACTATATATAACAATTTTGCGAAATTTGAAATTCGTATAGAATGAAATTGAATTCCAATAGAAAAGATTAGGATAGAATAGAAAATATAAAAGAATAGCATAGAAATACAATAGAACAGAATAGAAAAAAATATAATATATTGTATTCTAATCTTTTCTATTCGAATTCGAATTCATTCTGTATTAAATTCCAATTTCGGAAGATGGTTAAATATATATATATTATATATTTTTTTCTATTCTGTTCCATTATTTTTCTATGCTATTCTTTTCTATTCTATTCTAAACTTTTCTATTCGAATTTGAATTAATTCCATGCGAAATTCGAATTCGATCTTATTCTATTCTGTTCTATTGTTTTTCTAGTCTATTCTTTCTACTCTATTCTAATCTTTTCTATTCAAATTCAAATTCATTTTATACGAAATTCGAATTTCGGAAGATGGTTATATAGAAATAGAATGAAATCAAAAATTCTAATAGAAAAGAATAGAATAGAAAAACAATAGAACAGCAGAACAGAATAGAAAGAAATATTATATATAAATATATATATATAATTCCGAAATTGGAATTTGGTACAGAATGAATTTGAATAGAAAAGATTAGAATAGAATATTTTTTTTTTCCTATTCTGTTCTATTGTTTTTCTATGCTATTCTTTTATATTATTTTCTGTTCTATTCTAATCTTTTCTATTTGAATTCATTCTGTACCAAATTCCAATTTCGGAAGATGGTTTTATATATTTTTTTATATATATTTTTTTCTATTCTGTTCTATTGTTTTTCTGTTCTAGTCTTTTCTATTAGAATTCGATTTCATTCTATTTCATTCTGTTTCTGTATAACCATATATATATATATATATATATATATATATATATATATTTATAAAACCATCTTCCGCAATTTGAATTTCTTATCAAATGAATTCGAATTTGAATAGAAAAGATTAGAATAGAGTAGAAGAGAAAAGACTAGAAAAACAATAGAACAGAATAGAATAAAATGTATATATATTATATTTTATTCTGTTCTGTTCTATTGTTTGTCTAGTCTATTATTTTGTATTCTAATCTTTTCTATTCTATACGAAATTCCACTTTCAGAAGCCATCTTCCGAAATTCGAATTTCGTATAGAATGAATTCAAATTCGAATAGAAAAGTTTAGAATAGAATAGAAACGAATAGCATAGAAAAGCAATAGAAACAGAATATAAATATATATATATATATATATATATATATATATATATATATATATATATATATATATATATAATTTCCTATTCTGTTTTTATTGATATATATATATATCTATATATATATCTATATATATAGATATATATATATATATATATATATATATCTATATATATATCTATATATATATATATATATATATATATATATATATATATCTATTTATATTAATATAAAACATCTTCCAAAATTCGAATTTCATATAGACCGAAATCAAATTTGAATATAAAAGATTAGAATAGAATAGAAAATAATAGAAAAGAATAGACTAGAAAAACAATAGAATAGAATATAATATATATATTATATTTTCTTCTATTCTGTTCTATTGTTTTTCTAGTCTTCTTTTCTATTATCTTCTGTTCTAATCTTTTCTATTCAAATTCGAATTCATTCTATACGAAATTCAAACTTCAGAAGCCATGTTCCGAAATTCGAATTTGAATTGAAAAGACTATTATAGAATATAAAATAATAGAAAAGAAAAGCTTAAAAAAAATAGAAGAGAATAAAAAAATGATATATATATATATATATATATATATATATATATATATATATATATATATATATATATATATATATATATATATATATATATTCATTCTATTGCTTTATTATTTTATATTCTATCTTATTGGTTTTTTTAGAAAAACTTTTTCTATTTTTTTCAAATTCGATTCGAATTTGCTTTCGAATTCGATTCGAATATGTTTTCGAATTCGATTCGAATATGTTTTCGAATTCGATTCGAATATGTTTTCGAATTCGAATATGTTTTCGAATTCGATTCGAATATGTTTTCGAATTCGTTCGTTTTTTTCGGATTCGTTTAAATTTTTTACTTTTCTAATTCGGAAATTCGGATGCATCTGAATTTCCGAATAATGAAAAATTCGTCCGAATTTCGATTCGGAACTAAACGAAATGCACATGTCTACTCAAGAGGGGAACCCACTCTGTCGGCCTCAGACATGGCTGGTTTGTACAATCACGTGTACTCACCGAAGCCAAGATGCTGGGAGTGGCTTCCCTTGCAGCTAAGCGCACTACACCGCTGGTGATGGTACAGAGGGTATAGGGCACAGAGAGGCACGGGTCGCCAGCAGTCAGATAGCTCTTGAGAGGAAGACTCCTGTAGCGTGGAGATGAGAGCAGCGATGACTCTGGCCCTGGAACTGGAGAGGAAGACCCGGCTGGGGTTCTAACCCGTAAACACAACGGGAGCTGAGTGGAGTGCAGGAGATCAGGCACGGAGAACCCAATAATAGAAAGTCTGTGGTGTAGGCCGGGAGCTTACACTGGAAACAAGTGGATAAGGAAGTCCTTTAAACAGGCTGAGGGTCAAACACAGCAGAAGTAATCAGAGAAATCCTGAAGGAAAGCCAGAGGTAGTACACTGGAGACGTCAGCAGGGGAGTCCGTTGGACAAGCTGGGGTCATACACAAGAAGGCAGGAGAATCCAAAGACAGGCCGAGGGTCAAACACAGGAAGCAGATGATAGAGAAGTCCTTTAAACAAGCCAAGGTCAAACACTGGAGAGAAGCAAGGTAGGTCAGGCAAATCCGGGTCAAACAGGCAAATATGAATAGCAGGAATCAGGAACGGAACACAGGAAGCTGAAAGACAAACCAGCAATTAAACAGGGAACAGATCAGTCTTTATATAGGCCAGCAAGGGGATGTAACGCTGACGTGCGAATGTTCGTACGCCATTACGCCATTGCGCCGTGTCGTGAACCCATGTGTGCCGCTACATTGCTAACCCGCATGCGCCGAAGCGCGGCTCCGCCGCGCAGACGCACAGGAACTTTCTGATATTGGCAAACTCTTTTCTTATTGCTTCTCTGACATCCAGAGACAGAATCTGCAATTCAGTGACTGTGTTCCGGGTAGTTCAAGTGGCCATCGCAAGCGGCACCTTGCCACTCATACAGAGGTGTTTGGCGTGGGTACAGCGCCAGCACCACCACTGTTTGCAAAAAACTGTCCTGCTACACAATTGGGAATGTCTGGGGATTGTGGATGTCATTGTAGCTTGTGGATAAAACATGGACACAAGAGAGGTATGGCCGGAGAAATGCAGGAAACATGTCTCTTACAGCGGGGCATCGCAAAGTGACATTTTTCCTTTTGTAACACAGTGATTGCTGCTTTGACATGCAGTCCTACCGTGCCTGCCGTCAGGGGTCTCTGGCGTGCACTGTCCAAATGAACTGTTACAGTTCCTCGCGCGTTGGACCAGCGAGTCAGGAGGCGGTGGAGCCGCACCCAGGAGGAAGACGTCGTTACGGGTCCTGCGTGCCACATACTGTGCACACAGCAGAGGAAGATGGTGCGGAGCTTTACCAGCGCACCCACCATTATGCAATCCACTGTCAAGCAGGAACAGGTCTTCGTAGACACCGGCATCCACCTGGAAGTCACCTGTGGGCTAGCTTTGGGAGTAGTCGATGGAGTGGAGAGACTGTGTTTGATCTGTCCCGGCTGTCGGAAGCCCACCTTGGGAGTCACCACTTGGGCCCAGTGCGGCCACTGCAGCCTGCAGCTTATGCGGCTGGGACCTGAACAGCAGGAGGTATGCTACTAGCACATGAACAGCACCATCGGACTCTGCACGCCTCAAGCCTCAAACCTCCAGGGGGCCAGAGAGGGCCAAGTAACATCAGAGACTGCAGCAGAGGAGTTCCAGCCTGCTCATCAGGAGTCGGATACACCGGAGGTCCAGGTAGGATCTGTGGGGAAGGCCTGTGGTCTGGTCGGGGACCTGGGGGTTGTTGGTGTAGTTGGGCAAACCCCGAGAAATCTCCCTGAAATGCCGACCTCTTCTAGTAAGCCCCTCGTTGAACCTGTCCAGAAGGAGCCGTCAGTAGAATAGGAGACCCCTCCGGTGAGCTGGGCAGGGGAAGCAAGGGCCGGGCCGTGGACTGGGGTTCACCAGAAGTACTGGAGAAGTACGGGTCTTTAGTACATTTATTTGTTTGGTCCTCTCCAGAGGAATGTGGCTCTAGTGAGGAGGAGGAATGGTATGTGGAAAGCGCCACTTCATTAAGCGTATCAACCGGGGCTCCGGAGAGCATAGCCACATTCACAGCACCCCCAGTACCCCCTATCAAATTATGTTCTGATACCCCTCACAATTTGGCACCCACATACCATCAAAGGGCTGTGAGAGTCTCTGACTCGTGTGTACTGCCTGGGCGGGGAAGGCCTAAGGAGCTGCCACCGCTGTCGCGGTTCCAACGGGATGTCCAGAAAAGGGTTGCCCAGGAATGGGGACTAGATTTCCCTTATGTACTGGACAAAATTATGGAGATTGTGGAGGCTTCCCGTGAACAGTGGGAAAGGGATCTCATCTGGAACTATTTACATGTGCCTAAACCTCAGAGGACACCTGGCCATGTGATGTGGGTGAGATTCCAGGACATTTTCCGGTAATGGCGACAAGGAAGGGCAATCTACAAAGACTGGGTCATTGTCCAAAAGCCTGGCCAGCATACAAAGAGTTACTCTATATCAGTCAGAGGGGAAGGAGACACACGGAAAAGACTACCGGACCCCCGGTATTATCTGTAGAGGGCGCTATACAGTTATACTGGAAAAACCTAGGACTGCAAGTGAGCAGACGGGTTAGGGTGGATTATCCCATTGACTTCTTACACAGGGCAACAGTTTCAGTGCCTACCTGGTCAGTATGGACACTATTTTTCTGCTGTCCCTGTCAGTCCCTTTGCTAGTTCTATGTTAAATAAAATGTTATGAACTCCCGTTGGAGTCACTCAGAAAGTATTTGGCTTATGGACTCAAGTGTAAACAATCTGGCGTGTCTACTCAGGCTCTGTCCTGCAGGAGTCCCCAGACTCCTTTTGAGGGGATGGTAGTCCTGGTAGTGTTACCCATGCCACAGAATTGTATATTTGTAGATAGAATACAGAATAGAATGTATGTGTAACGACACCCCGAGTATGAAAGGGGTTAAAGTCATTTAGGACATTTCAAACCCAAACACAAAGGCAGCTACCGAACACTCCAATCAGCCAAACAAGGAACCCATACAAATAATCCACCCCAAAAACGAGACACAGCTCTGTCTTCAGGTTCCAAGCAGGAATGAATCTTTATTCAAAAAACACATGTTATACAGATCCCACTTCAAAACATTTCCCCCCCACCCTTGGAAAACAGGGCGGGTTAAACTGTCCAATAACAATGGACACACAGGTCAGGTGTGCTTAACTTCTCATCAGTAAACAGTCTTAACAGGGGGGCTGCTGGAGGAATCCCCCCTCCCTCTTTCCTCACAGCAATACACATCCTGTGATCCAAGGCAGACAAACACAATAGAACATTGGAATACAGCCCCACCCCAAAGTAGCACAGCAAACAGTACACATTCTATATACACATATATACAGCATTGAGTCTCTCACTAGCACAGATCATAGTGGGGTTCTCATTCACCTTGTGCCCCTATTAATGACTCCCATCACAATGGCATATCCAGGGTCCCCAGAGTCTGTGTGTCTTGGGGGACATGGACCTGAATCTAAAGTAACGCCACCTCCAGGGTCCCCAGGCATACAGCTCACAAAGAGCACCGTCCCCCCAAATGCCAGGGACCATAATCGGTTTGCAGGAGGCTGGCATTCAGTCCCCTCCAAAAGCTTCTTTTCCGGCAAGGTCTGTCACAGTATGTTTATGTTTTTTCCTGCAGGTATCTTCTGGAAAGATGGCTGTCTGAGATGGTATGGAGATTACAGATGAAGACCTGGAGTAATTAAAACATTCCTCCTTCGGGAGCAGTGTCTTGGTTCTCCTTGTATTGACTGTAGCTATAGGGACCTAAAGTTAGGAAATTGTACAGTGTTGAAATTGTGATTTTGTGAAGATATTCATTTTTTTTCTGTTATGCTACACACATCACCTCAAAGATGGACTTATGAGATGCCTCGTGTTGGGAGGTTAGAACTGTTTGATGGTCTGTGGATTCTTTTCCACATCTGGGGACAATTGTCATTTCAGGAGGGGGTGTATGTAGCGCCCACCACCTTTAGGTGGGTGCTAATTAGTTAGTTAGGATTAGTGTTAGGTAAAATTGCCAGTGTTTTACCCTGTCGGTGTAAGCTGGTTGGTTAATTTGGTTGGGAGATTTGATATAATAGAGGAGGCTGTGGCCACCTACACTCTGCCTTGTAAGATTTCCATCACTTTCTCTGAAATGTTCTGGAAAGTGGGTGGACTGAGGGAGCAGAATGGCAGGTAGTTTTTGGAGACTGCACTGAGCCAATTATTGTTTGCTTGGGCAGAGGCGGGACTGTTATAAAAACTAAGGTCACATGTTTCCTGGGGTGGTTGGAGATGGGAAGTTGATCCAGTGAAGAATGTGACCCTCAGGGGTCCAGGCTTGAAGGCCTGGGGGTGTAATGCTCTCAGTGCTGGATAGCACAAGAACTTGAACTAGAAGGCCTGAGGGTTCAGAGACCTCAGCGCTGGATGGTTCATCCACAAAAAGTCATCTAAAGAAACTCCAGGAGCAATGTATCAGACGTCACCGGCTGAGATGGTTCTGAACATGTGTAGCAGGAAGCGGCTGCTAAAAGGATGCAGTAGATTGGGGTGCGCCCGGACTTTTCCTGAACTGACCAGGGAGGATTGCAGGAGTCGAGATAGGCAGGTGAGGCCTGGCACTTCTAACATCCGAATTCCAAGGTTTTTTTTAGAGAGACACCTATCGGTTCATTAAGGGAAAAGGATAGAGCTACTTTTAAAGAAACCAAAGATTTAGAGGCAGCTTATACTTCCTGAAGATACAGACTGTAAATATTGCACATTCTTTTCTACCATGCTTAAAGAAAAAGAATAAAGTTTAATGTTTCATTGTTCTGGACTGTCTGCTGATGTTATTTGTGCGGGGGAGGAGAACGGAACAACACTAACAGAAAGGTATGAACTAACAGCAGCTCCCAAGGGATTAGTGCGCTACACTTTTACTGTAAATTGCGCACACTTGTGGAAAGGCGACAAACTACGATACCTAAAAATCTCCATAGGCGGCGCTTTAAAAAAAATAATGGTTACCAGGAGTTACAGAGAAAGTCTAGTGCTAAAATTATTACTCTCGCTCTGACGATTGTGGCGATACCTCACATGTGTGATTAGAACACTGTTTACATATGCGGGTGCGTTTCTTATTTTTTTTTTTTTTTACATTATCACTTTTGAAAAGTATTTTCCCCCTTTCTGATTTTTTTTTTTTGCATATTTGTCACATTTAAATGACTTATTTAAGTCCAAGCCTTGAGTAGGCCACTCCAAAACCTAAATTTTTGCTTTGTTTGAACCATTTGGAGGTGGACTTGCTGTTGTGTTTTGGATCATTGTCCTGCTGCATAACCCAAGTGCACTTGAGCTTGAGGTCACAAACTGGTGGCTGGACATTCTCCTTTAGGCTTTTCTGGTAGAGCTCAGAATTCATGGTTCCATTAATTATGGAAAGTCGTCCAGGTCCTGAAGCTGCAGAGCAGCCCCAGACCATCACCACCATGTCTGACTGTTGGTATGATGTTCTTATGAAATGCTGTATTAGTTTTATGCCAGATGTAACGGGACGCACACCTTCCAAAAAGTTACATTTTTGTCTCATCATCCACAGAAAATGTACCTAAAAGTCTTGTGGATAATCAAGATGTTTTTTGGTAAATGTGAGATGAATCTTTGTGTTCTTTTTGGTCAGCAGTGGCTTTGGCCTTGGAACTCTCCCATGGATGCCATTTTTGCCCAGTCTCTTTCTTATTGTTGAATCATGAACAATGACCTTACCTGAGGCAAATGAGTGCTGCAGTTCTTTAGACGTTGTTCTGGGCTCTTTTATGACGTCCTGGATGAGTCATCGTCATGCTCTGGGAGTAACTTTTGTTCTTGCGTGTGAATCCAGCTCGAAGCTGCGGGCAGGCAGCCAATAGAAGTGGATGCACACACAGAGCTGGCACAGATGCAATCACATATCAAAGTATGACATGCTGGCAGGAGTGGGTGCACAGACCAAAATGCAGAGCCAAACTTTGACATGCATGTACATTTACTTCTATGCGCTGCGTGCGTGCAGCTTGGAGGTAGATGAACATGCATCTGCCAGTGGCACTGCATGAAGGATGGCACTTATTTGTCATCTGAAGGAGCCCTAAAGCATCGCCTATGGAAAATATAGGGTCCGCTCCCAACCCAGGTCTCTAAAAAAGATTGGTGTCTTGCAATAAATAATAAAACAGATACATTGATCTCTAGTATTGATTCCAAATCTGGCAACAGTGGTGGGAGACTCAATACGCAAAAATCTCATTGAAGTGTTCTTACCTACTTCAGGAGTTTTGTGTAGATGATTAGTCCAAAGTATATAAATAAAAAAATACTGTAGACAAGATATATATATATATATATATATATATATATATATATATATATATATATACACAGTCAGGTCAATAAATATTGGGACATCGACACAATTCAGATCTTTTTGGCTCTTTACACCACCACAATGGATTTGAAATGAAACTAACAAGATGTACTTTAACTGCAGACTTTCAGCTTTAATATGAGGGTATTTACATCCAAACCAGGTGAACGGTGTAGGAATTACAACAGTTTGTATATGTGCCTCCCACTTTTTAAGGGACCAAAAGTAATGGGACAATTGGCTGCTCAGCTGTTCCATGGCCAGGTGTGTGTTTTTCCCTCATTATCCCATTTACAAGGAGCAGATAAAAGGTCCAGAGTTCATTTCAAGTGTGCTATTTGCATTTGGAATCTGTTGCTGTCAACTCTCAATATGAGATCCAAAGAGCTGTCACTATCAGTGAAGCAAGCCATCATTAGGCTGAAAAAACAAAACAAACCCATCAGAGAGATAGCAAAAACATTAGGTGTGGCCAAATCAACTGTTTGGAACATCCTTAAAAAGAAAGAATGCACCGGTGAGCTCAGCAGCGCCAAAAGACCCGGAAGAGCACGGAAAACAACTGTGGTGGATGACCGAAGAATTCTTTCCCTGGTGAAAAAAACACCCTTCACAACAGTTGGGCAGATCAAGAACACTCTCCAGGAGGTAGGTGTATGTGTGTCAAAGTCAACAATCAAGAGAAGACTTCACCAGAGTGAATACAGAGGGTTCACCACAAGATGTAAACCATTGGTGAGCCTCAAAAACAGGAAGGCCAGATTAGAGTTTGCCAAACAACATCTAAAAAAGCCTTCACAGTACTGGAACAACATCCTATGGACAGATGAGACCAAGATCAACTTGTACCAGAGTGATGGGAAGAGAAGAGTATGGAGAAAGAAAGGAACTGCTCATAATCCAAAGCATACCACCTCATCAGTGAAGCATGGTGGTGGTAGTGTCATGGCGTGGGCATGTATGGCTGCCAATGGAACTGGTTCTCTTGTATTTATTGATGATGTGACTGCTGACAAAAGCAGCAGGATGAATTCTGAAGTGTTTCGGGCAATATTATCTACTCATATTCAGCAAAATGCTTCAGAACTCATTGGACGGCGCTTCACAGTGCAGATGGACAATGATCCGAAGCATACTGCGAAAGCAACCAAAGAGTTTTTTAAGGGAAAGAAGTGGAATGTTATGCAATAGTCAAGTCAATCACCTGACCTGAATCGGATTGAGCATGCATTTCACTTGCTGAAGACAAAACTGAAGGGAAAATGCCCCAAGAACAAGCAGGAACTGAGGACAGTTGCAGTAGAGGCCTGGCAGAGCATCACCAGGGATGAAACCCAGCGTCTGGTGATATCTATGCGTTCCAGACTTCAGGCTGTAATCGACTGCAAAGGATTTGCAACCAAGTATTAAAAAGTGAAAGTTTGATGGATGATTGTTAAGCTGTCCCATTACTTCTGGTCCCTTAAAAAGTGGGAGGCACATATACAAACTGCTGTAATTCCTACACCATTCACCTGATTTGGATGTAAATACCCTCAAATTAAAGCTGAAAGTCTGCAGTTAAAGAACATCTTGTTTGTTTCATTTCATATCCACTGTGGTGGTGTATAGAGCCAAAAAGATTAGAATTGTGTTGATGTCCCAATATTTATGGACCTGACTATATATATATATATATATATATATATATATATATATATATATATATATATATATACATACACATTATATATATATATATATATATGTATATATACATATATATATATATACATATATATATATATATATATATATATATATATATATATATATGCACTGTATATACACTATATTACCAAAAGTATTTTGACACCTGCCTTGACACACACATGAACTTTAATGGCATCCCAGTCTTATGCCCCATACACACGGTCGGACATTGATCGGACATTCCGACAACAGAATCCTCTGATTTTTTCTGACGGATGTTGGCTCAAACTTGTTTTGTGTACACACGGTCGCACAAAGTTGTCGGAATTTCTGATCGCCAACCACGCGGTCACGTACACCACGTACGACAAGACTAGAAAAGGCCAGTTCAGAACCAAGCGCGGCACCCTTTGGGCTCCTTTTGCTAATCTCGTGTTAGTAAAAGTTTGGTGAGAGACGATTCGCGCTTTTCAGACTCGTGGCTTTCAGATCGTTTTCTGCGGTTCAGTTTCTGCTTGTGGGTTTGTATCTGCTCTTCAGTGCGTGCAGCGAGTACCATTGACTTGTCATTGTGTTCTTGTTCATTCGTTACTGTTTTTCAGGTCACTCTTCACAGGCCTTGCTGTTCTTCAGTGCGTTCTGTTACTTCGTTCTGAGCAGCCGACCGTTTTCTAGCCATGTTGCGTATACGTACTCCTTGTAGAGTTCGTGCTGTGCGGGGGCTTGGTGTTGGGGTCCTGACCTTGACACACGTCCAGTCCATGAACTGGGTGGGGAGGAGTTCACGGACCAAGAATTGGTTGCTTCAGCATGACCAGTTCTCTCATATGCCTTTGTTCCGTGAGATCCGTGAGAATAATCCTGATGATTTCAGGAACTTTCTCAGGATGATGGACCCCGTATTTCACCGTTTGTTGGCTTCGCTCACCCCCTATATCAGCAGGCAGGATACCTGCATGAGGCAAGCCATCACTCCGGAGCAGAGGCTCGTCGCTACCCTGCGGTACTTGGCGACAGGGAGAAGCCTGCAGGACTTGAAGTTCTCAACAGGCATCTCCTCCCAGGCTCTGGGGATCATTATCCCAGAGACCTGTTCTGCCATCATCCAGGTCCTGCAGAAAGAGTATATTAAGGTAAGATTTTTATCTTTTTATATCACATTTTATTGTATTGAATGTTTGCTAATATATTGTATTTCTTTCCTCATTCCCTAATTACCATGATTGGAATATGCTGTGAATGTCCCCTTTGTCCTCATTCATGCTGGAATTTTATGTAATTATTTTTTTAGTCCTTCATACATATTTGCCTTCACTTACCTCTCCAGCATGGTCTCTCCTGGCCCTATATTTACCTCATGTAGTCACTTAACAATGTATTTTATCAGCTCCATAGTAGTGATTTACCCCAAACACCCCTAAAATGTTTAGAAATCTGATTTGTGCTTTAAATTCAGGCCGAGTGCCAGAGGTTTTTTTTGTAGTGTCCCCAAATCATCTTTATTAACCCTCCCTCCCCCCAACTGCTAAGTCAGCTGATCCCAATTCTCTATCTATCCTCAATCATCTATCTGCTGACTTTGCCAAACCCATACACACTATACCCATCTCTTTTGTGGTCAGATTTATGGATGAATTCCCCAAAGCATGTAGTGCAAGGGCCTGCCTGTATACTTTCAAATGGTACTGTTTCAAGTTTTTGTATCCTATTATTATCTTGATAGGTAATAGCAGAATGTCCAAATGTGCTCAAATGTGTACAGTGTGTATTTATATCTTTGTATTCTGACACTTTTTACCTGTCCAGTGGTCTGCCAATAGTGTAATTAAGGAGGGGCTGTTCCAAGTAATACCCTGTATTTAGGCATTCATCTCTCAATGAAGTGAAGAGGGTTACCTGTCCAAGATTCCCCCCCTATAATGTTAGAAATGGCCCATGAGGGGGGGGGGGGGATATGATAGGTGTACCTTATACTTTGGTGTTGTAAAATTCCCCTTAATAAATGTTATGTGGATGTTGGCCAAGAATGTTTGTGTCTATAATCTTCTGCTTTCCATGTTTATGTGCAAAAATACTACGTTTTTCTTGTTTTCCTCAACAGTTTCCTTCCACGCCACAGGAATGGCAGACTGTGGCCTCCCACTTTGCCCAGCGGTGGGACTTTCCTAACTGCGGAAGGGCAATTGATGGGAAACACGTCCACATCGTCCCACCCCCCAACTCAGGGTCGTACTATTATAATTATAAGGGGTTCAATAGTATTGTGATGTTGGCGGTGGTGTCGGCTAATTACGACTTCCTGTATGTGGACGTGGGGAAGAATGGCCGAATGTCCGATGGTGGAGTCATCGCCCAGACTGAGTTTTACAGGTGTCTCCAGAATGGCAGCTTGGACTTGCCACCTCCAGAAGAGAATGTGGAAGGGCTCCCATTTGTCTTCGTTGCAGATGAAGCATTTGCGCTGGGGGACCATCTTATGCGGCCATTCCCGATGAGGACCCTCACCCCAGGAACAGAGGGTTTTTAATTACCGGCTGGCCAGAGCCAGAAGAGTGGTGGAGAACACATTTGGAATCATGGCCAGCCGGTTGCGCCTATTTCTGACACCCATCCATATGGCGGAGTATAAACTTAATCATATAATCCTGGCGTGTTGTGTTCTACATAACTTTTTACGCCAACATTCTGCCAACTATGCTGGCTCAGTTGGGCCTGAGGTCGGAATGATAAATAAAACAACCCTGACAGCGCTTTAAAGTGGCCGTCCTGGCTTGCCCTCCCTGAGTGCCCGTGATGTCCGGTTAAGATACCTTGAGTTCTTTGCGGGTAGGGGGGCCATCAATATGCCAGACAATTTTTGAAGCCTTTATCAAATAAAATCCAAAAAAAAGGAAATCTTTGGTGACATTTACTGCTTGTGTTTGTTTTAGCTGACCCTGACAGAAATGTGGGGAGTCCTGAAAATGGTGTGATTGTGTAACATTATACAAAGCACTGTTGGGTGTTATTTACTAAAGGCGAAGACACTTTGCACTACAAGTGCACTTGAAACTGCACTGAAACTGCACTTGTAGTGCAAAGAGGATTTGCCCTTAGGAAAGAACCCCCATTTTTACAGAAAGCAGCAATTACATCACCACAAAAGTGTTGTAGCGTTGAGACAATAATCCACACATTCTTTATTAACAATCTTTTTAATACCTGCACAATCACATGTGCATTTAGAAAAGGTTTTTAAAACAAACCAACATGTTTGTTGTATAACAATTTTTGGGGTGGCATTATCAAAAATAGAAATGTCCATTTAAGATAAAACAGGCATGTGTAAAACCAACAAGAAAGACACAAATCTTGAACTTACAAAGTTCACATTTCGTAGAACTTGAAGGCAATATCAGACATGATTATTTAGGAACTGTGTTTGATATTGTGTTCAGATGGGGTGAAGTCACCCCAGGAAAAGCCAAATTTGGAAGATGCACACAAATTTTCCAATGTCAACATGTGCTAGCTGCCATCATGGGGGATCAAGGGACGTGTTTTGACGGAGAAACCCTTTCCTCTCAGCTACTTTATTATTGAGGAAGGGGTTGCACCCCCAAAACGCGTCCATTGATCTCCCGTGATGGCAGATAGCACATGTTGGCACACTGTGTGCATCCTCCAAATTTGGCTTTTCTAAAAATTGCTAAAACATTTTGAACTTTGTAGCACATAAAAGAAGAAAGTGATTTGGAAGGGTTTTAAACTCGCCCCCAAACATCAATGATGTTTTTATTTTTTTGAATAACATCATTGATGTTTTTCTTGAGGTTTTCCAATTGTAAATTACAGCCCATGATCTCCCCGATCAGGATCAGGGCACTTTCTGATGTAAAAGGATCTGGATCCACAACATCACGATCACCTAAAAAGCTAGAAAACAAACAAAAACAGGTATCAAAAATATGCCGGCATCCATCTCTTACCTGAGCCTGTGGTCGCAGACACTCACCTGTTGTGGTGACAATTTCCACCACATCTTCTTCCTCCTGCTCTTCTTGGGTTGGGGGGATTTCCCCTGCTTCCAGAGGTGGGGGGGTCTGTGGTCTCCTCGGATAAGGGGTGTCCTCTATACTTAGCACACAGATCTTTGATGGAAGAACTAAAAATATGAAACATTGCTTAAATGTGGGGTACAATTGTCAATTTTAGCAGAGTTCCAAAATGTAGCATTTTCTGTGTCCTTTGGCAAGCTGCAATACTTTACCTGTTTAGTACAAGCTTCACAGATGGAGACCCCCCTATAGTATACACTGGAGCACCTGTGTGCCCCCCCTAATAAAAATGGTGTTCTGGTGTCCCACACTATAGTGCTCCACTGTCCAGATGTGAAAACAGCTGCTCAGTGTCCTCTCCTTACACAGAATCTAGTTTGCATTTCATTCTAGTAACAAAGCCATCTACACAACCAAATTAGTTTCATACAAGTAGGGCGTAAGAAATGTGGCCTAATGCATATGGCCAAAACAATGGTGTTTTATAGGCCAAAAGAAAAATGTTTGTTACGAACGAATAATGTGCCCATGAACATTAAAGTTGCCATTTTAAAATGTACACTTTTAAGAAAAGCACATGGAGCAGCACGAACGTAATAAACATAAAGAATAGGAACACAGCACAACTACTTACTTTTTTGCAGCACTCTCCGGATCTTTCTGTACTGCTCATGTTCTCGTAATTTGAGGTCCGACCACCATTTTCTGAGCTGATCTTAAGATTGTCGTACCCCGAAATTCCGGTGCAGACCACTTTCGCCATGATCTTGGCCTTTCTGACATTGGGGTTGGGGTAAGGTCCATACTTCCCATCATAGTCGGCCTTCTTCAGGATGTCCACCATCTACAACATCTCCCCAAAGGACATATTTGAGGCCTTAAATCTCCTTCTGGATTGGGACATTTCTGGTTCCGGGCTTTCCTCCTCCTCCTCCTCGTTCCTGTAATTAGCACGCACCTGCTGTGTATCCGCCATGTGCTCTTCCCCTACTGCGCAGAATGAAAAGGGGCGGGGAATAGACTAGAAAGAACGTCAGGGGCGGGCGGAGTTACACGCATGCGCGGCGTGTATAAAGCCTAACACACATGCGTATTACGTACGATCTGTGAGCGGAGGAAGGAGCATCGGAGGCGCCGATCGTAAGAACGAAGGTAAGAGACAAACTTGGGCCCATACTGCTTCTAGATTGAGGCCTATATTGTAACAAGATTAGGAGAGTTTTGGCTGACATTAGGGTTTGCCTTGTGTTGTGTCTTGCAGTGAAAATGGATATCTTGAACGATACCGACTTCATGGCAATATTCATTGACATGTTCAGGGAGCTGCCTTGTCTGTGGGAGATCAACCATCCACATTATAAGAACCAAACAAGCAGGTGAAGCAGGTGATCCCCACAGCAGACATCACCTATTTGAAGATCCTAATTGGTGGCCTGAGGAGCACATATGTAAGGGAGCGCAAGAAAGTCCAGGATTTGCAGAGATCCGGAGCAGCAGATGACATCTATGTCCCCAGGATGTGGTACTATGACAGGCTGCATTTTCTGGCAGCTCAGACTGAACCCAGGCCATCACTCTCCAGTCTTCCTTCCACGCTTTCTTCCCCCCCAGCTGAGGCTTCTGACGCCCAACCTGGACCTTCTAGGCAGCAACATGTGGAGCCCAGCTTGAGCCAGGTATAGCATTCCTCTAAATATTTCAGGTTGTCCAATCAATGATGTTAACTAGATGTTAGTTTGGAGTACTAATTTATGATTGTGATTGATGATGCAAAACTTTACAACCATGTCCCTTTTTCATACACAGGGAAGTCTCAGCCAGGAGGTGGCCAGGCCTAGCAGGCTGCCTGATATGCAGGTCCCTCCCCTACACCTGCAAAGAGAAAGTGGAAGGAAGAGGAGTACCCTAGAGGAGGCTGCCATAGGCCTCTTTTGGAAGACAACAGAGGCCCTGGGAGCACCACACACTGTGGAGGAGGACTTTGCTGGCATAATTGCCTGTAAAATGCAGCGGATGGAGGGGGGCCAACAACTCATGTGTGAGTCATTAATGTTGGAAGCTCTCAATAAGGGGTTGAGGGGCCAAATAACATCTGATACCCACATGTATGACCTAACACATGGTCCTCCTCCTCCAGGTCCTACTTCTCCTCCTCCTCCTCCTCCTCCTCCAGGTCCTACTAGTCCTCCTCCTCCTCCAGGTCCTACTCCTCCTCCTGCCACATCTCCAACAGCAGAGCCACAGCCAGGAAGGACGCGTGCAAGGAAGACCAGAAAGTGATGGCCCTGGATCCAGTCTGGTCTGGCAAAAGATGCAGCCTCTTGTGGTACCACAGCCTGGGGACACAGATGTCATCTGCTGCTTTCCGGATCTCTGGGACTTCTGGACCAGACTGCACTATCTTACATATGGACTCCTCAGGCCACCAATTTTGATGTTAAAGAATTGATGTCTGCCCTTCGCTAATTTCTCCTGTTTATCCAGCGTTGCTCCCTCTTTGTTTGGTTCTGAGCCCTTAATAAAGGAATTTTTGTTTCAATTATACTCTCCTATGTGTTTTTTCCTTCAAAAAGGACAGTTTGTTTGTGAGGATTCAGGTACATTTCAAAAATACAATGTTAAATTAACAAGGGACACCAACACCAAACAATCTCCTTGAGATTAAATAATACAAGATTATAATGGTATTGTGGTAACCTGACACACAAAACACACACAAAAATATTCTGGAGTAAAAAAAAAAATAAAATAAAACAAAGATCAGCCTTGGAAAAAATACAAACCTAAAATAAAAAAAAAATCTGCCTTTAAAAAAAAAAACAAAACATTTTTGTCAGATGTGACAAATCAAAATATATTAAGGTAATCCCGATAAATAATAAAGAAATAAGTTTGTGAGAAGTCTGTGTGAATATGAGCAGCAAAACTACTTCATTCTTCTCACATTATAAAGAAGAAGAGAGTGCGCTGTATTAAACCATTTTTAACATTGCACCATGACGAAAGTGTTGTATCCATTGCGAACACTAAGTTTACCAGACCGAGCTGTTCCGTCTCGGAATTCCTTCTGAGCATGCGTGGCACATTGTGCGTCGGAACATGCCACACACGTTCGGAATTGACGCGATCGGATTTTGTTGTCGGAAAATTTTATAGCCTGCTCTCAAACTTTGTGTGTCGGAAAATCCGATGGAAAATGTCCGATGGAGCCCACACACGGTCGGAATGTCTGACAACACGCTCCGATCGGACATTTTCTATCGGAAAATCCGACCGTGTGTACGGGGCATTAGTCTGTAGGGTTCAATATTGAGTTGGCCCACCCTTTGCAGCTGTCCACAAGGTTTAGGAGTGTGTCTTGGGAATGTTTGAGAATTCTTCCAGAAGCGCATGTGAGATCAGGCACTGATGTGGACAAGAAGGCCTGGCTCGCAGTCTCCGCTCTAATTCATCCCAAATGTGTTTTATCGGGTTGAGTCAAGTTCCTCCACCCCAAACTCACTCATCTATGTCTTTATAGACCTTGCTTTGTGCAATAGTGCGCAGTCATGTTGGAACAGGAAGGGGCCATCCCCAAACTGTTCCCACAAGGTTGGGAGCATGAAATTGTCGAAAATGTCTTGCTATGCTAACGCCTTAAGAGTTCCCTTTACTAGAACTAAGGGGCCAAGCCCAACTCCTGAAAAACAACCCCACACCATAATCTTCTTTCCACCAAATGGTTTGGACCAGTGCACAAAACAAGGTCCATAAAGACATGGATGAGTGAGTTTTGGGTGAAGGAACTTGACTGACCTGCATAGAGTTCTGACCTCAATCTGATAGAACACCATGTGCATGTAAAGGCAGGCATCCCATATATATATTGGGTATACTGTAGAAACGTATCATCCCCAGGCCATTTTTTGAGATACGGAAGTGCATCGCTTTAACAGACAATTGCACGGTCGTGCGATGCTGTACACAAACAAAATTGATGTGCCTTTTTTCTCACAAATAGAGCCTTCTTTTAGTGGTATTTGATCACCTCTGCAATTTTATTTTTTTGCGCTATAAACAAAAAATAGGGACAATTTTATAAAAAATAAATAAATACATTTTCATTTCTGCTATAAAACATTTTTAAAAAATGTAAAAAAATAAATGTATTCATCAGTTTAGGCCAATATGTATTTTGCTACATATGTTAGGTAAAAAATCGCAATAAGCGTATATTGATTGGTTTGCGCAAAAGTTATCGCACCTACAAAATAAATAGGGCATAGAATTATGGCATTTTTATTTATTTTTTTACTACTAATGGCGGCCATCAGTGATTTTTAGTGGGACTAGGACATTGTGGTGGACAGATCGGACACCTAACTGACATTTTTGACACTTTTTTAGGAACCAGTGACATTATTACAGTAATCAGTGCTAAAAATATGCACTGTTATTGTATTAATGACACTGGCAGGGCAGGGGTCAGTGGCAGCTGGTGGTTTTTTTGTTTGGGGGGGTGGCAAACAACCAACCCCCCTTGCGGCAACTCAAACACCCCCGCTGTCCGCAGGTTGGTCCACCGGCACTTATCCCATCTAGGTGGCGGTAATCCGAGGTGCAGCAGCGGGGATCGGGCATCCGAGGAGCGGCAGCTGGGATCGGACATAAAGGCATCGGCGGGGATTGGGCTCTTCTCTGCCTTGCTTCTGCTGTGCGTCTCCTCGCCCCCCTTTTAGGCATCCAATACGATCGCCTGTCATTTCAGCCCAATCGGGTGATGGGTATCAAACCCACTTCCCGAATGGCTGGGAGGAGGATCAGTGTTGCAACAGTGCAATTTATTCGCTGTTGCATCACACCTGGGTGGGCTCCGGACGCATCCTCTACAAACCAAGCCCACACTATTTTGAAGCCTATTAGGCGCTTAAAAAAAAAACCTGGCCGCAGTAATTTATGCATCCGGTGCCCTTCAAGAAAAAAACCTGGCCACTGTAATTCATGCACCAGGTGCCCTGAAAGGGGCTAGGTGCATGAATAGGGGGTGACTGCAGCAGCCATGGATAGATTCATGCTATACATTAATTTATCCATTGCATATAGGGGGTGGTCGGGAGAGAGGGGCCGGTGCCTAATGGAGTTAACATCAGGGGCGATCAAGGGGTTAAATGTGTTCCCTGCATGTGTTTTCTAACTGTATGGGGGACTGTGTGACTGGGGAAACTCACGGATCCATCTTCCTTCTTAGCAGAAAGACAGGATCTGTGTGATCTCCCCTGTCAGAACTGAGATCTTCCTTGTTTACACAGGCAGATCCCCGTCCTGTCACTGTGGGGAACGATCACGGGTGGCCAGCGGACATTGAGTCCACCAGATCCGCTGATTGGCTCCCCCGCTGGCCAATGGGCCACTGGCCTCCAGCGGTGTGCCCACAAAAGCGAGTTCCTGAGCCGACGTACAGCTACAGCGATTTGTGGGATCATGCCACCTTGCCACAGTAAAATGACGGAGGCTGGTTGGCAAGCGATTAAAATAATCACATTTTTAAATAATCACACACAGCCTGAAATAAAGACAGACACAGTTTTTGTTTTATCCAGCTGTATTTACTAGTGCAACTTATATCATCCAAGTGAAAGATATAACACCAACATGCCAGAAAAAAAAAACAACTCAAAAACTGAGTTGGAAAAAGGATCGCCCCCCCCTTGTGTCAGTATTTTGTTGGACCACATTTTGCTTCAACTACAGCCTTTAGTCTGTTGGGATATGTCTCTACTAACTTTGCACATCTATCCTTTACAATATTTGCCCACTCTTCTCTGCAGAACTGCTCAAGTTCAGTTAAATTTGATGGTGATCGTTTGTGGACTGCAGTCTTCAAGTCATTCCACAGGTTTCCAAGGGGGTTTATGCATGGGCTCTGACGAAGCGATGCAAGGACATTAACCTTTTTCTCCTTTAACCACTATGTGGTCATTTTTGCTATGTGCTTTGGGTCATTGTCATGTTGGAAGATAAACCTTCTTCCCACTGGCAACTTTGTGGCAGAGGTCAGCAGATTTTCCTCAAGAATTTGAAGGTATTTTGCCCCATCAATTTTTCTTTCATCCTGACAAGTGCCCCAGTCCTTGCTGCAGAGAAAGACCCCATAACAGGAAATTACCACCTCCATGCTTTACTGCAGAAAAGCTGGTAGTTAATGGTGAGCTGTATTGGATTTCCGCCAGACATATTGTTTGGTGTTAAAGCCAAATAATTAAATTTTAGTCTCATCTGACCATAACACCTTTTTCCATGTGGCCTCAGAATCTTCAAGAAAAATATGGTGTTTTTTGACTTGGAAATTTTTTTGAATATGGTATGATATATACTAGGCATTACTTTGAACCAACAGATCCCAATGCTATATAGTCACAAATAGTTGCTATTACCAACCCTGGGTCCTTAATACCCCTAAGGGACAATTTGTCTAATTGCAGAGAAATTTTACAACAATAGAAGAACATTTAGAACAATCCTGTAGTTTTGAAAAACAATTTGTACAAAAAAGTTATGAAAATGAATGTATTAAAAGAGAAATTGAAGCAGTTAAAAAATAGAGAGGAAGGATTTAGTTGAAGAGAAGGATCTGGCAGTTTGTGTCCATAGGAAAATGACTTCAGAATTATATTCGATTTTATTGAACACAGTAAGAAGGTAAAAAATATTTTTTAGGGGACATGAGAACACACTGTTAAAAGATAGGGTGTTAGGGAAGGTATTATCATCAAACCCCAAATTTGTCTATACAAAGGCCCCTAATCTGAGGCAGAAGTTAGCCCCGGGGTTTTAGACCTACCAATAAATAAAACAGGAGGGATGTTAACCCTTTTATCAGGTTTTTTATGCCTGTGCGAAGTGTTTAGCCTGTAGAACAACAAAAGGGAATAATGTTAAAATTTTTTTTTACAGCGACAGCCACAGTAAAAAGTAAACATATAAGATCAAGGACTTTCTCTCTTGTATGACTAAGGAGGTAGTGTATATGTTAGAGTGCTCATGCAATATTCAGTGTGTTGGATGTACCTCCAGACCCTTACAGGTCAGGATACATGAACATATTAATATTAAAAAAGGTAAAAAAGAACATAGCGTACCAAAACACTTTACAGATGTCCACAGTAGAAATCCTAATGACCTTAAAGCGGAAGTAGAGCCTGCTATATTTTTTTTTTCAAAGCCCCCCAGGTGGATTATGCCATAATGTACTAGTATGCACAGCATATTAGTACATTATGGCAGACTTACCTGTCATACGGTGTCTTCCAGCTCAGTGCAGGGGCCCCCGGCGCTTCCATCTTCAACCGGTCTTCCTTTCAGGTATCGTGCCTTCAGCCACTTGATAGGTGAGGCCATGATGACGCCCAGAGGTTTAAACTTAGGTTTTGATTTAAACTGTTTTATCTGTAATAGCTCATTTCTTTCTGCTGTCCAGTAAATATATGATTTAATATTTTATGGAGTTTTAACAAAATTCTATATGAACTTCTGTATCTGTAAGATATGTTAATTATATTGTTTACATTTATTACGATTTTAGTATGTAGTTTTAGAGCGACACTAGGAAGGAGTTCTGTGTATGGCGCTTTAAATCTAAGAGATATATAAGTGTAATCTGATGGCCTGGCAAGTTGCACTTTTAAAAAAATTGACAAATAGAGTAAAAGTGATGGTGTTGCCATGTCCCCGTGTAATATCTAGGAAATTTGTAATCTTCTGGAGTCGAGAGGAAGCAAGCCGTGGAACACAGGGACTGCCGGGTGGCCACGGGAATAGATGTTTACATGTTACCATAGCAATAACAAGGAGATCTATTTAAGATAGGCAATATACATGCTCTGTTTGTTATTGTTTTTTTATATTGATTTTTTAATATATTGTGTAAGACTTTTTCTACAGACATGGCAGAATACTCAACGCCGTTTTTTTTACAAATTTAGCTTGAGGTTTCATCCATACCGAAACAAAAATAAGTGTTTTAATTGGTCAAAGGACAAGTCGCACTAATCTCAAAGTCAGATCAAAATCATATCACATTCATTAAAGTCGCATGGACATTGCATGAAAGTCGGACCGAAGTTACAGGGAAAAGTCGAGTCAACAGTTGCACGACTTTCGTGTCACGCCAGTGTGAACTGGGCCTTAAGGAATAAAAGGTCCCTAGTACACTACCTTGCTAGTCAGAGAGCAGAAACAGTGATATGTATTGCAAATAGGTGCTGGATAGGGATCAACGTGTGATGGAGGCATTATGCTGACCATATTTGGTAGCACTCTTTTTAAATGTTATTAATAAAATTATTTAGTTTTATATAAATGCAAGTTTTAGTGTTCTGGTACCTCACAAATTTGTTGGCTTCCTTTTTTGATATACTTATCCAACTATATTTAATGTAGTTCTTTTATTTACCAGTTCATGGCACTTTAATATTAATACTTTTTCTGTGTTTGTGTGATATACTGTATATAACATATGATTACTAACAAATGCATATAGAGTATAAGTCTATTTTACAGCATCTGCTATTAAGAGTAATGTTTTGAGCTTGTGTTTTTTTTTTATGTATAACCAGAGCAATATACAGTATATAAACTTTGTAGGTGTGGTTGTTCCCTGGTGGGGACTACTAGATAGTGCTACAAGGGCACCTAGGAGATTATATTGGATCTGTTTCCAGACACAGTCCTACTGTCTGGATAGCTGGCATACCTCTGGTTCACTCTGTCCTCCCTCAATCTTCCCTTATATGGTTGAATCTTAGACAGTGGTTGGTGACTAGATGTGTAGGCCCAGCTTGATGATGACTCCATCAAGACATCATCAGCGTGAGCCCACATCGTGTGCCATACATGATGACATCAGGACAGGGCATTTTTGTGGGAGTGGCGTTGCATCACTGCAGCAATGGGTGGTGTTACGTCACTGTAGCAATGGCAATAAATATCATGAATTGAGAAGTGCTTTTAAAATTCTGTAATGCACATGCCCATATTTCCTGGAGCATCAGGGCAGCAAACAATAGTTAACACTCTGGCCCTTTAATCCCATATGACAAGATATCTAAGTTTGCTTCCCTCACCACTGGGGATGAGCTTCGAGCTCGAGTCGAACTCATGTTTGACTCGAACATTGGCTGTTCGCCGAATAGCGAATAATATGGGGTGTTCGCGGCAAATTCGAAAGCCATGGAACACCCTTTATAAGTCTATGGGAGAAATCAAAAGGGCTAATTTTAAAGGCTTATATGCATGGTGTTGTCATAAAAAGTGTTTGGGGACCTGAGTCCTGCCCCAGGGGACATAGATCAATGCAAAAAAAGTTTTAAAAACAGCTGTTTTTTCGGGAGCAGTGATTTTAATAATGTTTAAAGTGAAACAATAAAAGTGTAATATTCCTTTAAATTTCATACATGGGGGTGTCTATAGTATGCCTGTAAAGGGGTGCATAATTCCAGTGTTTAGAACAGTCTGACAGCAAAATGACATTTCAAAGAAAAAAAGTCATTTAAAACTACTCGCGGCTATTAATGAATTGTCGGTCCGACAATACACATGAAAGTTCATTGATAAAAACGGCATGGGATTTCCCCACAGGGGAACCCCGAACCAAAATTTTTTTTAAAAAATGGCGTGGGGTCCCCCCTAAATTCCATACCAGGCCCTTCAGGTCTGGTGTGGATATTAAGGGGAACCCACACCAAAATGTAAAAAAAAATGGTGCGGGGTCACCCCAAAAATCCATACCAGACCCTTATCCAAGCATGCAACCTAGCAGGCCGCAGGAAAAGAGGGGGGACGAGAGAGTGCCCCCCGTGAACCATACCAGGCCACATGTCCTCAACATTGGGAGGGTGCTTTGGGGTCCCCCCCAAAGCACCTTGTCCCCATGTTGATGGGGACAAGGGCCTCATCCCCACAACCCTTGCCCAGTCGTTGTGGGGGTCTGCGGGTGGGGGGGCTTATCAGAATCTGGAAGCCCCCTTTAACAAGGGGACCCCTAGATCCCGGCCCCTACCATTTCACAAAAAAGTGTCAAAAATGTTAAAAATGACAAGAGACAATTTTTGACAATTCCTTTATTTAAAGTCTTCTTCTTTACATCTTCTTTCTTATATCTTCTTTCTTCTTCCTTCAGTTTCTTCCTCCATCTTCTTCTTCCTCTGGTTCTTCCTCCGATCCTCTGCTTCTTGCTCCTGTGTTCTCATCCGGCATCTTCCTCCCCGGCGTCTTCTTCTCTTCTTTGCTCTCGGGCCGCTCCGCATCCATGATGGGAGGCTCCTGCTATGTGACAATTCTCATCTTCTGACACTTCTTACATAACGGAGGGCGGGGCCACCCAGTGACCCCGCCCCCCTCTGACACACGGGGACTTGACAGGAACTTCCCTGTGGCATTCCCCGTTACATCAGAGGGGGCAGGGTCACTTGTTATGTAACAGGTGACCCCGCCCCCCTTTGACCGTTTTTAAAACTTCTTTTGGATTGATCCATGTACCCTGGGGCAGGACCCAGGTCCCCAAACACTTTTTATGACAACAACTTGCATATTAGCCTTTAAAATTAGCACTTTTGATTATTAATGTTCGAGTCCATAGGCTTTAACGGTGTTCGCGTGTTCGAACAAATTTTTTACCTGTTTGCATGTTTTGGTGCGAACCGAACAGGGGGGTGTTTGGCTCATCCCTACTCATCACCCATGAACATTATTTTTAGATAATAAGATACAGACTTTTTTGGATTACTCTGCTATTTTCACCCTTAACTCCCAATCTTCCTGCAACCAGCAAGCCAGGTTCAATCCCTCTTCGACTGAAGTCCCTGATTTAGACTCTAATGCCCCGTACACACGGTCAGATTTTCCGATGGAAAATGTCCGATCGGAGCGTGTTTTCGGAAATTCCGACCGTGTGTGGGCTCCATCGGACATTTTCCATCGGATTTTCCGACACACAAAGTTGGAGAGCAGGAGATAAAATTTTCCGACAACAAAATCAGTTGTCGGAAATTCCGATCCTGTGTACACAAATCCGACGGACAAAGTGCCACGCATGCTCAGAATAAATAAAGAGATGAAAGCTATTGGCCACTGCCCCGTTTATAGTCCCGACGTACGTGTTTTACGTCACCGCATTCAGAATATTCGGATTTTCCGACAACTTTGTGCGACCGTGTGTAGACAAAACAAGTTTGAGCCAATCCTAGGATTTTGTTGTCGGAATGTCCGAACAAAGTCCTACCGTGTGTACGCCCCATAAATGTGACACACAGTAAGGGGTCCCATTCTCTGTGTCTCTGAACAGGTGCGATCAATGTTGAAACCACTTAAACAGCATTGGTATATGACTACTTTCTGCCATAATGACACTTCTTTCGCTTTGTTTTCTTCTTGCCTCTTCTCTCCATTGAGGGGTTGGCACTCTCCCCTTGAGCTGTAAGTTACTCTGCAGACATGCTGTGGGCTGGACCTTTCTTTGCTGTGTCCTGCTTCCCTACTGTCAGAAACCATGAATCAGACTGAGACAGAAGTACAGTTAAATCTCACTTGTTTAATAATAATAAAAAAAAGTAAACAGAGTAAACGTAGTCAAAACATAGCCAGAGTTCAGGAAGTGGAACGGATAGGGAGCCAGAGATGAGCGTAGTAGAACAGCAAGTAGGATCTGGACATAGAAGGAATGTCAGCCAAGCAAGTCTTTAACAGGAACACAGGAGAGCATCTCTAGAGATGTGATCAAGATGAAGGCAGAGATCATCTGGGCTGGATGGCTTAAGTAGGCAGGACTGATGAGCAGGATATCATCAACAGGTGAGTTACTGTGTTGAGATAGGAGCTGGCAATTAGCTGACAGCTGAGCGACCAGTTCAGAGAAGGAAGGGATGAGCCCAGCCCTGACAGTACCCCCTCCTCAATGACCCCTCCCTCTCGGAGGACAACCAGGTTTGAGGGGAAAATTCCTTTGGAAATCATGGAGGAGGACAGGGTCATGTACGTTTGAGGATGAGACCCAAGAGCGTTCCTCCGGACTGTACCCTTTCCAATACACCAGGCACTGCATGCGCCCATAGAACCTACAGGAGTCAACAATGGATTGTACTTCATACTCCTCATGGTTCTGAACCTGTACAGGGTGAGGATGAGGCACCGAGGTGATAAAGCGGTTGCAGACCAAAGGTTTTAATAAGGAGACATGAAATACATTTGAGATACGCATATTAGAAGGAAGGTCTAATGCGTAAGACACTGGGTTAATCCTGCAAAGAATACAGAAAGGCCCAATAAACCAAGGCGCAAACTTCAGAGAGGGAACACGAAGTCGGAGGTTGTGAGATGACAGCCAGACCCTATCCCCAACTTGGTAGGAAGGCACAGGCAGGTGTCTGTTGTTGGCTCATTTTGCAGCCCCATTAGACTGTGGGTGATAGGCAGAGGAGAAAGCAAGCTGAATTCCCAACTGTGCACAAAAGGCTCGCCAGAACTAGGACACAAACTGACTACCCCTGTCCGAGACAATCACCTTGGGTAGCCCATGTAAGCGAAAGATCTCCCAAGCAAAAATGGAAGCCTGTTCCTTAGAAGTGGGCAACTTCTTAAGTGGAATACAATGAGACATTTAAGAGAACCGGTCAACTACCACAAGGATAACTGTGTTGCCCTGGGAGTTGGGTAACTCCACAATGAAATCAATAGACAGGTGGGTCCAGGGCCTCTCTCCATTGGGTATGGGTTGTAGGAGGCCCACTGGAAGGTGTTGTGGAGTCTTACTCTGAGCACACACGGAACAGGCATTTACGAAGGCAGTTACATCAGCACGTAGACTAGGCCACCAGAATTGTTGAGAAATGGCCCAAGATTCTTTGTCAGGGTAAACTTCCACCTAAACTGAACTTAATGCCTACACATCAGCCTTCATTTATGCAATGGATGGAATATCAGCAAGTACTGTCTTTTCTATCTTCTATTCCTTTAAACCAATCTTTTAATAGAGACCTAAATTAGTTTGAGTCCATCTTGTTACAAAGTACTAGACCAAAACACATTCTTATCTCAAAAAATCACCCTGAGCTCCCAGAATTTACAAATAAATGGGCATGTGATCTTAATATTCAAATAGTGGGAGAATTTGTTTACCCTCACACATTGCTTATCATTGGCAACTAAAGCCCAAGAGACAAGCTATAAGCTTGTCTCTCATTGGTACCGATGCCCAACAACCATGCAACGAATATATTCAGGTGCATCGGACAAATGTTGGCAATGTCATTCTGCTAAGGGCTCATTGATACACTTTTGGTGGGAATGCCCCCAAATTTGCCAATTCTGGGACAGGATCATGCAGCTGTATACTATAGTTACAGGGGAGTTAATCCCCAACACACCTCAAATTACCCTGTAATCCATCTTACCAGGCTCATATAAAAATATCAAAAAGGGTTTGCTCAGACATTGGTTAATAGCGGTGAGACTGGTTATTCTGCGACATTGGCGATTAATACAAATTCCTTCAGTGAATGAATGGACAGTGGAAATGGACCTAATTGAGAAGATGGAGACCCTCCTGTCACATGAATTGGACACATATGAAAAATGTTGTCAGATATGGGCCCCCTGGAGGACATTTAGGGAATCAACAAGAAATTAGAGGGTAAAATGGAACTAGATTAGAATCTAAAATATGATTTAATAAGGTTTCAGTGAGGGATGTCTATATGTCGCAATCCTTTGCCATCTTTCCCCCCTTTTTCTTTTTTTTTTGTTTGATGTTTTGGTTATGATCGTTTGTATAATGTATTTGTAAGATGTTTTGATAGTATGATAATACCATTAATGTATGTATATTTGTTTACTTGTAAAAATTCAATAAAACTGAGATTGAAAAAAAAATGGCCCAAAAGAGTTGATGCTTCCCAGGGTGGCCAGCAGCCTTTGGAGAATGGTAAGTCTGGAGCAGTACGGAGACTCTCTGGGACAAAGCAGCGGTCACAAGGTTTCTCAGGAGGAATATAAACCTGAACAGCAAGAATCACCCAAGGGAGAAGTGAGACTTGTGCGAACCGTAACTAGACTACGATCAGGAGGAATCACAGGAATCAGAACCGACCCCATCTTGGAAGTGGAGGAAAATTGTTGTGACAAAGCATTAGCCCTTACATTCTTAGTACCAGGTAAGAATGAGACAATGTAATTGAAACTAGACAAGAAAAGAGCCCATCACGCCCTTCTGGGAGAGAGGAGTTTAGCCCCAGACAAGAATGTGATATTCTTATGGTCAGCAAGAATGAGAACCAGCACAGTGGTACCTTCGACGAGATGTCTCCATTCTTTCAAGGCTAAAATGATCGCTAATAGCTCTCTGTCACCAATCTCGTAATTGCACTCCACAGGTGACAATTTCTTGGAAAAGTAGCCACAAGGATGCATAGCGCTCTCAGAGGTAGGACGTTGAGATAGAAGGACGCCAGCTCCAGAAGCATCAACCTCAAGGATAAAAGGTAATGTAGGATCAGGATGTGCCAAAACAGGAGCAGAAATAAAGGCAGCCTTTAGACTCTCAAAAGCCTTAATGGACTCCGGAGACCAACACTGTGGTTTGCCGTCCTTTCTGGTCATATCAGTCAGGGGCTTGACCAGAGACGAGAAGTTGTGAATAAACTTCCAAAAATAGTTTGCAAAGCCAAGAAAACGCTATAGAGGACATAAACCCATGGGTCGGGTCCACTGTAGGACTGCTGAAAGTTTCTCTGGGTCCATCGAAAAACCAGCAGTGGAAATTACATAACCCAGGAATTAACCTGTTCGCGATGGAATTTGCAGTTCTCCAATTTACAACAGAGATTGTTCTCTCTTAGTTTCTGAAGCAGACATCTGTGTGGTGGCTTTCCAGGGACTTGGAAAATATGAGGATATCATCCAGATAAACCACCATACATAACTGCAACAAATCTCGGAGGACATCGTTAATAAATTCCTAGAAACCTGCTGGGGCATTACAAAGGCCAAAAGGCATTACGAGGTACTCATAATGGCCTGTTCTGGTATTAAACGCAGTTTTCCACATGCCGCCCTCCTTAATCCTCACAAGATTGTATGCCCCTCTCAAATCAAGCTTCGTGAAAACCATTGCTCCCGTGAGGCGGTCAAATAACTCTGTAATCAACAGAATCGGATAGGCATACTTAATCGTGAAACAATTGAAACCCCTATAATCAATACAAGGTCTCAGTTCACCACTCTTCTTTTTCACAAAGAAGAAACCAGCACCAGCAGGAGACGAGGATTTACAGATGAAATCTCGAGAAAGTGCATCTGCAACATACTCCTCCATGGCCTTTGCCTATTGTCAGAAACCATGAATCAGACTGAAACAGAAGTACAGTTACAGTATCTCACAAAAGTGAGTACACCCCTCATATTTTTGTAAATATTTTATTCTATCTTTTCATGTGACAACACTGAAGAAATGACACTTTGCTACAATGTAAAGTAGTAAGTGTACAGCTTGTATAACAGTGTAAAGTGTCAATTCTTCAGTGTTGGCACATGAAAAGATATAATAAAATGTTTACAAAAATGTGAAGGGTGTACTCACTTTTGTGAGATACTGTAAATCTCACTTGTTTATTAATAATAAAAAAGATAAACAGAGTAAATGTAGTCAAAACATAGCCAGAGTTCAGGAACCAGAACGGATAGTCAGACAAGCCAAAACATCAGGGAGCCAGAGAACAGCGTAGTAGCACAGCAAGCAGGATCTGGAGCCAGAGGGAATGTCAGACAAGTAAGTCTTTAACAGGAACACAGGAGAGCGTCTCTAGAGATGTGACCAAGGAGAAGGCAGAGATCATCTGGGCTGGACGGCTTAAGTAGGCAGGACTGACGAGCAGGATATCATCAACAGGTGAGTCACTGTGGAGAGATAGGAGCTGGCAATTAGCCGACAGCTGAGAGGCCAGCTTAAAGAAGGAAGGGCTGAGCCCAGCCCTGACACCTACACATCTGAGAGTACTGCCCTACTTTCTAATTATTTTCACTATTACTTCAACCTTTTCCCTCTCCATTGTCTTTCAGCATATTTTATGCATTATGAGAGACAGTACTGCCTTAAAAGCCACAGCCCCCTCTAAAAGGTAATTGTATAGTAAAAAAAAATGTTATGACTTTTTCAGCCCCCTTCCTGAAAACGCTGTGGAGAGGTCTCCTTCATATGGACACCACCACCATCACAAGAGCCAGTCACATTCCCACAAACAAAGTCATACTTAAAACTTCAGATACAGACATCCTCACAAAAAATCCTGATGTGTTTGTGGCTGCCAGGCCTGATAAATTGGTTAACCAATCTTGCCTTAGAGATGCAACACAAGATGTATTGTATCAGAGAGCTTAGAGAGCTGCCAATACAACCTATTCCTGGTACCTCAGAGGACCTCAGGAGCTTATTTTATTTACTGTACAAAGTATTTGCTATGGTGAATCTATTGTTCCAGACACAGTGGTAATCTTTACCTCCAATGCCAGCCATCAGGGTTTGGCCTCTGACTACAAAGACCAGGCACCTCAAGGGAAGTGTAATTTTAAAATCTCGACTTTTGTCTCAAATATATTGGCAATCAGAGCAGCCTTGGTGGCCCTTTAATCTAGTTCCTCTGGACTGCTACTCCATTTTCTATTAAAGGTAACTTCCATTTACACGAAAGGCAACTGAATCAGGACATAGTGCTTCCTATTTTTTCAGAGGAATTAGACTTACCGTACTTCATGCACTAAATGTCAGAAGCATACTTAAATCATACATCGAGTTCAGATCTTCAAATAGACTGTTTCTCATTCCTAACGCAGGCATAAAAGTCCTGCTGACCTCAACCAGAACCATAGCCTCTTGGCCAACTTTATATACATTTTGTATTGACAGTGCCCTCCCAATAGGGATGAGCTTCGTGTTCGAGTCAAACCCATGTTCGACTCGAACATCGTCTGTTTGACCGTTCGTCAAATTGCGAACTATATGGGCCGTTCGTGCCAAATTAGTGTAAAGCGTCACAGCCCATAATTCACTGCGGCATTGCAGTGCATTGCTGGCTGATGATTGGCCAAGCATGCACTATGACCCACATGCTTGGCCAATCACAGCGCCGTCAGTAGAGAGAGCTGTAATTGACCAAAGCCAGGGTGGCTTTGGCCAATTATGGCTCAGGGGGTTTAGAACATGGCCCACACTATATAAGGCCGCCTGCGCGGCGGCCCTGTGTGGTGTGTTCCGGCATGCTGAGAGAGAGAGAGACAGTGTCATTTCATTTGAGTTAGATAGATTAGGCAGGACAGTCAGTCAGTTAGCTGCACTTACAGTGTATTGTATATATATATGCATCCCAGGTGTTGCATATATATATATACACTGTATTCAGTTTAGCTAGATCCGTTCCTGTTATCTTCCTACTGACAGGCAGGCTTGTCTTGTTACAGTATTTACAGCTACCTGAAGAAAATTGTTGGTGTTCTTTTGATCCTATTAGTACCACAGTCAGGCAGCTAGACTATTTACAGTTAGTGTAGTGCGCCCTCCTCACAGTGTTCAGCTAAAGCTACAAGCTAGTTTAGTGTGACCTCTGCACAGTGTTCAGCTAAAGCTACAAGTTAGTGTAGTGCGTCCTCCTCACAGTGTTCAGCTAAAGCTACAGGTTAGTTTAGTGTGACCTCTGCACAGTGTTTAGCTAAAGCTACAAGTTAGTGTAGTGCGTCCTCCTCACAGTGTTCAGCTAAAGCTACAAGTTAGTGTAGTGCATCCTCCTCACAGTGTTCAGCTAAAACTACAAGTTAGTGTAGTGCGACCTCTGCACAGTGTTCAGCTAAAGCTACAAGTTATTTTAGTGCAATCTCTGCACAGTGTTCAGCTAAAGCTACAAGTTAGTGTAGTGCGTGCTCTGAACAGTGTTCAGCTAAAGCTACAAGTTAGTGTAGTGCGTCCTCCTCACAGTGTTCAGCTAAAGCTACAGGTTAGTTTAGTGTGACCTCTGCACAGTGTTCAGCTAAAGCTACAAGTTAGTGTAGTGCGTCCTCCTCACAGTGTTCAGCTAAAGCTATAAGTTAGTGTAGTGCGTCCTCCTCACAGTGTTCAGCTAAAACTACAAGTTAGTGTAGTGCGACCTCTGCACAGTGTTCAGCTAAAGCTGCAAGTTAGTGTAGTGCGTCCTCCTCACAGTGTTCAGCTAAAACTACAAGTTAGTGTAGTGCGACCTCTGCACAGTGTTCAGCTAAAGCTACAAGTTAGTGTAGTGTGTCCTCTGAACAGTGTTCAGCTAAAGCTACAAGTTAGTGTAGTGCGACCTCTGCACAGTGTTCAGCTAAAGCTAAAAGTTAGTGTAGTGCGTGCTCTGAACAGTGTTAAGCTAAAGCTACAAGTTAGTGTAGTGCTTCCCCCTCACAGTGTTCAGCTAAAGCTACAAGTTAGTGTAGTGTGTCCTCCTCACAGTGTTCAGCTAAAGCTACAGGTTAGTTTAGTGTGACCTCTGCACAGTGTTCAGCTAAAGCTACAAGTTAGTGTAGTGCGTCCTCTGAACAGTGTTCAGCTAAAGCTACAAGTTAGTGTAGTGCGTCCTCCTCACAGTGTTCAGCTAAAGCTACAATTTAGTGTAGTGCGACCTCTACACAGTGTTCAGCTAAAGCTACAAGTTAGTGTAGTGCGTCCTCTGAACAGTGTTCAGCTAAAGCTACAAGTTAGTGTAGTGCGTCCTCCTCACAGTGTTCAGCTAAAGCTACAAGTTAGTGTAGTGCGACCTCTGCACAGTGTTCAGCTAAAGCTACAAGTTAGTGTAGTGTGTCCTCTGAACAGTGTTCAGCTAAAGCTACAAGTTAGTGTAGTGCGACCTCTGCACAGTGTTCAGCTAAAGCTAAAAGTTAGTGTAGTGCGTGCTCTGAACAGTGTTAAGCTAAAGCTACAAGTTAGTGTAATGCTTCCCCCTCACAGTGTTCAGCTAAAGCTACAAGTTAGTGTAGTGTGTCCTCCTCACAGTGTTCAGCTAAAGCTACAGGTTAGTTTAGTGTGACCTCTGCACAGTGTTCAGCTAAAGCTACAAGTTAGTGTAGTGCGTCCTCCTCACAGTGTTCAGCTAAAACTACAAGTTAGTGTAGTGCGACCTCTGCACAGTGTTCAGCTAAAGCTACAAGTTAGTGTAGTGCGTCCTCTGAACAGTGTTCAGCTAAAGCTACAAGTTAGTGTAGTGCGTCCTCCTCACAGTGTTCAGCTAAAGCTACAAGTTAGTGTAGTGCGTCCTCCTCACAGTGTTCAGCTAAAGCTACAAGTTAGTGTAGTGTGTCCTCCTCACAGTGTTCAGCTAAAGCTACAGGTTAGTTTAGTGTGACCTCTGCACAGTGTTCAGCTAAAGCTACAAGTTAGTGTAGTGCGTCCTCCTCACAGTGTTCAGCTAAAACTACAAGTTAGTGTAGTGCGACCTCTGCACAGTGTTCAGCTAAAGCTACAAGTTAGTGTAGTGCGTCCTCTGAACAGTGTTCAGCTAAAGCTACAAGTTAGTGTAGTGCGTCCTCCTCACAGTGTTCAGCTAAAGTTACAAGTTAGTGTAGTGCGTCCTCCTCACAGTGTTCAGCTAAAGCTACAAGTTAGTGTAGTGTGTCCTCCTCACAGTGTTCAGCTAAAGCTACAAGTTAGTGTAGTGCGACCTCTGCACAGTGTTCAGCTAAAGCTAAAAGTTAGTATAGTGCATGCTCTGAACAGTGTTAAGCTAAAGCTACAAGTTAGTGTAGTGCTTCCCCCTCACAGTGTTCAGCTAAAGCTACAAGTTAGTGTAGTGTGTCCTCCTCACAGTGTTCAGCTAAAGCTACAGGTTAGTTTAGTGTGACCTCTGCACAGTGTTCAGCTAAAGCTACAAGTTAGTGTAGTGCGTCCTCCTCATAGTGTTCAGCTAAAACTACAAGTTAGTGTAGTGCGACCTCTGCACAGTGTTCAGCTAAAGCTACAAGTTAGTGTAGTGCGTCCTCTGAACAGTGTTCAGCTAAAGCTACAAGTTAGTGTAGTGCGTCCTCCTCACAGTGTTCAGCTAAAGCTACAATTTAGTGTAGTGCGACCTCTGCACAGTGTTCAGCTAAAGCTACAAGTTAGTGTAGTGCGTCCTCCTCACAGTGTTCAGCTAAAGCTACAAGTTAGTGTAGTGCGTCCTCCTCACAGTGTTCAGCTAAAGCTACAAGTTAGTGTAGTGCGACCTCTGCACAGTGTTCAGCTAAAGCTACAAGTTAGTGTAGTGTGTCCTCTGAACAGTGTTCAGCTAAAGCTACAAGTTAGTGTAGTGCGACCTCTGCACAGTGTTCAGCTAAAGCTACAAGTTAGTGTAGTGCGTCCTCTGAACAGTGTTCAGCTAAAGCTACAAATTAGTGTAGTGCTTCCTCCTCACAGTGTTCAGCTAAAGCTACAAGTTAGTGTAGTGCGTCCTCCTCACAGTGTTCAGCTAAAGCTACAGGTTAGTTTAGTGTGACCTCTGCACTGTGTTCAGCTAAAACTACAAGTTAGTGTAGTGCGACCTCTGCACAGTGTTCAGCTAAAGCTACAAGTTAGTGTAGTGCGTCCTCTGAACAGTGTTCATCGAAAGCTACAAGTTAGTGTAGTGCGTCCTCCTCACAGTGTTCAGCTAAAGCTACAAATTAGTGTAGTGCGACCTCTGCACAGTGTTCAGCTAAAGCTACAAGTTAGTGTAGTGCGTCCTCTGAACAGTGTTCAGCTAAAGCAAAAAGTTAGTGTAGTGCGACCTTTGCACAGTGTTCAGCTAAAGCTACCTGTAGAAGGTTGGTGGTGTTTTCCTGATCCTATCACTACTGCAGGCAGCTAAAGTATTTACACGTTAGTGTAGTGCGACATCTGCACAGTGTTCAGCTAAAGCTACCTGTAGAAGGTTGGTGGTGTTTTCCTGATCCTATCACTACCGCAGGCAGCTAAAGTATTTACACGTTAGTGTAGTGCGTCCTCTGCACAGTGTTCAGCTAAAGCTACCTGTAGAAGGTTGGTGGTGTTCTCATACTGTAGGCAGGCAGTTGATTTTGTTAGCTGCAGTATCAGTATATATATATATATATATATATATATATATCCCAGCTTAGTGCAGCTACAGGCCATTAGTATGTCTGGAAGGCCAACAAGGAGAGGCAGACAGTCACGAGCCAATAAAAGAGGGCAAGCAGGCTCTGTGTCTAGAGGAAATGGTGCTGGTCATGCAGACGGTGCATCCTCATCAGCACGTGGCCGTGGGACACGCTTGGCCTTTTTTCAGCAGCTGGCCGTGTTTAGCCGCAACATGCGGAAGACTTGGTCCAGTTGGTGACCAAGACGTCCTCATCCTCCTCATCCTCCCTCACCCATGCTCAGGGTACTTTGTCTGGCAAAGCAGCTGCCAACGCGGCCTCTTCCCTCAGCTCAATGGCATCAGTGACTCCTTCCCTAGCCCCACCATGTCCTCCTGAGGAGTCCCTCGAACTGTTTGACCACAGTGTTGGGTACATGCTCCAGGAGGATGCCCAGTGTTTAGAAGGCTCTGATTATGATACTGAGCTAGATGAAGGCAGTAACGTGAGCACGGACAAAGGGAGTGCCCAAGAAGGACAGCAATCTGGCAGTCATTCTCCCCCTGCTGCAGCATACTGCCAGGTTTGCTCCAGTGAGGAGGAGGGAGGGGATGATGAGGTCACTGACTCAACGTGGGTGCCTGATAGGAGAAAGGAGGAGGAGGCACATCACCAACGAGACAGGATGCCCTCCAGGGGCCAGCCTAAGGGCAGCACAATGACTGCATCACACCGCAAAGCTCCTCATGTGCAGGGCGCTGCTGTCTCTGCACATTATTCCAAAAGTTCTTTGGTGTGGGCCTTTTTTAGATGAGTGCATCAGATCTCACCGCTGCTATTTGCAACATATGTCTCAAGCGTATCTCGCGTGGCCAAAACATCTCCCCCTTGGGCACCACATGCTAGACCAGACATATGTTGACCTGCCATGCAGTTCGTTGGCAAGCATATCTAAAAGACCCACGCCAAAGAACAAAGAGGACCTCTCCTTTCTCCTCATCAGCTGAGATCTCCAACCCCACTATACCTTCAGTCCTCTCTGAGACCTGCACTGAGAGGAATGAAGGTGTAGAATTAGGTGTGTCACAGCCAAGTACTTGTGGGCAATCTGCTTTCGGTACACCAACGTCAGATTGTACCAGGCACATTTCTCTGCCCCAGCTGCTGTACCACCGAAAGAAGTTCGCTCTCAGCCATCCACATGCTCAGCGGTTGAATGCTAGCTTGGCAAAATTGCTAGCACTTCAGCTGCTACCTTTTCAGTTGGTAGACTCTGCCCCCTTCCGTGAGTTTGTGGAATGTGCAGTTCCTCAGTGGCAGGTACCCAAACGCCACTTTTTCTCATGGAAGGCGATTCCGGCTCTCTACCGGCATGTGGAAGGCAATGCCTTGGTCTCGCTGGACAGGACGGTCAGCGGTAAGGTGCATATTACCGCTGACTCATGGTCCAGCAGGCATGGACAGGGACGTTACCTAAGTTTGGCGCATTGGGTCACTCTGCTGGCAGCTGGGAAGGATGCAGGACAAGGTGCAGTAGTGTTGGAGGTTGTTCCGCCACCACGCCTCCAAAATGCCACTACTAATGATTGTGACACACCTCTCTCCTCCACCCCTTCCTCTTCTTCTTCCTCCATTGCCTCTTCCTGTGCTTTGTCCTTGGAACCAGCGGTGCTCCGTGGGCATTCAAGGGGCTATGCAAGTACGCAGGCCAAAAGATGCCATGCAGTGCTTGAGCTGGTGTGCTTGAGGGACAGGAGCCACACTGGGGCAGAGGTTCTGTCAGCTCTGCAGGGGCAGGTTCAGAGGTGGTTGACGCCACGCCAATTTAAGGCAGGAATGGTGGTTTGCGACAATGGCACCAACCTCCTCTCTGCCCTCCGACAGGGACAACTGACCCATGTGCCCTGTTTGGCTCATGTCCTCAACTTGGTGGTGCAGCGGTTCTTGGGCAGGTACCCGGGCTTACAGGATGTCCTGAGGCAGGCCAGGAAAGTCTGTATGCATTTCCGCCAGTCATATAATGTCAGTGGTTGGCTGGCAGTCCTCCAAAAGGAATTTAACCTGCCCAAGAACCGCCTAATCTGTGACATGCCCACCAGGTGGAACTCAACGTTGGCCATGCTGCAGCAGCTGCACATGCAGCAGAGGGCCATCAATGAGTACCTGTGTGACTATAGCACCAGGACAGGGTCAGGGGAGCTTGTTTTTTTTCCCCATGCCAGTGGGCCATGATCAGGGATGCATGCACTGTCCTGTCATCATTTGAGGAGGCCACGAGGATGGTGAGCAGTGACAGTGCATGCATCAGTGACACTGTCCCCCTTGTCCACCTGTTGGAGCACATGCTGCGTGGAATAATGGAAAGAGCACTTGAGGCAGAACAGAGGCAGGAAGAGGAGGACTTCCTTAGCTCTCAATGCCCCCTTTATCCAGACAGTGTTCCTGCGTGCCCGATCACACAGGAAGAGGACGAGGAGAAGGAGGAGGAAGAGGAGGAGGAGGAGGATTGTGTCAGTATGGAGGTGGAGCCTGGCACTCAGGATCAGCAGCAGTCTTTAAGGGATCAGTCCCAAGAAACACATGGACTTGTACGTGGCTGGGAGGAGGTGGCTGTGGACCATGTCGTCCTTAGTGACCCAGAGGACTCCGGACCGAATGCCACAGCAAACCTACTCTGCATGGCCTCCTTGATCCTGCAAAGCCTGAGTAAGGATCCTCATATTCGTGGTATCAAGGAGAAGGACCAATACTGGCTGGCAACCCTCCTTAATCCACGTTACACGGGTAAGGTTGCGGACCTTTTTTTGCCATCGCAGAGGGAGCAGAGGATGAAACATCTTCGGGAGGCCTTGCAGAAAGGTCTGTGCAACGCGTTCCCAGAGACTGGGAGGTTACAAACTCCTGTTTCTGGACAACGTGTTGCTGAGGCTTCGGTCAGTCAAAGAAGGAGCGGTGGAGAAGGTGGCCGTCTGACCGATGCGTTCAGACAATTTTTTAGTCCGCAGCCCCAAGGTATGATCGGTTCCAGCAACCATCGCCAGCATCTGTTTTACATGGTGCAGGAATACCTAGGGGCAAGATCTGACTTGGACACCTTTCCCACCGAAAATCCTCTGGGTTACCGGGTCTTGAGGATGGATCACTGGCCAGAGCTTGCACAGTATGCAATTGAGCTACTGGCCTGTCCTGCATCCAGCGTTCTTTCGGAACGCACATTCAGTGCTGCTGGAGGCTTTGTAACCGATCACAGGGTGCGTCTGTCCACCGATATGGTCGATCGACTGACCTTCATAAAAAGGAATCAGACTTGGATCACCACCAGCTACCAAGCACCTGATGCTGATGTAAGCGAATATTTTTTTTGAAATGTCAGATCCCTTCAAAGACTGCGTATGCTGATGCTGAGTGACTATCTTGTTATGCTGAGTAATTATCTTCTTCCTCCCCAATGATCTGGAGCACTGCCACCAGTGCCTAAGGCCCAATTTTTAAGCCCCTGTTTAAAAAGCGCATGTAATTACATTTTTTGATGCAATTCTTTGCAGCAGGGCTAGTTCCTGCGCTCCAACTAGAGTATCTGTGAGGGGTTGCAGTGTTGTGGCACCAGCACCAGTTACTAAGGCCCAATTTTTCAGCCCCTGTTTAACAGGGGCGTGTAATTACAATTTTTGATGCAATACTTTGCAGCAGGGCTCGTTCCTGCGTTCCAACTAGAGTATCTGTGAGGGGTTGCAGTGTTGTGGCACCAGCACCAGTGCCTAAGGCCCTATTTTTCAGCCCCTGTTTAACAGGGGCGTGTAATTACAATTTTTGATGCAATACTTTGCAGCAGGGCTCGTTCCTGCGTTCCAACTAGAGTCAGTAGCTGTTACTATCTGATCCCTGCTCTCTCCTCACACACCGATCATGAGAGGAGAGAGCAGGGATCAGTGAGTGAAATCAGTGTCTGTCTGACATTACTGTTTTGTACTGTACTGTGCACAACACGGCCCCCCCAATAAAGAGGACCTGTCACACAGCCCAGCCAATCAGCCCATCTGTCAATCAGCCAATCTGTCAATCAGCCTATCTGTCAATCAGCCCATCTGTCAATCAGCCCATGTGTCAACCAGCCCATCTGTCAATCAGCCCATCTGTCAATCAGCCCATCTGTCACAGGCCCACCGCCATCGGTACCGCCACACAGGCTACCAGTACCGCCATTGGTACCACCACCAGTAACGCCACTAGTACCTCCATCAGGCCCACCATCTATACTGCCACACAGGCCGCTACCAGTATCGCCACTAGTGCCGCCATCGGTACCACCACCACGCATACCGCCACCTGTACCGCCATCACCACCTGTACCGCCACCACCACCCATACTGCCATTGGTACCACCACTATCTGTACCGCCACCAGTACGGCAATCACCACCTGTACCGCCACCACCACCTGTACCGCCACCAACCCCTGTACCGCCATCGTATAACCACCACCCGTACCGCCACCGGTACTGCCACCACCACCTGTACCGCCACCGGTACCACAATCACCACTTGTACCGCCACCACCACCTGTACCGCCATCGGTACCACCACCACCCGTACTGCCACCGGTACCGCCACCACCACCACCTGTACCGCCATCGGTACCACCACCCATACCGCCATCTGTACCACCACACAGGCCCACCAATAAGCATTGCCATAATGTCCCAAAGGGTTTACACACCTGAGGAGGCATATGAGATTCTTGCCATGTCGGATGATGAGAGCAGCGGGGAGCTCACATCATCTGGTTCGGAATACGAGCCAGTGGAGGATAGTGGATCAGAGTCCGAGTCCGCGGAGGAAACCGTCCCTCCCAAAAGAATGAGATCAGGACCAAGATCAGGACCAAGATCAGGAGATCTGCCCACCACCAGCAGCGCCAGACCCCAGGAAGAGGAAGAGGAGCCCAGTACAAGCACTGGAATTACCACCAGCAGCGCCAGACCCCAAGAAGAGAATGAGGAGCCCAGTACAAGCACTGGAATTACCCGCCCAACCCGAAGAACCCAGCCCCAGTCCTACCTTTCCGATGCCATGGCAAACCCCTTATGGTTGCCTGCCAACTCAGGACCTGCTATCATCCCCCCTTTCACCGCACAGCCAGGTGTGCAGCCCGACACTACAAATTTTTCTGAATTCGATTATTTTTCTTTATTTTTCCCACAAGATTTTCTGCAGAATATGGTGGATTAAACTAATTTGTATGCATCCCAATTTATGTTAGTAATGTGTCACACTGGATGAATTTAAATTGTTTTTGGGCCTAACTTTTAATATGGGGCTTACAAAAAAGAACAAAGTCCATGCATATTGGTCCACCCACCCCATCCAACACATGCCCATATATTCCGCTGTCATGTCCAGGACAAGATACGACATGATTATGCATTTTCTCCACTTCAATGACAATTCCCAGTGCCCTTCCCGAGATCATCCCAACCATGATAAATTGTACAAGATACGCCCCCTAATCAATTCCTTTTCCTAGCGATTTAGAGAAGTTTTCATCCCAGACCAAAAAATTTGTGTGGACGAGTCCTTCATACATTTCACTGGCCGACTGCACTTCAAGCAATATATACCAAGCAAGAGATCCAGGTATGGGGTGAAGTTAAATAAATTATGCGATCGAGCCATTGGATATGTCTTCACATTCTGGATCTACGAAGGCAAAGATTCCCAGCTCCAGCCCCGTGGTTGCCCCACATATATTGGAACCAGTGGGAAAATTGTCTGGGAGCTGGCATACCCCCTATTCGACAAAGGATACCATTTATATGTCGATAACTACTATACCAGCCTGCCCCTTTTTCGTCACCTTTACAGTAAAAAAACCCCGGCCTGTGGTACCTTAAAAAAAACGTAAGGGATTCCCACAAAATCTGTTGGCAAAAAAATTAAGAAAGGGAGAATCAGCATTCATGAGGAACGAGGAGGTGTTGGCCATGAAGTGGAGGGACAAGAAAGATGTCCACATGCTCTCTACCATCCACAATGACACCGTGGTGGAGATCCAAAGAAGACGCGGCCCCATTGTAAAGCCCGAATGTGTCCACAACTGCAATATGTATATGGGGGGGTGGATTTAAACGATCAAATGCTACAGCCCTACTTATCAAACAGAAAGTCCTGTTACTGGTACAAGAAAGTTGCCTTTCACCTTTTTCACATGGCCCTTTTTAATTTGTTTGTCTGCTACCAAAAAGCAACTCAAAACCAACAAGTCACCTACCTCAAGTATTTTGAATCGATCGTCACTGCCCTCATTTACCAACAAGGTCCCGCCCCAAGAAGCATTCGCTTGGATGCTGTGAGTCGAATTCACGAGCAACACCTTCCCTATAGCATTCCCCCCACAGAATCTGGAAGAAGACGCCAAAAGAAATGCCGTGTATGCAGCAGAGGCGGAGTAAGAAGAGATTCCAGCTATTATTGTCCCCAATGTCCCTCCCAACCTGGCCTGTGCATCGGAGATTGCTTCAAAAATTATCATACATTCCTGGACCGATGCTCTCCTCTGTGGACCACTGCACTTCTAAAACCACAGGTAATCTTTTGTTATTTGGTATGTACCTGCTATGTGTTAGAAATATGAAGGGCCTTCAAAAATGTGATCGGTAGTCAGAAAATGATATGTGTAATTAATGCTTCTAGAATGCCTGGAGGTGCTACTTGGATTTTGGGCCTCTGTATGGATAATTCTATTGTTCTGGTGCTCCAGAGCCTTCAAAACTGTAATAGGTGGTTGAGAAAGGATATGTGCAATTTATGCTTGTAAAACGCATGAAAGTGCTACTTCAATGTTGGGCCTTTGTATGTGGCCAGGCTGTGTAAAAGCCTCACACATGTGGTATTGCCATACTCAGGAGGAGTAGAGGAATGCATTTTGGGGTGTCATTTTTGCTATGTACATGCTATGTGTTAGAAATATCTTATAAATGGACAACTTTGTGTAAAAAAAATGCATTTTCATTTTTTTCCACATTTTCCAAAAACTTCTGGAAAAAAATGAACCGTTCAAAAGACTCATTATGCCTCATAGATTATACGTTGGGGTGTGTGCTTTCCAAAATGGGGTCATTTTGTGGACAATTCAATTGTCCTGGTGCTCCAGCGCCTTCAAAAGTGTAATAGGTGGTTGAGAAAGGATATGTGCAATTTATGCTTGTAGAACGCCTGAAAGTGCTACTTCAGTGTTGGCCCTTTGTATGTGGCCAGGCTGTGTAAAAGTCTCACACATGTGGTATTGCTATACTCAGGAGAAGTAGAGGAATGCATTTTGGGGTGTAATTTTTGCTATGTACATGCTATGTGTTAGAAATATCTTATAAATGGACAACTTTGTGTAAAAAAAATGCATTTTCATTTTTTTTCCACTTTTTTCAAAACCTTCTGGAAAAAAATGAACCGTTCAAAAGACTCATTATGCCTCACAGATTATACGTTGGGGTGTTAGCTTTCCAAAATGGGGTCATTTTGTGGATAATTCCATTGTTCTGGTGCTCCAGGGCCTTCAAAACTGTAATAGGTGGTTGAGAAAGGATATGTGCAATTTATGCTTGTAAAACGCATGAAAGTGCTACTTCAATGTTGGGCCTTTGTATGTGGCCAGGCTGTGTAAAAGCCTCACACATGTGGTATCGCCATACTCAGGAGGAGTAGAGGAATGCATTTTGGGGTGTCATTTTTGCTATGTAGATGCTATGTGTTAGAAATATCTTATAAATGGACAACTTTGTGTAAAAAAAATGCATTTTCATTTTTTTCCACATTTTCCAAAAACTTCTGAAAAAAAATTAACCGTTCAAAAGACTCATTATGCCTCATAGATTATACGTTGGGGTGTGTGCTTTCCAAAATGGGGTCATTTTGTGGACAATTCAATTGTCCTGGTGCTCCTGCGCCTTTAAAAATGTAATAGGTGGTTGAGAAAGGATATGTGCAATTTATGCTTGTAGAACGCCTGAAAGTGCTACTTCAGTGTTGGCCCTTTGTATGTGGCCAGGCTGTGTAAAAGTCTCACACATGTGGTATCGCTATACTCAGGAGGAGTAGCAGAATGTATTTTGGGGTGTAGTTGCAATTATGCATATGTTGTGTGAGAGAAATAACCTGTTAATATGACCGGTTTGTGTAAAAAAAAAAAAAAAAAATCGTAATTTTCCAAGAATTGTGGGAAAAAATGACAGCTTCAAAAAACTCACCATGCCTCTAAGTAAATACATTGGACTGTCTAGTTTCCAAAAAGGGGTCATTTGGGGGGTATTTGTACTTTCCTGGCTTGTTAGTGTCTCAAGAAATGAGAAAGGCCTTCAGGTGAGATAGTACATCAGTTGTGATCAATTTTCAGTGATTGGCACCATAGTTTGTAGACTCTATAACTTTCACAAAGACCAAATAATATACATTAATTTGGGTTATTTTTACCAAAGATATGTAACAGTATAAATTTTGGCACAAATTTATGAAGAAAAATGACTTGTTTGCAAAATTTTACAATAGAAACTAAAAAAAAGTATGTTTTTTTCAAAATTCTCGCTGTTTTTTTGTTTATATCGCCAAAAATGAAAAACCCAGTGGTGATTAAATACCACCAAAAGAAAGCTCTATTTGTGAGAAGAAAATGATAAACATTTTGTTTGGATACAGTGTAGCATGACTGAGTAATTGTCATTCAAAGTGTGAGAGCGCTGAAAGCTGAAAATTGGTCTGGGCGGGAAGGTGCATAAGTGCCTGGTATTGAAGTGGTTAAAAACAGATTTTTTGGCTTTAAAAATGTACCAGTTCAAAATTACAAACAGATTATACTTAACAACAAACCTACAGTCCCTGTCTTGTTTGCACCGCCTGTATACTGCTGTTCAGAGCATATAGGGCCTGGGGGCCCCATTCCTTTCCTTTTTTTTAATTTTGGTGCTGGGTTCCCCTTAATATCCATACAGGACTCAAAGGGCCTGGTAATGGACTGGAGGGTACCCATGCCGTTTGTCTCACTGATTTTCATCCATATTGCCAGGACCCAACGTTACATTAAAGCCGCAAGCAGTTTTAAATGACTGTTTTTCCTTTAAAAATGTCATTTTGTGCAGGGACTGTTCTAAGCACGGGAAACACGTGCCACTTTACAGGCATACTATAGACACCCCCCAGGTACGATATTTAAAGGAATATTTAACTTTTTTTTGCTTTAAGCATCAGAGGGGAAGAGAGGAAACTGCATACTTACATTACCATGCCTTTTTTTTTCTGGTGCATATTCATAGCAGCACACACATTCCTCTCATGCTATGGCTTGTTTATAATAATATGAATGTCTGACACAGAGGGAAGCAAACCTATAGATGTTTTGTCCTATGGAGCCAATCAGCTTCTAAATTCAACTTGTTCAATTAAGCTTTGACAAAAACATCTTGAAGCTGATTGGTTTCTATACAGAGCTGCACCAGATTTTGCACACTCCAGTTTAAGTAACTCCTCTCTATTACATGCTGCTAAGAAGATGCACCAGGTAAGGAAAATTATGGAAAGGTAAGTATACAATTTTTCATTTTAGTGGATCTACATCATCTCTGTCACCAAATGGTCTCAATGAAGACCTGGAAGTATATAACATCGCATAGTTTTAGAGTTTTTATGCTTATGCCAAAATCACAATTATTTTAAATACGAATTAACCACTTACCGACCGGCTCCTGTACATATACGTCAGCACTTTGAAGAGGGATATCTCGGTAACGGCAGCAGCTACTGCCACAACCGAGGTATCCATCTTTACAGGAGCCGGTCGTGTTTCCGATAATGGTGGTCTCCATGGCAGCTTCACCGCAAGATCACTGTTATCCGCGGCGGGAGAGATGCCACTACCCTCCCGCCGCTCTCCCGCGCCCTCCGCCGCTTACCAGAGCCGTGGAGGAGATCGGGACCTGTCACTTCCTCGGTCTGGAGACGAGTGAGGCTAAGATGGCGCCCACCCGTCTCCATACCATGGGACAGCGGAAGCGATGTCATAATGTCATATGTCTTAAAGGCATTTTTTTTTGTCATTTTTTTTTTTTGCATTTAGTGTAAATATGAGATCTCAGGACTTTTTGACCCCAGAGCTCATATTTAAGAGGACCTGTCATACTTTTTTCTATTACAAGGGATGTTTACATTCCTTTTAATAGGAATAAAAGTGATCCAAATTTTTTTTTTTTAAACAGTGAAAAAATAATTAAAATAAAGTAAAATAAATAAGAACATTTTTTTTTTTAAAGCGCCCTGTCCCGACGAGCTTGCGCGCAGAAGCGAACACATACGTGAGTAGCACCCGCATATGAAAATGGTGGTCAAACCACACATGTGAGGTATTGCCACGACCGGTAGAGTGAGAGCAATAATTCTAGCCCTAGACCTCCTCTGTAACACCAAACATGCAACCTGCAGAATTTTTTAAACGTCGCCTATTGAGATTTTTAAGGGTAAAAGTTTGACACCATTCCACGAGCGGGCGCAATTTTGAAGCACATTGGGTATCAATATACTTGGTGTAACATTATATTTCACAATATAAAAAAAAAATTGGGTAACTTTACTGTTGTCTTATTTTTTTATTCAAAAAAGTGCGCTTAGAAGACCGCTGCGCAAATACGGTGTGAAAAAAAGTATTGCAATGACCACCATTTTATTCTCTAGGGTGTTAGAAAAAAAACAATATATAATGTTTGAGGGTTCTAAGTTATTTTATAGCAAAAAAAACTGTTTTAAACATGTAAACACCTAAAATCCAAATCGAGGATAGTCCTTAAGTGGTTAAACAACATATTGTGGTATCTAGGAGATTTTATCACTAACTATGAGAGTATTTAGCTTTATTGCTTAATAATCATTTTTATAATTACAATAATAATATAATATTGTGCATATAATTTTTAATCTTTTGATACGCATATTTTGGCCATTTTTAATATTGTAATATTTAAATTTTTACTTTTTATTTCTACTTTTATATATTATTTTCATATAATTTTTTAGTTTTATTTATATATTATTATTATTTTGTTTTTCTGAAATTTTTTTATATTTTGTATAGTTTTTGCATTTATTGACTATATTTTTCATAATGACAGTTCATTAAATAGTTTTTTTTATATTTCTGTCTATATTTTATAAGAATTATGGTACCATTAAAAAGGTTATGAGTTATATTATATGGAAAGGGCACTATTAGTTTAACTGGTAGTTCTCCCTCTAGCTCTGCCCACTCCCCCCCCCATATTGGGCTTAAAAACCTCTGATTGCCATCATTCCCATGGCTTAAAAAAGCACATGCGTGCAAAATGTATTGTCATGGCAACAGGGACGCATGCGTTTCACGCTGGCCACAGCGGGTTACCTACTTCCCGGGGTCCGTGCTTCCACTCAGGTGTTCAGGTGGCGCCATCTACTCATGTCGGTGGGATACAGCTTGGATTTTCCTGCAGCTTGTTCCATCTTCACAGCCATAGTGGTTGGCACCTCTCCATGGCTCTCCTGGTCCAGGACACAGTAACCAACTTGTGCCCGAGCCAGCTCTAGGGTCAGCGTAGTAACGATGCAATTATGTCATATGGAACTATGTCATATGTACTTCTTTTAAATCATATTGTAAATAAATCACCACTAAGTTCATTGGACATTGACTGTGGATTATTGCAGCTGCTTTTACACTGACCTACTTCAGCCTCTGAGCACTATCAGCCTTTGTTCTTTTTTGTTTACAAACAGAATGCACCTAATGTCAAATGCCAATTTGTTTTTCCTTTGTATATGTCAGTTTTTCTTTAGTATATGCTACAGGTTCCCCACTTCACAGGTTGGTTTAAGGCATCATGTAAGCATGTTATTTAAAGGAATTGTGCCTTTTTGCCCTTTAATCCTTATTAAAAGAGCTGCTCCCCATTGAACTTATTTATTTATTTATGTTGTAGTGGTACATGTTCGCTAAAACAGACCCAGCTCCCCGTGCCCTCTTTTTTACAATCAATTTTTTTTTTTTTTAAAGTAACATTTGCTTACACACATCCTAGAGGTAAGTCACTAGAAAAATAATTATACAATATAATAAAAATCAAGGCATACCTTTTCATATGAAAGCCTTTTAAACCCCTTTGCAGCTTAAGAACCGATTTCAGAAAGCAGACTGCAAATAGCAACTGCTGGTCTCGGAATTTAATTTAATATGTAGCTCGCACATCATATGCACACATCACTTTTCCTGATCAACTGCTGCTGAGGGTATGCAAGCACATGGAGGCTTTAAACACATTCAAGGGATCATGGGAGAGCATGCACTGTATTGGAACGCCTCAAATGTGCTTGAAAAGACACATGTACTGCTTTAATGTAGATTATAATATCTTTAAGGATTGCCATCTGTGTCAAATACACAGTGGATCTCCTTTTAAGTAAAATGAATTGCTCAACTAGGATTAACATGCCAGAAGGTAAAAGGACAAAGCTAGTTCACATTTTGCATTAAAACGAATGACAATGTTTCTATATCTGCTCCCCTGGGAAAATCTGACACCATAAACTTTCTATGCTGTCAGACATTGAGAAAGAAAGATTATTTAATGACATCAAGAAAATGTTTTGATTATACTTTCTTGAAATTTGTGAATTTAAATTTTAAGATTTATAGAAGTGTTGCTCTCATTTTGGTACAGATGGAAAGAGTGACATGATATCTGTACAGGTAATGTTCATTTAATAAGAATATGCAGTTTTAATTGTTAATTTAATTTGTGCAAATCTATAATGTGTTAAATGGAGCTACACAAACTGTTCATTTATATTAGGTGTCATTTTTCCATTACTTAAAATCAAATTCACTTGAAACCTCAGTTTCAGTCATTTCATTAGCTTCCTTAAGCTTCTTTAAAGACTATAAGCACTACTAAAATGTCTAATACAACCAACTTTTTTTGTGACTGGAAAGCATAATTTATTATCTATTATTTTGATATGTATTGTTATCATTGGATACAGTGAAATGTATTTAAATTCAGTGAAATATATTTAAATTAACTTTAAATTAAGAGAACAAGTCTACCAATGGATTTTAAATGGTAGTCAGCCATGTATATATGACAGTACCAACCTATGATCTTTCAAGTTAAAAAACTGTCTACACAAGAGGGAAGGGGGAGTGCCTGACATTGATTTTATTATGGGAGTAAAACAAAAATGACTGGCATGGAAAATATTTTGGCTACTCACATTGACCCTTGAAAATTCCACAATAGCAAGGTGTTAAAAAGGGCATACAGATATATGAACAGACATTCACCTGCTCAAGAATCCAGGGCTATCCTCACCTAGAGTTTGTTCCTTCACCAGTGTTCGGTCCCTGGCGCCGGTATGTTAACTGTGGGTAGTCGGCTGTGAAGCGTGGCTTCACAGCTGGATGCCCACTGCGCAAACAAATACAATCCAAATGTGTATATATGTACAGGGGTGGGTGGGGCTGCCTATCACTTGGAGAATAACCTCCAATGATGAGTTGTAGTAAAAAGTGCAAGTGCTTGTGAAACCACTATGTGGTATAGACTGGGATTGTGTGGTATCATGTGATGCTCCCTGTCACCTATTGTAGTATTGAGGGGATAAAAGAATGAAGGGTAAAGGGTGTAAATTTCAAAACCCGTGTTAAGGTGTGTAGAGTGACCTGAACCTCTCCACTAATATACAATGGTGTATATTACATTCAAAAATTAATTAAAGTTATCAAGTAGTGAATAGTAAACTCAAAAATAAAATTGAATATCATGTGAATTCATCAATAAAATAATAAGGTAAAGGCTTATGTGCAATTGTGCAAAACAATCATAGGTAATGTCGATTCAGTCTATTGGACTAATCGCATGTGAAGCAGTCCAAGGTGAGTTGTGCAGATACCTGTGCAAGCAGCATAAGGTGATGTTTGTGCTCCTCTTCAGTTCCCTACTCAGGAACTTTTTCTCATTTTTTGGAGAGGTCTTCCTCCCTGTTTTGTCCGACCAAAGGGTGGCCACTGATTATGCTCGTGTTGGGGGCTGGGTGAATATGAGTGTGGCTGCCGGTTCCTGGATGGACGCCTGCTCCGTGCCGCTTCAAGCAGGAAAAACACGTCACCTCACATCTGGCACACATCCCCCGGGATGTGTGCCAGATGTGAGGTGACATGTTTCTCCTCTGTGTGCTTTGCTGAGAGCAGTCTGCAGGATACCCCATAGGCTTGAGGTGGGAAACAGAGCAGGTGACCATCCAGGACCCGGCAGCCACACTCATCTTCACCCATCCCCAGGAGGAGCATAATCAGTGGACACCCTTTGGTCGGAGCAAACAGGGAGGAAGATCTCTCCAAAAAAACCCTCACTTTATGCGGTTCACCCCTGCAGGGATATGAGGATCTGGTGAGTGGGGAACTGAAGGGGAGCACGAACGTCACCTTATGCTGCTTGCACAGGAATCTGCACAAGTCACTTTAAATGTCACCTTATGCTGTCTTTACAGGATTCTGCACAACTCACCTTGGACTGCTTCACATGCGATTAGTCCAATAGACTGAATCGACATTAACTATGATTGTTTTGCACAATTGCACATAAGCCTTTACCTTATTATTTTATTGATGAATTCACATGATATTCAAGTTTATTTTTGAGTTTACTATTCACTACTTAACTTGAAGAACATGAATTTTTGAATGTAATATACACCATTGTATATTAGTGGAGAGGTTCAGGTCACTCTACACACCTTAACACCTTTGAAATTTACACCCACCACCCTTCATTCTTTTTTCCCCTCAATACACAATAGGGGACAGGGAGCATTACATAATACCACACAATCCCAGTCTATACCACATAGTGGTTTCACTAGCACTTTTTACTACAACTCATCATTGGAGGTTACTCTCCAGGTGTTAGGCAGTGCCACCCACCCCTGTACATATATACACTTTTTTTGGTGCTTCACTAGTGGAGCCCCTAGGGGAGGCAGCTGCCTAGCCTTACCTAAGCATGGTATCTACCATTTATAACCAATCCAAATGTGGCAGGTTGAAGGAGGAAAAAGAGCAGAACTTGCCCTTTTGGTTGAAGTTCCACTTTAAGCTTGTTTTATAGATTGGCCTTTATACCATTTCATTTGCTTAATTATATTAAGGATAATGTAGATGGACAGTGTGGCTACAGTTTGAAATTTTACATGTTCTTTTCAATATCTGACAATATAGGGTCCTAGAGATAGTCACACATGCAGCAAGAGTATCTTTGAAGACGAATTAATATTTCAATATTTTTTGTCAATTCGTTAATTGTTGGTGAACAAATTTTCATATTAGATAATATTAACACTATATTTTTACTGTAGAAATCATTTGGTGAATGTAAAATACCATCGGATATTCTATCCATCTCTGCTAATGTATAAGAGATAAATAGATATCATTAGAATCTCTGAATTATAGTTTCTTAGGCAGTAATAAAGAGATCACCCATTAAAAAACACTAGACAGTATAACACTAAGGCCATGTATTCTTACATTCCAATTTACATAGCAAGCAGGAATTTAGACATGTGACTTACACAGTCCTCTTTAGACATATACATGTGAAAAAAAAACTACTTTAAATGTACAAAACATGCAACCTTCTCTACATCTTATTCAGATGCAATTAAAATTCAACTGAAGCTAAGAGTAGGATTTTAGTAATGTAGGCAGGTTTGAGGCTAGCTGAATAATTATGAAAAAATATGTAAATTAGGAAATGACACAGTGAAGTGTAATTGAATAGCAAAGTGCTCCCAAGTGGATTGTGTCTTGAAGTTTAGAATTTCCAGAAATAAAGAAACGTATACTGCATTTTATACAGGAATTAGGCTAGACTAGGGGAAAAAAATCCAGCTTCAATCGATCATCTTTTTTATGTATAACAAACTATTATATAGCATATTTGGATGTATAAATGTTTTGTTTTAAAAAAGGGCTTGTAAGTATAAGATAGATTTTACATTTAATGCTGTAATATGTTCTACATTTGTATTTCAATCCAGTAATCTAAATGCCACACAAAAGTTTTTTTACTCACCCATAAGCTGTTTTCTTTTTATTCCTGTATCTTTTGTAGATACAGTACATGTTCAGTAGTGGAATAACTTTCCCCATATCTTGATTATATCATATGCACATCATATCCTCAACCTTTGATGCAGTTTAACTTGCAAATAGTGATGTAAAAAGGGAAGCACACATAGACATCTCCTCAAAGATCCCTGAACACTTATAGCCATTTTCAGGTTAGGATTTCTCTCATTCAAAACCATCCAGCTGGGGAATAAGGAACTAAATCTGTGCTGCTTTGGTTTATACTCCAGCTGGGATCAGAGCCCTACATGTGTATGCATACATTTTACATCTACTGTTTTTTAGAAGCAGAAAGAAATTGCTACAAATATTTTTTTTTGCCTGAAGGGGGGGATGGGGAATGCTATAGTCCTTATTAGTGTACATCCTCGCTAAAGCTTTCTATTTTACGCAAAGTTGGGGTGACAGGACTCACTATGAGACTTAGGGGTTGATTTACAAAAGGAAAATAGACCGTTCACTTTGCAAGTGCAGTTGCCCTCTTTTTCTCCAGAGCTTACTGAATGTGCTGAAGCGCTGTTGATTTTCTTTATCCTATCATGTGCAAGCAAAAATGCTGCGTTTTTTTAAATTTATTTTTTATTGCAACTTATTGGTTATTCTTTACAAAGTGCAGCTTCACCACATTTATTAAGCTCTGGAGAAAATGAATGCAACTGCACTTGCCTTTAGTAAATCAAAGTTTATTTTGCATCCAGCATGGGATTGAGTACTAAAAAGGGGTAAATAAATGAATAGGGTTAATAGGAACAAATAAAAAATGCTTTAAGTGGCATTATATACAGAACAAAAGGCACCCTTTTGATATTTGCATGATTGTAATAATAAATATAACAAAACAATAATATTGTTATATCATATTTCTCAGTTAAGCTTCAAAACCTTGTTTAGAAGCTTCACTAGCTAGCAATAGCTGCTGGGGAGTGGTAGAGAGTCAGAGATATACAGTCTTCATATTTGCAAATAAATTGCCATCGTTGGAAAAAAGTGCCAAAGTACTTGTAAGTTCAAAATAAAGTCCAATTCTTGCTCCCCTTCTGTGTGCCCACACACTCAACAGCTGCTATGGACTCCCAGTGATAAGTCATATGCCCTTATTGAATATCCTGGGTAAGCTGGTCTTTGTGGTTTTCTTTGCTATCCTTGTTCCTCCTTGTTTCTCCATATTTAGGGCAATAGTGTGCTCATGCATAAATAAAATCAAAGGCTGCCTTTGATAAGGCCCTGTGGGAGGGGTGAAACGTGTCAGGGACCACGGGTGGTGATGTAATTTCTGACCAGTGAGATGCACATCATTGTGGACTTTCAGTTCCGGGTTTTTTGCTGCCTGTCTATTACCAAATCAATGTGAGTGGAAATGTTTTAACCTGCTGATTTTTATAATAAATAAAGGAATTACACTATGTGGATTTCTTCTGCCATATATTTATGCATGAGCACACTACTTCCCGTAAATACAGAGGAACAAGGCTAACAAGGAGAACAACAAAGACCAGCATACCCAGGATATTCAATAAGCGCATTACCAACACATGCAGCAAATTCAGGTAGTTCTTACTACCACTGCTTTAGGAATTAGTTGCTATGGCAGCAACAAATTCTTAAAGAATTACAGCTGCTTTTTAGATTAGGTAACTGGTAATTAAGACCAACTCTGAGCTGGTGTACAGAGGTATGTCAGCACTCAGAGCCCCTGTACTTGGAAGCTGTCTTGTACTGTATATGACAGCTTACCTCACAAAGCCGTATTCCAGGCAACATTCAGCTGTCGGCTGGGAGATTCCCATACTGAAATGTAAATATAAATAGGGATGCAGGTAATGTTATTACCCAAATATGAGCAATGTTCATATTTAGGCAATCATTGTTCCTGAGTAGGTGAAGCCAGATGGAAACTGAGAAACAATTTCACCAACAGGTCTTTTTTTGCATCTGATTGACACCACACAGCAGTATGCAGATTTGAGAGCTGCTATTGAACTGAATAACAACTATGGATCTGGCCACTGCAATGCGTTGTAAAGCAGACTATGTGGGCTACTAGTCTCACAGTTCCCTATCAGGCTCCACCCAATCCTAATACAAAACTCTCCAGCCATGCACTTTTCATGCATGGTGGCCGGGGTGGGAGAGAGTGCAGTGAGGAAGGAGTGTCCGTTTCTCACAGGTACATGGGTCAGGTGCAAGCACTGATACTTTCGGTGCTGTGCCCCAATGGATTTCTAAAAGGCGTCTATGTCATCCTTTATGAATTCTCCCAGGTATTCCTGTGAACTCAGTGGTGTCAGTCCTGAGTACCAATTACCTTTTGCTAAACTACTTAACTACTCCTATTATCCACAGCATATGGAACAATTGACATATAGTCCAAATTGAAAACAGAGAGGGTTAAATAGCTTTCTTAAGATAATACAGGTAGAGAGCAAAGAACATAGGATCGACAGGTCATTTTTTGTGCTTATAAAAACGGATATAGCAAAATGCTTTCAATTATATATTTAAAATATCAAGTGAACAAATAAGAGAAGTTCATTGTTAGGGTTATATACACTTAAAAATATATATTATACATTCAGCAAAATGTATGTCCTTTGAAGTCATATATATCCAGGGCTAGCTTATGCACAGTAGTTCAGGTAAAGTCATGTTGGAGCATGTTGTAAATTTTGAATACAGATTTCTCTGCAGTGCCTACAACTACAGAGCTGTGCTTTTACTGATTGTTATATCAAATAGAATATGTAAATACTTTAATGTGCATACTCTAGGCACAGGGTTACTTTAATCATTTTAGCCCCTGAAGGATTTACCCACTTCCTGATCAGGCCATTTTTTGCGTTAATGCATTGCGTTATTTAAACTGACAATTGCGCGGTCGTGCGACGTTGTACACAAACAAGATTTATGTCCTTTTTTTTCCCACAAATAGAGCTTTCTTTTGGTGGTATTTGATCACCTCTGCATTTTTTATTTTTTGCTCTATTAACAAAAAAGCGACATTTTTAAAAAACACAGTATTTTTTTACTTTTTGCTATAATATATATCTCAACAAAATGCAAAAAAACAAATTTATTTATCAGTTTAGGCCAATCCGTATTCTTCTACATATTTTTGGTAAAATATGCGTAAATTGATTGGTTTGCGCAAAAGTTATAGTGTCTTCAAAATAGGGAATATATTTATGCCATTTTTATTATTATTATTTTTTTACTAGTATTGGCGGTGATCAGCGATTTTTAACGGGACTGCGACATTGTGTCGGACAGATCGTAAACGCTTGACACTTTTTTGGGACCATTGACATTTATACAGCGATCGGAGATAAAAATAGCCACTGATTACCGTATAAATGTCACTGGCAGGGAAGGGGTTAACACTAGGAGGCGATCAAGGGGTTGTGTGTTCCCTAGGGAGGTGTTTCTAACTGTGGGGGGAATGGACTGACAGGGAGTAGAGAGAGAGATCGCTGTTCCTGATCACTAGGAACAGCAGATCTCTACTTCCCTGACAGAATGGGGATCTGTCTGTGTACACGCATCAGCTCCGGCGCCGCGCCCCCTATAGCTCTTAAAGCGGCCGACATACACCTACAGCGGTTTACGCAGCAGTGTCAATCTGCTGCAGTATAATGATGGAAGCTGGTCAGCAAGAGGTTAAAGGTATTTGGTCTGTTCAATAGTTATAACTGGTTGCTTTGTTAGTAACACCAATGGACTGAGAGCGTATTTGTTTTGCCTGCTCCCTAAACACAACACATGGCACACAACAATGACAGTTTTATGATCCTTTTTTTACAGGTTTCATTTTATGCTGTTTCCATGTCTGGCTTTAAACTACATAGAAAAAAAACACAAAATCAAGGACAACAGGCTCCAGGTAAGCAACAATTAGATCATATACATTAGAAATTACCATATGTAATTCGGTAGCATATGTAAGCATACAAACAAAAATGTGATCTATTGCAGCATACCAATTCTAATGCCCCGTACACACGGTCGCATTTTCCGATGGAAAATGTCCGATCGGAGCATGTTGTCGGAAATTCCGACTGTGTGTGGGCTCCATCTGACATTTTCCATCGGATTTTCCGACACACAAAGTTGGAGAGCAGGAGATAAAATTTTCCGACAACAAAATCCGATTGCGTCAATTCCGACCATGTGTGGCCTGTTCCGACGCACAAAGTGCCATGCATGCTCAGAAGAAATTCCAAGACGGAACAGCTCGTTCTGGTAAACGTAGCGTTCGCAATGGATACAGCACTTTCGTCACGCTGCAATGTTAAAAATGGTTTAATACAGCGCACTCTCTTCTTCTTTATAATGTGACAAGAATTAAGTAGTTTTGCTGCTCATATTCACACAGACTTCTCACAAAGTTTTTTTTTTTTTTTTTTATTGGGATTCCCTGAATATATGGTTATTAGTTGTCACATCTGACAGAATTTTTTTTTTTTTATTGAGTTTTTTTGGGGATTTTAAGCCTTTTTTTTATTTAATGTTTTGGATTTTTTCAAAGGCTGATCTTTGTTCAATGTTATTTTTAGTTTTACTCCAGAATATTTTTGTGTGTGTTTTGTGTGTCAAGTTACCCCAACACCATTGATATCTTTTATTATTTAATCTCAAGGAGATTGTTTGTTGTTGGTGTCCCTTGTTCATTTCACATTGTATATTTGAAATGTACCTGAATCCTCACAAAAAACTGTCCTTTTTGAAGTAAAACACATAGGAGAGTATAATTCAAAACAAAAATCCTTTATTAAGGGATCAGAACCAAAAAAAGAGGAAGGCAACACTGGATCAACATGAGAAATTAGCGAAGCCTGGGACCCCCACGGCAGACATCAATTCTTGAACATCAAAATTGGTGGCCTGAGGAGTCCATATGTAAGGGAGGGCAGTCTGGTCCAGAATTCGCAGAGATCAGGATAGCAGCAGATGACATCTGTGTCCCCAGGCTGTGGTACCACAAGAGGCTGCATTTTTTGGCCGACCAGACTGGATCCAGGGTCCTCACTTTCTGGTCTTCCTTCCACGCTTCCTTCCGGGCTGTGGCTGTGCTGTTGGAGATGTGGCAGGAGGAGGAGTAGGACCTGGAGGAGGACTGGGAGGACCTGGAGGAGAGGGAGGACAAGGAGGAGGACCTGCAGGAGGAGGAGGAGGACCATCGCAAAGGTGTGTCTGAGCTGTCATTTGGCCCCTCATACCTTTGTTAAGCGCCTCCAATATGAGGGACTCACACAAGGCTTGTTGGCCCTCCTCCATCCTCTGCATTTTATAGGCAATGACGGCAGCAATGTCCTCCTCCACGGTCTGTGGTGCTCCCAGGACCTCTGTAGCCCTCCAAAAGAGTCCTCTGGTAGCCTCCTCTAGGGCACTCCTCCTCCTGCCACTTTCTTTTTCCAGGGGGGGTGGAGGGACCTGCAGATCAGCCAGCTAGCTCGGCCCGGCCACCTCCTGGCTGAGACCTCCCTGTGTATGAAAAAGGGACATGGTTTTAGTTTTTGCTTCATCAATCACAATCCTAAATTAGTACTCCCAACTAACATCTAGTTAACATCATTGATTGGACAAGCAGAAATATTTAGAAGAATGCTATACCTGGTTCAATCTGGGCTCCTCCACATGTGGCCTGGAAGGCCCAGGTTGGGCGTCAGAAGCCTCAGCCGGGGGGGAAAAAAGCGTGGAAGGAAGACTGGAGAGGGATGGCCTGGGTTCAGTCTGGCCTGCCAGAAAATGCAGCCTGTCGTAGTACAACATCCTGGGGACATAGATGTCATCTGCTGCTCCGGATCTCTGTGAATCCAGGACTTTCTTGCGCTCCCTTAGATATGTGCTCCTCAGGCCACCAATGAAGATCTTTAAATAGGTGATGTCTGCCGTGGGGATCACCTGCTTCACAATTTCACACAATTGCACCAGTGCTGCCTTCCTCTTTGCTTGGTTCTTGAAATGGGGGTGTTTAATCTTCCACAGACAGGGCAGCTCCCTTAACATATCTAGGAATACTGACATGAAGTCATTATCTTTCATTAGCATATCCATGTTCACTGCAAGACACAACACAAGACAAAGCCTAATGTCAGACAAAACTCTCCTAATCTTCTTACGATCGGCACGTCCAATGCTCCTTCCTCCGCTCACAGATCGTACGTAATACGCACGCGTGTTACGCTTTATACACACTGCGCATGCGTGTAACTCCGCCTGCCCCTGACGTTCTTTCTAGTCTATTTCCCGCCCCTTTTTGTTCGGCGCAGTGGGGGAAGAGCACATGGCGGAGTCACAGCAGGTGCGTGCTAATTGCAGGAACGAGGAGGAGGAAAGCCCGGATCCGGACACGTCCCGATCCAGAAGGAGACGTTTTAAGGCCACAAATATGTCCTTTGGGGAGATGTTGGAGATGGTCGACATCATGAAGAAGTCCGACTATGACAGAAAGTATGGGCCTTACCCCAACCCCAATATCCGAAAGGCCAAGATCATGGCGAAAGTGATCAAAAGTCTGCAGAAGAATTTCGGGGTACGACGATCGAAAGATCAGCTCAGGAAGCGGTGGTCGGACCTGAAATTGAGAGAGCCAGAGCAGTACCGAAAGATCTGGAGAGTGCTGCAAAAAAGTAAGTAGTTGTGCTGTGTTCCTATTCTTTCTGTCTTTATTCCGTTCGTGCTGCTCCATATGCTTTGATTAATTGTAACGTTTAAAAGGGCAAGTTTAATGTTCATGGGCCCATTATTCGTTCGTATCAAACATTTTTCTTTTGGCCTCTAAAACACCATTGTTTAGGCCATATGCATTTTCCCACATTTTTTTTGGGCCTACTTGGATGCCAAATATTTGTTTGTGTAGATGGGTTTGTTACTAGAATGAAATGCAAACTAGATTCTGTGTAAGGAGAGGACACTGAGCAGCTGTTTTCACATCTGGACACTGGAGCACTAGTGTGGGACCCCAGAACACCATTTTTATTAGGGGGGGCACACAGGTGCTCCAGTGTATACTATAGGGGGGGCTACATCTGTGAAGCTTGTACCAAACAGGTAAAGCATTGCAGCTTGACAAAGGGCATTAAAAAAAAGACATCTTGGAACTCGGCTAAAATAGACAATTGTACCCCACTTCCAAGCAATGTTTCCTATTTTATAGTTCTGCCATCAAATATCTGTGTGCTAAGTATACCATTTTTGTTTTACATAGGGGAGAAAAGACTCGGAGGACACCCCTCATCCAAGGAGACCACAGACCCCCCACCTCTGGAAGAAAGGGAACTAACACCAACCCAAGAAGAGCAGGAGGAAGAAGAAGATGTGGTGGAGATTGGCACCACAACAGGTGAGTGTCTGCGACCACAGGCTCAGGTAAAAGAGATGGATGGTGGCAGATTTTTGATACCTGTTTTTGTTTTGTTTCTCTCTTTTTAGGTGATTGTGATGTGAGGGATCCAAAACGTTTCACATCAGAAAGTGCCCAGATCCTGATCGGGGAGATCATGGGGTGTAATGTAGAACTGCAAAACATACAGCAAAAAATCAATGATGTGATTAAAAAAAATAATAACATCATTGATGTTTTGGGGCGAATTTAAAACCTCACAAAATCACTTTTTGGATTGTGGTCCAATCTTTTCAAACTTTTTGCAATGTTTTGAAAAGCCAAATTTGGAGGATGCACACAGTGTGTCAACATGTGCTATCTGCCATCACGGGAGATCAATGGACGCGTTTTGGGGGTGCAACCCCTTCCTCAATTATAAAGTAGCGTAGAGGAAGGGCTTGCTCCCCCAAAACACGTCCCTTGATCCCCCCTGATGGCAGATAGCACATGTTGACATTCGTAAATTGGTGTGCATCTTCCAAAGATTGGCTTTTCCAGGGGTGATTTCCCCCCATCTGAACACTATATAAAACCCAGTTCCTAAATACTGATGTCTGATATAGCCTTCAGGTTTGACCTAATGTGAACTTTGTAAGTTCAATTTTTATGTCTTTCTTGTTGGTTTTACACAGGCCTGTTTTATCTGAAATGGACATTTCGATTTTTGATAATGCTACTGCAAAAATTGTTATACAACAAACATGTTGGTTTGTTTTAAAAACCTTTGGTAAATGCACATGTGATTGTGCAGGTATAAAAAAGTTGCTTACTCAAGAATGTGTGGATTATTGTCTCAACACTACAATACAACACTTTTGGGGTGATGTATTTGCTGTTTTCTGCAAAAATGGGGGTTATTTCCTAAGGGCAAATCCTCTTTGCACTACAAGTGCCGTTTCAGTGCAGTTGCAAGTGCACTTGTAGTGAAATGTTTTTGCATTTAGGAAATAACAGCCAACAGTGCTTTGTATAAGGTTACACAATCACAACATTTTCTGGACTCAAAACATTTCTGTCAGGGTCAGCTAAAACAAACACAAGCAGTAAATGTCCACAAACAATTTCTTTTTTTTTATTATAAAAAGGCTTCACAGATTGTCTGGCATATTGATAGCCCCCCTACCCGCAAAGAACTCCAGGTAGCGTAACCGGACATCACGGGCACTCAGGGAGGGCAAGCCAGGACGGCCACTTTCAAGCGCCGTCAGTGTGGTTTGATGTAGGATTCCGGCCTCAGGCCCAACTGAGCCAGCATAGTTGGCCGAATGTTTTCTTAAAAAGTTATGGAGAACACAGCACGCCAGTATAATATGGTTCAGTTTATACTCCGCCATATGGATGGGTGTCAGAAATAGTCGGAACCGGCTGGCCAGGATTCCAAATGTGTTCTCCACCACTCTTCGGGCTCTGGCCAGCCGGTAATTAAAAACCCTCTCTTCCGGGGTGAGGGTCCTCATTGGGCGGTCCCCCAGCGCAAACGCTTCATCAGCAACGAACACAAAATGGAGTCCTTCCACATTGTCCTCTGGAGCTGGCAAGTCCAAGCTGCCATTCTGGAGACGCCTGTAGAACTCTGTCTGGGCGATGACTCCACCATCGGATATCTGGCCATTCTTCCCCACGTCCACATACAAGAAGTCGTAATTAGCCGACACCACCGCCAACATCACTATACTATTAAACCCCTTGTAATTATAATAGTATGACCCCGAGTTCGGTGGTGGGACGATGTGGACGTGTTTCCCATCAATTCCCATCAAAAGTCCCACCGCTCGGCAAAGTGGGAGGCCACAGTCTGCCATTCCTGTGGCGTGGAAGGAAACTGTTGAGGAAAAAACAATGAACATTATTATTTTTACTCTGAAACATGGCAAGCAGATTATACACAAACATTATGGGGCAACCTCCAGATAGCATTTACTAAGGGGAATTTAACAAGGCCAAAGTATAAGGTACACCTATCATATTCCCCCTCCCCCCCTCTCATGGGCCATTTCTAACATTATAGGGGGTGTGTGGAAATCTTGGACAGGTAACCCTCGTCACTTCATTGAGAGATGAATGCCTAAATAATGGGTATTACTTTGAACAGACCCTCCTTAGTTACACTATTGGCAGACCACTGGACAGGTAAGAAGTGTCATAATACAAAGATATAAATACACATTGTACACATTTGAGGACATTTGGACATTCTGCTATTACCTATCAAGATAATAATAGGATACAAAAACTTTAAACAGTACCATTGGAAAGTATACAGGCAGGCCCTTGCACTACATGCTTTGGGGAATTCATCCATACATCTGACCACTAAAGAGATGGGTATAGTGTGTATGGGTTTGGCAAAGTCAGCAGATAGATGATTGAGGATAGAGAATTGGTATCAGCTGACTTAGCAGTTGGGGGAGGGAGGGTTACTAAAAATTATTTGGGGATACCACAAAAAAAAAGCCTCTGGCACTCTGCCTGAATTTAAATCAAAAATAACATTTCAAAACATTTTAGGGGGTGTTTGGGGTAAAGCACTACTATGGAGCTGATAAAATACATTGTTAAGTGACTACATGAGGTGAATATAGGGCAGGAGACACCATGCTGGGGAGGTTAGTGAAGGGCAAATATGTATGAAGGACATAAAATAATAATTACATAAAAATCCAGCATGCATGAGGACAAAGGGGACATTCACAGCATATTCCAATCATGGTAATTAGGGAATGAGGAAAGAAATACAATACATTAGCAAACATTCAATACAATAAAATGTGATATAAAAGGATAAAAATCTTACCTTCATATACTCCTTCTGCAGGACCTGGATGATGGCAGAACAGGTCTCTGGGATAATGATACCCAGAGCCTGGGGGGAGATGCCTGTCGAGAACTTCAAGTCTTGCAGGCTTCTCCCTGTGGCCAAATACCGCAGGGTAGCGACCAACCTCTGCTCCAGAGTGATGGCTTGCCCCAAGAAGGTATCCTGCCTGCTGATATAGGGGGTCAGCGAAGCCAACAAACGGTGAAACACGGGGTCCGTCATCCGGAGAAAGTTCCTGAAATCATCAGGATTATTCTCACGGATCTCACGGAGCAAAGGCATATGAGAGAACTGGTCACGCTGAAGCAACCAATTCTTGGTCCATGAACTCCTCCCCACCCTGTTAATGGACTGGACTTGTGTCAAGGTCAGGACCCCAACACCAAGCCCCCGCACAGCACGAACTCTACGAGGAGTACACATACGAAAATGGCTAGAAAACGGTCAGCTGCTCAGAACGAAGTAACAGAACGCACTGAAGAACAGCAAGGCCTGTGAAGAGCGACCTGAAAAACAGTAATGGACGAACAAGAATACAATGACTAAGTCACGCGGAACTTGCTTGCACGCACTGAAGAGCAGATACAAACCCAAAAGCACAAACTGAATGTCAGAAAATGATCTGAAAGCCACGAGTCTGAAAAAGCGTGAATCGTCTCTCACCAAACTTCTCCTAACACGAGATTAGCAAAAGGAGCCCAAAGGGTGCCGCGCTTGGTTCTGAACCGGCCTTTTCTAGTCTCGTCGTACGTGGTGTACGTGACCGCGTGGTTGGCGATTGGAAATTCTGACAACTTTGTGCGACCACGTGTAGACTAAATAAGTTTGAGCCAACATCCGTCGGAAAAAATCCTAGGATTTTGTTGTCGGAATGTCCGAACAAAGTCCGACCGTGTGTACGCCCTATTAGGTGTAAAAAGAGAAGTAATGCAGCCACTACATCTAAGGACTAGTAAGCTGCACCATGTGTTAAAAATATGTTGCAAAATCTGTTAAAGTGTAAGTCAGCAATATCCTTATTTTCAAAAATAATCCATACAAATCCACTACTTAATGGCCCTGTAATCTACTTTTCATAAAATAATTTCTTACTGTGGTTATTTGAACTCCTTGTAATGTTTTCCTCTCCCTTTCCCCCCTCACATCTGTTTGTTTGGAATGAGCAGTGTATGTTAGTTGCAGTCATGCGCACACTACACACCCCACAGTTCATAATCAATAGTCCCTAGTCTATCTCAGGAGCAAACAGGAAAGGGTGGCTACATTTCTTTACTACAGTGGGACCATGGGGAATGAACCTAGCCACCCATAAAATCAAAGGAATGTGGAATTTTGGAGAATGCCGAGAGCAATAGAAGGTTTTTTAGTTAAAGGAACTTTTGTGGAAATAAAATAATATAGTGTATACAGTTGTGACGCAAGTCAAATTGTAATTGAAAGTTATTGAAAATCACCCTTCCTTTTCAATCTGCAGTGCTGTAATTTTCTGTAAAATGCAATGCAATATGGCTTCCTGGAAGCGTTCTGTACACAGAATGTGTACTGGTGATCTGCCCCCCCAGAAATGTAATTTCCTGCTTGTATGATTAGCTTACTGATTTTCCCAGATGTCTGCATTAAGGCTGACTATACATGGTTCAGCAGGCACTGCCCGAGATTCAAACTGTTAATGGGCAGGCTGAATGTACCAAGTTGATCGATTGATCAACTTGAGTACAACCAGCCTGCTGGATTCTCTTGCAATTATTGCTAGTAGCTGCTATAGCCGCTAGAGGTAATCACTGTCTTCTCCCAGTGGGGATGGCTTTCCCCAGACTCCTACCTAAGATACAAATCAGGTTTTGAACATCTCAAGATACTCTCAAAGGAAAAAAACATCTAAAGGGATGACGCCTCTGCCACTTTTGTCATTAGAACTCTGCAGGTGCAGCAGCTGATTGATAACCTTAAAACCACGTGCATATAGATCAATTCAGCACATGGACACAGACAAACAGCAGAATAACAAAAGGTAGGAACCTACAACAAAGTAGGCTGTTAAAATCCCTGCTAAGTACATACCGATAGATCATCCAGAGAGGATTGTTTTTTTCTCAACAAAAGTGGAATTACTCTTTAAGTTAAAACTGCATGAATACATAGAATAATACATACTGAACTTTATCTTTTTAAACCAGAATTTAATGTCCCTTTAAAGTGTCAGCTAATTTAGTTCAGGGTTATATTGGTAAACTTGAGCACACATTTACTGAGTACTGGCAATAAACAGGAACTTTTTAGAGACCATTTAAGGTGTGATTGCACTTTAGTAGGGAAACCTGGCACATCTTCTAAAAATAAAGTAAATACATCTATTGAATAACCATAAAGAATGAAGAACCATGCCATCATACATGACATGAATGAGAATTTAAAGAGACAGTGTTAATTTAAATTCCTCACTTTATTCAACAATTTTCTCAATTAATCATTAATGATTTATCAACTATAATCATAATTGTTGGTGAATTTTGAGGTTAAAGCTGCACTCCTCTTTAGTCAGGGACCTACAACCATAGATTTCCTTTTAGATGTAGTCTGACACTGAAATGTAATAGTGATAAACTGTACAAAATATTTTGCTTTTATTTCTATTTTAAGCATGTCATAGGACTGTTGCTAAGGAAAACACAGTTATATACTGTATATTCCTGTCTAGAAAGATATATATAATTCTGGTTTGGTTTTCACACAACTATAAACCACTTGTAACATGAACAATTGTTTCCACAATAATGTCAATATTTTGCTTTATGTTCATTAATTTGTCATTTCTTTGTTCAACAAACAGGAAAATCTCTTTATGCAATATCCTTTATTTCCATTTGTCGGAAACATTTGTACTCATGCTCTAGGTCTAGGAAACATCTACATGGCCTGATCTTCAAACAAGCATCATAAGCATACATTAATTGTTTCTGTAGTGAGATCAGAAATCTGCTCAATGTATGAACTGTTCTCTTTGCCTTTTGTGAGAAAGAACAACAGTTCAGGAATGGAGGGGCGGCTTCTGCACCAATCATACCGCATCAACAGTGAAGGCATTGCAGGAAGGGCTTTGTACCACTGGGAATATGACTGAACAATTAAATTTGCCTAAGAGACTCATTGCTTCTATCTCCAATAAGGCAGTCAGGGACACTTATTTATGTGCCTATGCAGATATCTATGGTATTAAAAATTCAGGTTGCAAGACATAGCTCATTTACATAAAAGGCTTGCTGTAATTTCTTCATTGGTATCCATTGTACTCCATCTGCAAATATGATACCTTACACTCCAAACCATTAGTTTAGTGGCACACAAGATATAAGATAAGAAAAGCATTGTGCCTCAGGTGGTGCATTGAGATAAGTTGATTATTACCATTTACATTTACAGTATTTAAAGCATAACTCCATTTTGTTAAGAAAAAAAACATTCCCCCTGGGTGATCTATGTACATTGCAGGGATTTTAACAAACTTTTTTCGCAGATCCCTACCTTTTGTTATTCTGAAGAAATCCCTGTTTGTTCCTCAGTGCCCCTGTTCTGAGTGAGTCTAATGGGAGTGATTTCATAATTATCAATCAGCTGCTGCAGCTGTAGTGCTCTAATGAGGAAAATTGCAGGGCCTGCATCCCTTTAGATGGGATTTCCTATTGGGAGTATCTTACCAAAAATTACATTTTTGTTGCAGGGGATGCCAAAAATCTGATTTGTATCTTAGTGAAGACCTCTGGGAAAATCAGTGAGCCAATCACACAAGCAGAAAATGATGTTTCTTGGGGGCGTTCTGTACACATTCTGTGTACAGAACACCTCCAGGCAGCCATATTGCATTGCATTTACAGAAAATTACAGCTGCTGCAGATTGAAAAGGAAAGGTAATTTTTAATAACATTCAATTACAATATGACTTGATTCACAATTGTATATGCTATATTATTTATTTTTTATTTGCTATTTTTTTCCCATCAAAGTGGAGTTACCCTTTAACCACTAAACAACCGCACCCTAGCCGAATGACGGCAACAGCACAGCTCAATAACTCTGAGAGGGCGTACTATGATGTCCTCCCAGAATCGCGCTCCCACGCATCCCCTGGGGCATGCGGGACTGTCCATGCTTGCCAGGTTCACTAGACGCGGCATGTCACGGATCGCGGTAAATGGCCCTTTACAATGTGATCACTCTGTCCAATGAGGGAGCGATGACAATGTAAACAATGCAGGGTCATCCAATGGTTCAATGCTCTCCTCACACCGATACAGCGTGAGGGGAGAGGAGAGCGATCATGTGCCCAAATGTGAGTTTTGAATATTTTACTGTGCCAAACAAGTGCCCAGCAGTGACCAGCAGTGCAATACAGTGACATACAATGCTACATCAGTGCTCTTTTGTGTCATCTGTACCACATCTGTGCCACCAGTGCCACATCTGTGCCACATCTGTGCCACTACAGTGCCACATCAGTGCCACCATAGTACCACATCAGTGCCACCTGTGCCCATCAGTGTCACTTGTGCCCATCCATGCCAACTGTGCCCATGGTGCTGATAAGTGCCACTACAGTGCTCATCTGTTCCATCAGTGCCACATCAGTGCCACCTGTGCCCATCATGGCCACCACAGTGGTCATCTGTGCCATCAGTGCCACTACAGTGCCAATCAGTGCCACATCAGTGCCCCAGTGCCACATGTGCCCATCAGTGCCAAATGTGCCCATCAATGCCACTAAAGTGCTCATCTGTGCCATCAGTGACACTAAAGTACCATCAGTGCCACTATAGTGCTCATAAGTGCCACTACTGTGCTCATTAGTGCCACTACAGTGCCTGATAGTGCACAACAGTGCACCCTCACCAGCACCCATCAGTGCATCCTCACCAACACCCAGCAGTGCACCCTCATTAGCACCCATCAGTGCAGCCTATTCAGCACCCAGCAGTGCACCCTCATCAGCACCCATCAGTAGACCCTCACTAGCACCCATCAGTGCACCCTCACCAGCAACCAGCAGTGCACCCTCAACAGCACCCATCAGTGCAGCCTTTTCAGCACCCAGCAGTGCACCCTCATCAGCACCCATCAGTGCAGCCTTTTCAGCACCCAGCAGTGCACCCTCATCAGCACCCAGCAGTGCAGCGACATTTGTCCTAATGTCCCTATTGCCTGAGTGATGAGAGCAGTGGGCAGCTCTTTGAGTCTGAGTCCGATTCTGATTCAGCATATTAACCCCCCGTTTTAATCAGTGGGTCTGCTACAGAATCGGAGGACGCGTGCACATGAAAAGAAGGCATTTTGGCATGGAGCATCAGCCTACTACAAGTAGAGCAGTGGCATCAACCAGCAGCTCAGTGACAACCACCTCGAGAGCAGTGCCATCCACCTCGAGTGCAGTGTCATCCACCTTAAGTGCAGTGCCTTGGACCTCGAGCGCAGTGCCATCCATGAGAATACCACTGCAACAAAGGCCAAGCACTAGTGGGGTGCCACCTCAGCCCCATAGGGTTTGGGCTCATGTCAGCCTTCCCTATGCCCTTCAAAACCCACTGTGGCTTCCCCCTAATTCCGGAGCAGCAAACATCTCCCCTTTTACCATCCAGCTTGGTGTCCAAGTGAGCACCCATAATTTTTCCCTTCTTGATTTTTAAAATGTATATATACTGTATATTCTGCATTTAGCATAGACTATATATTCAGTGTATACTCTATGTACAGGCAATGTATCAATATATCTATCTATCTATATATATCTATATCTATCTATCTATCTATCTATCTATCTATCTATCTATCTATCTATCTATCTATCTATCTATCTATCTATCTATCTATCTATCTATCTATCTATCTACGGTCTAGTGTATATATATATATGTATATATATCTATACAGTATATATATATATATCTATATCTATCTATATATATATATATATAGATATATATATATATAGATATAGATATATATATAGATATATATATATATATATATATTCTGCATTCAGTTTAACCTATATACACAGTGCATTCGGTGGTGTGTAGTTTCTAACACACTTCAGGCGGTGTACACAGTTTATAATACAGTGCAGCCGTTGGTTGTACAGTTTCTAATATAGTGCAGGCAGTGTACACAGTATATAATACAGTGTGTACAGTTTCTAATACACTTCAGGTGGTGTATACAGTATATAATACAGTACAGCCATTGTACAGTTTCTAATACAGTGCAGGCAGTGTACACAGTATCTAATACAGTGTGTACAGTTTCTAATACACCTCTGGTGGTGTACACAGTATATAATACAGTGCAGCCGTTGTACCATTTATAATACAGTGCACACAATGTACACAGTATATAATACAGTGTGTACAGTTTCTAATACATTTCAGGTGGTGTACACAGTATATAATACAGTGCACCCATTGTACAGTTTCTAATACAGTGCAGGCGGTGTACACAGTAGCTAATACAGTGTGTACAGTTTCTAATACACTTCAGGTGGTGTACACATTATATAACAGTGTAGCAGTTGTACAGTTCCTAATACAGTGCAGGCAGTGCACACAGTATATAATACAGTGTATACAGTTTCTAATACACTTCAGGTGGTGTACACAGTATATAATACAGCACAGCCATTGTACAATTTCTAATACAGTGCACGCGGTGTACACAGTAGCTAATACAGTGTGTACAGTTTCTAACATACTTCAGGTGGTGTACACAATATATATTACAGTGCAGCCGTTGTACAGTTTCTAATGCAGTGCAGGTGGTGTACACAGTATCAAATACAGTGTGTACAGTTTCTAATACACTTCAGGTGGTGTATACAGTATATAATACAGCGCAGCCATTGTACAGTTTCTAATCCAGTGCAGGCGGTGTACACAGTATCTAATACAGTGTGTACAGTTTCTAATACACTTCAGGTGCTGTACACAGTATATAATACAGTGCATACATTGTACAGTTTCTAATACAGTGCAGGCAGTGTACACAGTATATAATACAGTGTGTACAGTTTCTAATACACTTCAGGTGGTGTAAACAGTATATAATACAGTACAGCCATTGTACAGTTTCTAATACAGTGCAGGCAGTGTACACAGTATCTAATAGGGATGAGCCGAACACCCCCCTGTTCGGTTCGCACCAAAACATGAGATCAGGAAAAAAGTTTGTTCAAACACGCGAACACCATTAAAGTCTATGGGACATGAACATGAATAATCAAAAGTGCTAATTTTAAAGGCTTATATGCAAGTTATTGTCATAAAAAGTGTTTGGGGACCTGGGTCCTGCCCCAGGGGACATGGATCAATGCAAAAAAAAGTTTTAAAAATGGCCGTTTTTTCAGGAGCAGTGATTTTAATAATGCTTAAAGTAAAACAATAAAAGTGTAATATCCCTTTAAATTTCATAGCTGGGGGGTGTCTATAGTATGCCTGTAAAGGGGCGCATGTTTCCTGTGTTTAGAACAGTCTGACAGCAAAATGACATTTCGAAGGAAAAAACCCATTTAAAACTACTCGCGGCTATTGCATTGCCGGTCCGACAATACACATAGAATTCATTGATAAAAACGGCATGGGAATTCCCCACAGGAGGAACCCCGAACCAAAATTAAAAAAAAAAAATGATGTGGGGGTCCCCCTAAATTCCATACCAGGCCCTTCAGGTCTGGTATGGATATTAAGGGGAACCCTGGCCAAAAATTTTTAAAAAAATGACGTGGGGGTCCCCCTAAATTTCATACCAGACCCTGCAGGTCTGGTATGGATTTTAAGGGGAACCCCGCGCTAAAAAAAAAAACGGCGTGGGGTCCCCCTCAAAAATCCATACCAGACCCATATCCGAGCACGCAACCTGGCAGGCCGCAGGAAAAGAGGGGGGGATGAGAAAGCGCCCCTCCCCCCCTCCTGAACCGTACCAGGCCACATGCCCTCAACATTGGGAGGGTGCTTTGGGGTAGCAGGCCATGTTAATGAGGACAAGGGCCTCATCTCCACAACCCTGGCCGGTGGTTGTGGGGGTCTGCGGGCGGGGGGCTTATCGGAATCTGGAAGCCCCCTTTAACAAGGGGACCCCCAGATCCCGGCCCTCCTCCCTGTGTGAAATGGTAAGGGGGTACTTACCCCTACCATTTCACTAAAAAACTGTCAAAAATGTTAAAAATGAAAACAGACAGTTTTTGACAATTCCTTTATTTAAATGCTTCTTCTTTATTCTATCTTCCTTCATCTTCTTCTTCTGGTTCTTCTGGCTCTTCTGGTTCTTCCCGCGTTCTCGTCCAGCATCTCCTCCGCGGCGTCTTCTATCTTCTTCTCCTCGGGCCGCTCCGCACCCATGGCATGGGGGGAGTCTCCCGCTCTTCTCTTCATCTTCTTCTCTTCTTCTTTTCTTCTTTTTTTTTTTAATTCTTTATTTTCTTTTACAAAAATATAAAAAACCTTCACCCCTACATTCATATGGGGCTCTATAAAACTTATCACAACATATATCAAATACTCATATTCAAGTTTAATTACATATTGATATTTTTCCCTTTTGTTTCCCACTCCTACCCCCCCCCACCCCACCTCTGCAGACCGTCCTCTTCTTCACTCTATACGCCACTTTTCATGCTCTCCCTTTAACAACAATAATCTGGAGATTTATGCTATCATTACTTCCACATACCGTTTGGATTTCCTAAATGCCACCCATGGGCCCCACCTGCCCATTTCCTCCTCACGTTTTCTATCTACTTGGGTTTCTGGCTCTATTTTTTCCATTAGGTACACTTCATTTACTCTATTGAACCAATCTCTAAGGTTTGTGCCTTCTGATTCCTGCCACTTCCTTGGGATCACATTTTTTGCAGAATTTAATAATATTGGGGTTAGGAAGGACCTATACCCTTTTTTTCCTCCCTCCGTCACATGAAACAGACAGTCCCAGGGATTATACAGTATATTTTTCCCTGTTATTTCTTCGCTAGTTTTAATCACTTCCTTCCAATATAGTTTAATTTTGGGGCAGTTCCACCACAGGTGTGCCATATTTCCTAGTTCTCCACATCCTGTCCAACAGTCCGCCGACCTTTCTACTGCAAGTTTACTAAGTTTTACCGGGGTCAGATACCATCTGGCCAGGCACTTAAAGTTGCTCTCTATTGCTTTTATATCTGATGCTGTTCCATATGTGGCCCCCAAAATGTTTTCCACCATTTCAGAGCTATGCCCTAATCCTAATTCCTCTTCCCATTTCTTCAAATATGGTGGTGGCTCCAACTCTTCTCTTCTCTTCAGGATTTTATATATTGCGGAGATCTTCCTCTTCCCCCCTTCCTTACAAAATAACTTCTCAATCTCTCTGAGGTCCTCTCCCCCCCTTAAGGGCCCCGGCAGACCTTGAACAAAGTGCATGAGTTGCCTATACCTCCACCCGTTTATTTTCCATAAATCCCTTTGTGACTCTGATTCTTGTTGTGTACGAATTTTCCCCTTTGTGATCAAATCTTTTACTTGTGCTTCCTTCTTTAAGATCCAGTTTCCCCCCACCTCCTCCATCCCGGGATGAAAGAATATATTATTTTTCAAAAAAATCAAGGGTGAGTTATACTCCCATTTGTTGCTTTGGTGAATCTGATCCCATATTTTCGGTGTAAGGTGCGTGATAAAGTGCGTTTCTGTCCCTAACCTCCTCTGAGCAGGTGGGTTCCATATCATGTGATTTAACTGCGTGTTACTTAACTCCATCTCTAAACTAACCCATCTTTTGCTTTCTCTGCTTTTCTCCCACTCTAGTGCCCGTGCTAAAATAATCGCTTTAAAGTAATTTCTAAAATCGGGTATTGCTAACCCCCCTTGTGTTTTTCCTCTACTCAATACTTTATGTGCTATTCTAGGTTTTTTCTTTTCCCAGACGTATTTGCTTATTAATTCTGACAGCCTTCTAAAGAAATTTTGTGCTAAGGGAATTGGGAGCATCTGCATCCTATACAGTATTTTTGGTGCTAGGACCATCTTCACAACATTTACTCGTCCTATCCATGAGACCGGACAATAGCTTATTCTTTTTATTTCTGTTCTAATTTCATACAGGAGGGGTATAAAATTTAAATTATAAAGGTTTTCCCTGGTAATTGCCAGGATTACCCCCAGATATTTTATGTTATCTTTCCATGGGAATTGGAACACTTCCTCTAAGGCACTAGCCTCTAATTTGTTGATGTTTATTTTTAGGGCTTCTGACTTATCTAAGTTCATTTTAAAGTTAGGGAGCTCACTATATTGTCTCAGGATTGCTAACAGATTGGGAATAGAGATTCTAGGGTTCGAAATATATAATAATACGTCATCGGCGAATGCGGCTAATTTATGTTCTTCCCCGTTGGCCTTATACCCACTCATGTCCGGGCTCTTCTGAATCCGGGCGAGAAGGGGTTCCAACGCTAGGACAAATAGAAGCGGGGAGAGAGGGCAGCCCTGCCTAGTCCCGTTTTGAACTGGGATGAGGGCATGTTATTTACTTTCACATACGCTGTCGGTTGGTTGTAGAGTGTTCTAATCCACTTTAACATTGTTGGCCCTATTCCCATCATCTCTAACGTAGTGAACATGAATCTCCAGTCGACTCTGTCAAATGCCTTTTCGGCGTCTATTGACAAGAGAACAGCTGGGGATCTACTTGCCCTAAACGCTTCCATTACTAGTAGGGATCTAACCCCATTGTCTCTGCCCTCTCTCCCCGGAACAAATCCCACCTGATCTGGGTGGATCAAGTAAGGCATTCTCTCTTTTAATCGGAGGGCAAGCACTTTGGCATATAATTTTGTATCTGCATTTAATAATGCTATTGGCCTGTAACTTGAGCACAAGGAACGGTCCTTACCCTCCTTAGGTATCAGTGTCACTGACGCCAGCAAAGCGTCCCTGCCTAGTTCCCCCTGTTTCCCCATCATATTCCACAACTGGCATAGTCTAGGGATCAGGGTCTCCTTAAACTTTTTAAAAAAGCTCACTGTGAAACCATCGGGCCCGGGACTCTTCCCTGTAGGGGTTGCTTGCAATATCTCGTCTTGTGTCATTGGTCTCTCTAATTCTGCTGATTCTACTTCTGTAAGTGTTGGTAAGTCTGCTTCCTTAATAAACTCCCTCATCTTTACCTCCTCTTTCCTATTTTTTTCCTTCTTCCCCACTGAGTAGAGCAACGAAAAGTACTGTCTGAACTCCTCCCCTATTTCTTTAGATGTGTATCTGCTTTCACCCTTTCTATTCCTGATCTTTTCAATATAATTTTCCTCCTTTTTTTTCTTGACTATTGTTGCTAGATGTTTCCTACTTTGTTCCCCCTCTGGTACATATTTTTAAGATGTCTATTTCTATTTTTCCAGGAGTCTTCTGCTACTACTTCCCTTAATTCCTCTCTCTTTCTCATTAATTCTGCCAACACCTCTTTTTCCTCTTTCCCCCTGGCTTTGTGTGTTTGTTCTAGTTGGTGTATTTTTACTACAAGATTTTCTATCTTTTTTTTCCTTTCTTTTTTCTCCCCTGCACCTATCGAGATAAGGACCCCCCTAATATAAGCTTTGAAGGTTTCCCATAATATTGTCCCGGAAATCTTCTCAGAATCATTATTGTGAAAGAATTCGTCAATTTCTGACTGGACTCTCTCCACAATAGTCTCCTTCTCAAGTACTTTTTCATTTAACCTCCATGTAAAGGGGATCCTCTGTTGGCCCTCTAGTCTTATTGTTATTGTTACTGGGGCGTGATCTGATAAGGTCATAATTTCTATCCTCGATCCTGCTATTGACTCTAACAAAGAATGATCGATAAACCAATAATCCAGCCTTGAATAAGTCCTATGGACCAGGGAAAAAAAACTGTAGTCCCTCTCCTTAGGGTGTTGGATTCTCCAGACATCCACCAGATGCTTATCATAAAGTTTCCGCCTGAGACTCAGTAGCTGTTTATTTACTTCCCCTCCTGTTCCAGATGACCTATCCAAGACCGGATCCATACACATGTTCAAATCTTCTGCCAGTATCACTTCCCCCTCACTGAATTCCACCAACCTGTTCAGGGTCCGGGAGAGGTATCTGGTTGGGTCTTTATTTGGGCTATAAATGTTGGCCAGAGTATACGTCTTGCCCCACAGTTGTATTTTATTAAACAAAAATCGCCCCTCTATATCCACCCTCCTAGCCACAATTTTAATTTTTATCCCTTGTGCAAACCCGATAGCTACTCCCTTCGCCATTTTGGTTGGTGAATCACAATATATCCAGGTGGGGTACATCCTTGTCTCAAGTTTAATACCATCCTCTTGAACCAAATGTGTCTCCTGTAAAAAAATTATATCTGTACCATATCTTTGTATTTCTTTTAACACCATATTTCTCTTCCAAGGTGAGTTTAAACTTTTTACATTATATGATAAACATTTGACTTCCATTGTTATTTATTTTTTGGGCTTCCTCCCTTCATTCTCTGAACTCTTTCTATTCCCTCTCCCCTTTATCCTGTAGACCCTGCCCAGGCTATCCCCCACACCCCGCCAAGTCTGGAAAGAGAAGCGACAGGGTAACAAAAATGGAAAAATATGCAAAGAAAGTAACGTCTGCAGTGGTTTCGCCCCCCTCCCCCCCATCCCCCCACCATCCCTCCCCTCACCAAGTTCAGTACCTCTGCCTTTAAGACATTTTCTAACCTCCCGAACATCTCTTGAATCTCCATTTTCGTTGGTAGAACCTCTATACTTGGGTCTGAACTTAAGTCCATATCATGTTCTGGAGATATGTCTCCTCTAGAGCACCCCCAACGGCCCCTTTATTTTTCTGAGGATCTTTCTTTTTATCTTTAACACTTTGCTGTTTATTTTCCTTAGCTGGACTTTTCGTTGGTGGGTCTTTTAAATACTTTTGTATAGTGCTGGTGTTTAAGCTATCTCTTGGTTTTTTCGGCTCTGATGCTTTATTGGAGCGGCTTTTCATATTCTTTTTCCCCCCTTCGCTCAGATTCCACTCTGCATCACCTTTCTTCCGGACTTATTATATCTACTTTACTCCTGAGCCTCTCTGTAAATGCCCCTCCTGTGGCCCCCCGTGAGATGTGTTAGGCATAGGTTTTCCAAAAGGTAGTAAAAAGGACCGCAAAAAGAAAAAGACAAAAAAAAAAAAGGGCAGACAGTCTATAATAGTCCTACCTTCGGCCACTTTATAATCAGGGGTCTCCGGCTTTTCAGATGGGGTTTCCTCAGCAGTTTAGCTGGCGAATTGTCCTTACTAACGAATGGCTCTGTGCTTTTGGAAGGAATTTGTGGGTCTTTGTGAAGCTGCTTTCACAGGCTACGCTTCAGTGTGCTTTGTGCTTTGTGCTGTTTTTTCCAGCTGTGTTGTACTCCGCTGCACTCCTGCTGCCGCCCTTTGACCTCCACACTGCCGTCTCTCTAGGCAGTTACTGTGCCGACTGTGTGCGCTTCCTCCGTGGGGGGTAGAGGAACACTTGATAGCTCCCAGTGCCTTTGAGGGTTGCAGGGGGGCCACTGAGCAATGGGGGGGGACGCGGGCCAGGAGGGGATCAGTCAGGCGTCTGGGACTTCCTGGGGTCCATCACCGTAACCCGTCTCCCGGAGTGTATGTCCTGCTGGGCAAAGATCCCACCCCGCCCAGGCTGCGGCTCACCACTGATCCTTCTCCTCGGGATCAGGTCTCCTGCCTCTGGCTTTCAAGTTTCCACGGTGCTGTCGCTGCTTTACCGTCCGCAGCGTCTGCTCTGGCCGCCCGCTGCCTCTTCATCCCTCAATACCTCCATTTGGATCAGTCGCTTCCTCCTCCACCCCACTGACGAGCCCCTCCCCTACCCCTGTGTATGTCACATCCCTCCTCCTTCCCTCCTTCTTCTTTTCTTCTCTTCTTCTCTTCTTCATTTTCTTCTCCGGGCCGCTCTGCATCCATGCTGGCATGGAGGGAGGCTCCCGCTGTGTGACGGCGTCTCCTCGTCTGACGGTTCTTAAATAATGGGGGGCGGGGCCACCCGGTGACCCCGCCCCCTCTGACGCACGGTGACTTGACGGGACTTCCCTGTAACGTCACGGGGAATTCCACAGGGAAGTCCCGTCATGTCCGTGTGTCAGAGGGGGGCGGGGTCACTGGGTGGCTCTGCCCCCATTATTTAAGAAGCGTCAGATGAGGAGACGCCGTCACACAGCGGGAGCCTCCCTCCATGCCAGCATGGATGCGGAGCAGCCCAGAGAAGAAAATGAAGAAGAGAAGAAGAGAAGAAAAGAAAAAGAGAAGAAGATGAAGAGAAGAACGGGAGCCTCCCCCATGCCATGGGTGCGGAGCGGCCCTAGGAGAAGAAGATAGAAGATGCTGCGGAGGAGATGCTGGACAAGAACGCCGGAGGAAGAACCAGAAGTACCAGAAGAAGAAGAAGATGAAGGAAGATAGAAGAAAAATGGCGCGGGGTTCCCCTTAAAATCCATACCAGACCTGAAGGGTCTGGTATGGAATTTAGGGGGAACCCCACGTCATTTTTTTTTTAAATTTTGGCCAGGGTTCCCCTTAATATCCATACCAGACCTGAAGGGCCTGGTATGGAATTTAGGGGGACCCCCACGTCATTTTTTTTTTATTTTGGTTCGGAGTTCCCCTGTGGGGAATTCCCATGCCGTTTTTATCAATGAACTTCTATGTGTATTGTCGGCAATGCAATAGCCGCGAGTAGTTTTAAATGGGCTTTTTCCTTCGAAATGTCATTTTGCTGTCAGACTGTTCTAAAGACGGGAAACATGCGCCCCTTTACAGGCATACTATAGACACCCCCCAGCTACGAAATTTAAAGGGATATTACACTTTTATTGTTTTACTTTAAGCATTATTAAAATCACTGCTCCTGAAAAAACGTCCGTTTTTAAAACTTTTTTTGCATTGATGCATGTCCCCTGGGGCAGAACCCAGGTCCCCAAACACTTTTTATGACAATAACTTGCATATAAGCCTTTAAAATTAGCACTTTTGATTTCTCCCATAGACTTTTAAAGGGTGTTCCGCGGCATTCGAATTTGCCGCGTAAACCTGAAATTGTTCGCTGTTCGGCGAACTTGCGAACAGCCAATGTTCGAGTCGAACATGAGTTCGACTCGAACTCGAAGCTCATTCCTAGTATCTAATACAGTGTGTACAGTTTCTAATACACTTCAGGTGGTGTACACAGTATATAATACAGTGCATCCATTGTACAGTTTCTAATACAGTGCAGGCGGTGTACACAGTAGCTAATACAGTGTGTACAGTTTCTAATACACTTCAGGTGGTGTACACAATATATATTACAGTGCAGCCATTGTACAGTTTCTTATACAGTGCATGCGTTGTACACAGTATCTAATACAGTGTGTGCAGTTTCTAATACACTTCAAGTGGTGTACACATTATATAACAGTGTAGCAGTTGTACAGTTCCTAATACAGTGCAGGCAGTGCACACAGTATATAATACAGTGTATACAGTTTCTAATACACTTCAGGTGGTGTACACAGTATATAATACAGTGCAGCCATTGTACAATTTCTAATACAGTGCACGCGGTGTACACAGTAGCTAATACAATGTGTACAGTTTCTAACATACTTCAGGTGGTGTACACAATATATATTACAGTGCAGCCATTGTACAGTTTCTAATGCAGTGCAGGCGGTGTACACAGTATCAAATACAGTGTGTACAGTTTCTAATACACTTCAGGTGGTGTATACAGTATATACTACAGCGCAGCCGTTGTACAGTTTCTAATTCAGTGCAGGCGGTGTACACAGTATCTAATACATTATGTACAGTTTCTAATACACTTCAGGGGCTGTACACAGTATATAATACAGTGCATCCATTGTACAGTTTCTAATACAGTGTAGGTGGTGTACACAGTAGCTAATACAGTGTGTACAGTTTCTAATACACTTCAGGTGGTGTACACAATATATATTACAATGCAGCCATTGTACAGTTTCTAATACAGTACATGCGGTGTACACAGTATCTAATACAGTGTGTGCAGTTCCTAATACACTTCAAGGGGTGTACACATTATATAATACAGTGTAGCAGTTGTACAGTTCCTAATACAGTGCAGGCAGTGCACACATTGTGGCAGATCTAGCCGGGACAGAGGCTGTTGGAGAGGACTGAATGCTAACCTCTTGCCTTTTGATTATGGGCCCTGGATTTTCAAGGGAACAATACTCTTTGTGAGGTGAATTAGAAATCCTGTCTGAACTGTACTAGTCGGACTCAGTCGTGTATATATGTATATAGTCTCATTCTGTTGTGGACTCTTTGCTGTGATCATTTGGGATGTGTGTCCCTGTAAAGGGAGGGGGGATTCCTCTAGCAGCCCCCCTGCTGATAAGACTGTTTACTGAGGAGAAGTTTGAACTCAACCTGTTAATTGAGTGAGCTGATCACATTAGCCTCCAGGACTGGCTAGCAGACCAACAGTCTAGTCTGGCTTACCACAGGTTCTAAGGGTATTCCACACATTGTTGTTTGTTCTTATTAACCCTGTGTTGATGTTTATGGTAATGTGTATTGAATAATCACCTAGTCTGGGTAAATGATTTAGTAAACTAGCTCATGTTAATTAGGTTACAGTTGTATTGTTAGAGGAGGTTCCAACAGCATATAAAGTCTTGTAATTCATAATAATATAGTCCATGTTAGGAACAAGCAAGTGTCGCCTTGTTTTGTGAGAGGTTGGAATATCTGATATCTGTATCCAGGCTGGGAGGCAGTGGTATATGACGGAAACACTCAAACGGAGTGTGGGACGTTCCGTAACACACAGTATATAATACAGTGTATAAAGTTTCTAATACACTTCAGGTGGTGTACACAGTATATAATACAGCGCAGCCATTGTACAATTTCTAATACAGTGCACGCGGTGTACACAGTAGCTAATACAGTGGGTACAGTTTCTAATATACTTCAGGTGGTGTACACAATATATTTTACAGTGCAGCCGTTGTACAGTTTCTAATGCAGTGCAGGCGGTGTACACAGTATCAAATACAGTATGTACAGTTTCTAATACACTTCAGGTGGTGTATACAGTATATAATACAGCGCAGCCATTGTACAGTTTCTAATCCAGTGCAGGCGGTGTACACAGTATCTGATACAGTGTGTACAGTTTCTAATACACTTCAGGTGCTGTACACAGTATATAATACAGTGCAGCCATTGTATAGTTTCTAATACAGTGCAGGCGGTGTACACTTTATCTAATACAGTGTGTACAGTTTCTAATACACTTCAGGTGGTGTACACAGTATATATTACAGTGCAGCCGGTGTACAGTTTCAAATACAGTGCAGGCGGTGTACACAGTATATAATACAGTGTAGTGCGGTGTTACAAAAAAATTATGTCCGGAAGGCCACTAAGGAGAGGCAGACGCTCACAGGCCACTAAAAGCGGGCAAGCATCCTCTGTGTCTACAGTCAACAGTGGTGGTGGTGGACATGGTGCATCCACTGCAGGTGACCGTGGGGCACGCTTGTCTTTTCTTCTGCTGCTGGCCGTGTTATTGAGCCACAACATGCATAAAAGTTGGTGGAGTGGATAATGAAGCCATCCTCCTCATCCTCTGTCACCTAGACAAAGAGTAGTTTGCCTTTCAACGCAGCTGCCAAAGCGACATGTTCCACCGGCTCTTTGTCCACAGTCACTCCTTCCGTAGTCCCACCATCATGCATGGAGGAGTCCCAAGAATTATTCGACCACAGTGTCGGTTACATACTGCTGGAGGATGCACAGCGATTTGAAGGCTCCGGTGTTGGTTCCCAGGTTGAGGAAGGGAGTAACGTGAGTCTAGAGAGAGGGGGTGCCACAGAAGGACAAGAAACTGGCAGTCATGATCCCCCAGCTGCAGCATGCTACCAGGTTTTCTCCAGTGATGAGGAGGGAGGGGATGATGAGGCCACTGACTATACGTGGGTGCCTGAGAGGAGGAATTGAGGAGGAGAAGGCACAACTCCAACGAGGCAGGATGTCCTGCGGGGGGGCAGCCACCCTATTGCATCACACCGCAGAGCTCCGCAGGTGCAGGGCAATGCTGACTCCCTGCTGACTTTTAAAAGTTCCTTGGTGTGGGCATTTTTCAACACATGTGCAGCAGATCTCACCATTGCTATCTGCAACCTATGTCTGAAGCTGATCAAGTGTGGCCAGAACAGCAGCCACTTGGGCACCACATGCTTGACCAGACATATGACGACCTGCCATACAGTCCATTGGCAACAGCACTTGAAGGACCCACATCATAGAAAAAGGCAGACTTCTCCTTGCTCCTCATCTGGGATCTACCAACCCTACTATACCTCCAGTCCTCTCAAAAACCTGCACTGAGAGGAATGAAAGTTTAGCAATATGTACTTGCAGCCAATCTGTTAGCAGTAAACCACCAATTGATTTCAGCAGGCAAATTTCCCCAAAAATTTAAATTTGGGGTAGAAAATTAAAATTTGGAGTAGAAAATTCAGTCCCAGCCATCCACATGCTCAGCATCTAAATGCTAGCACTGCAACTGCTGTCTTTTCAGCTGTTAGACTCTGCCCCCTTTCGTGAATTTGTGGAATGTGCTGTACCACAGTGACAGGTTCCAAAATGGCATTTCTTTTCATGCAAGGCCATTCTGGCTCTCTACCTGCATGTGGAAGGCATTGTTTTGGCCTTGTTGGACAGGGCGGTCAGCAGTAAGGTTCATATTGCTGCTGACTCATGGTCCAGCAGGCATGGGCAGGGACATTACCTTTCCTTCACGGCGCACTGTAACAGTGGTACAGTGGTACAGTGGTGTGGTACAGTGGTGTACCACAGTGACAGGTTCCAAAATGGCATTTCTTTTCATGCAAGGCCATTCCGGTTCTCTACCTGCATGTGGAAGGCATTGTTTTGGCCTCGTTGGACAGGGCGGTCAGCAGTAAGGTTCATATTGCTGCTGACTCATGGTCCCGCAGGCATGGGCAGGGACGTTACCTTTCCTTCACGGCGCACTGGGTAACTCTGCTGGCAGCTGGAAAGGATGCAGGACAGGGTTCAGTGTTGGAGCTTGTTCCATCACCATGCCTCCAAAAAGCTGGTGGTGATTCTGCCACAACATCTGTATGCTTCCCTCTCTCCTCTTCATCCTCTATGGTCTCTTACGCAGTATTATCCTCTGAACCAGCAGTGCTTCCTAAGTGCTCAAGGGGCTACGCAAGTAGTCAGGCTAACAGGTGCCATGCGGTGCTTGAGTTGGTCTGCCTAGGGGACAGGAGCCACACTGGGGCCGAGATTCCATCAGCTCTACAGGGACAGGCTCAGAGATGGTTGACGCCATGCCAGCTTCAGCCAGGAACGGTTGTATGCGACAATGGTACCAACCTTCTCTCTGCCCTCTGACAGGGACACTGGATTTGGTAGTGCAGCATTTCTTGACGAGGTACCCAGGCTTAAAATATAAAAAAAGTATTTGGTGCTAGCAAACCTATTCAATCCAGATCAATAAATCTTCAATAGTAAATGCTAAATGCGCAATTCCAATCACCAGGTGGTGATAAGGCAATAAAGAAGCCTAAAAGTGCAAAATGAAGCAAAAAATATACACACATCAATAACTTCAAGGTATCCTAAAAAATAATAATAAAAACTGAAGGTGAATCAATGATTCGCAATAATGTTAAGATGCAATATCAAACAGAATAAATAAATAGAATATCTTCAGAGTAATTCATATGTGAAGAAAGTAGAAAGTGCAAAAAACAATCAATATGCAAAAAGAGCGATTAATGTCCACTTCATACACTCCCCACCCAGGTCGCCCTTTGATGAAGTCACATGAGCAGTTACGCAACGCGTCAGGGAGGAGCCAGGTGTCGTCACTTCCGGTCACGGCTGAGACCGGAAGTACTCAGTTTTAATGCTGTTTTTGTTTTCCTTTGTAAGTTACTGCGTGTGCTGGATGTTAAATAAAATCTTTTAATTACTACACATTGGAGCCACCCTTCTTCTATGTTTATTTATATTTTATTTTTGCTGTGTGGGAACACTTATATATGTTGGCTGCTTCTCCTTTTATCTATATAATTTTTTATATCTGGTTTTGCGCATTAGTTTACTCCCACTCTGTTTATTTACCCAGGCTTTCAAGATCTCCTGAGGCAGGCCAGAAAAGTCTGTGGTAATTTCCGCCGGTCAATAATGCCAGTGCTCGGCTGGCTGACATTCGATGGGAATGCAACCTGCCCACCAACTGCCTCATTTGTGACATGCCCACCAGGTGGAACTTTGGCAATGCTGCAGTGGCAGCACACACAGCAGAGGGCTATCAATGAGAACCTGTGTGAGTATAGCACCAGTACAGGGTCAGGGGAGCTTGGCTTCTTTTTGCCATGCCAGTGGCTACTGATCAAGGATGCATGCACTGTCCTGTCACCATTTGAGAAGAGCCGCGACAATGCATGCATCAGTGACACTGTCCCTCTAGTCTTCCTGCTGAAGCACACGCTTGGTGGAATCATGGACGGGGCACTTGAGGCAGAACAGCGGGAGGAAGAGGAGGACTTCCTTTCCTCTCAAGGCCCCCTTTATCCAGATAGCATTCCTGTGGGGCCACCAAACACACAGGAAGAAGAGGAGCATTGTGTCAGCATGGATGTAGAGGAAAACATGCAGCAGTCTTCAAGGGATGGTTTTCAGTCCCCAGAAACCCAAGGAGTTGTACATGGCTGGGAGGAGGTAGTTACGGATAATGTGATCCTTAGTGACCCAGAGGACTCAGAATCGAATGCCTCTGCAAACTTATGCTGCATGGCCTGCCTGATTCTGCAAAGCCTGTGAAAGGACCCTAGGAATCGTGGTATCAAGGAGAGGTATCATTACTGGCTGGCAACCCTTCTTGATCCATGTTACATGGGTAAAGTTGCAGAACTCATCCTACCTTCGTGGAGGAAGCAGGGGATGAAACATCTTCAGGAGGCCTTGAAGAAAAATTTGTGTAATGCATTTCCAGACCCTGGGAGGTTACCATTTCCTGGTGCTGGGCAACATGTTTCTGAAGCTCCGTTCGCTCAGAGGAAGAGCGGTGGAGAAGGTGGCCGGCTGACTGATGCCTTTAAACTATTTTTAAGTCCTCAGCGCCAAGTTCAAGTTACCATTGCCAGCGTCTGCATTTTATGGTGCAGAGGGGCAAAAGCAGACTTGGAGACCTTTCCAACAGAGCATGCACTGGGTTACTGGGTCTTGAGGATAGACCACTGGCCAAAACTTGCTCAAAAAGCAATCAAGCTACTGGCCTGTCCTGCATCCAGTGCTCTTTCTCAATGCACATTAAGTGCTGCTGGAGGGTTTGTAAGGGATCAAAAAGTGCACCTGTCCACAGACTCCATTCATAGGCTCACATTTATAACAATGAATCAGTTCTGGATCAGCAGCTATCAAGCACCTTAATCTTGCTGTGGATCTGAGATCCCTTGAAGACTTCCTATGCTGTATATCTTATTCCTCCTGAATCTTAATGATGCTAGCTTCCAACAATATTTTTGGTTTAGGGCACCACCACCACCCAAGGCTCAATTTTTCTGCCCTTGTTAGGGGTTACAGTGTTGTGGCACCACCACCTCCACCCAAGGCCCAATTTTTCTGCCACTGTTCAACAGGGGCATGTAATTACAATTTTTTGAATTATATTTAACAGCAGGGCCCGTTTCTGGCCCAAGAGTAAATGTGAGGGGTTACGATGTTCTGGCACCACCAACATCTAAGGCCCAATTTCTCCGCAGATTATATAGTGCAGTCCGTATAGTATATATACTGCAGTTCAGAGTATATAGTGCCTGGGTGCCTGGGGGACCCCCACACCATTTTTTTTAAAGTTTGGTGCTGGGTTTCCCTTAATATCCATACCAGACTTGAAGGGCCTGGTATGGATTTTGGGAGGGACCCCACGCCATTTTTTTTTATTTTGACGCAGGGTTCCTCTTAATATCCATACCAGACTTGAAGGGCCTGGCAATGGACTGGGAGGAAACCACTCCATTTTTTTCAATGATTTGTTATGTATATTGTTGGGATCCTGTAATACATTACAGCCGCAAGCAATTTTAAATGCCATTTTTTCCTTTAGAAATATTTCCTTTTAAAGAAATATTTCATTTTTATTGTTTCACTTTAAGCATTTTTAAAATCACTGCTCCTAAAAAAACATTTGTTTTTAAAACTTTTTTTGCATTGATACATGTCCCCTGGGGCAGTACCCAGGCCCCTGTACACTTTTTATGACAATAACTTGCATATAACTAGGGATGGACCGAGCACCCCCCGTTCGGTTCGCACCAGAACATGCGAACAGGCAAAAAATTTGTTCGAACTCACGAACACCGTTAAAAGTCTATGGGACACGAACATGAAAAATCAAAAGTGCTAATTTTAAAGGCTTATATGCATGGCATTGTCTTAAAAAGTGTTTGGGGACCCGGGTCCTGCCCCAGGGAACATGTATCAATGCTAAAAAAAGTTTTTAAAATGGCCACTTTTTCGGAAGCAGTGATTTTAATAATGCTTAAAGTGAAACAATAAAAGTGTAATATTCCTTTAGATTTCATACCTGGGGGGTGTCTATAGTATGCCTGTAAAGTGGTGCATGTTTCCTGTGTTTAGAACAGTCTGAGTGCAAAATGACATTTCTAAAGGAAAAAAAGTCATTTAAAACTACTCGTGGCTATAATGAATTGTCGGCCCGGCAATACACATAAAAGTTTATTGATAAAAATGGCATGGGATTCCCCCACAGGGGAACCCCGAACCAGAATTAAAAAAAAATGCGTGGGGGTCCCTTAAATTCCAATCCAGGCCCTCCAGGTCTGGTATGGATATTAAGGGGAACCCCGCACCAAAATTAAAAAAAAAAAATGGCGTGGGGGTCCCCCTTAAAATCCATACCAGACCCTTCAGGTCTGGTATGGATTTTAAGGGGAACCCTGCGCCAAAATTTAAAAAAATGGCATGGGGTCCCCCAAAAAATCCATACCAGACCCTTATCCGAGTATGCAACCTGGCAGGCCACAGGAAAAGAGGGGGGACGAGAGAGCGCCCCCTCCTGAACTGTACCAGGCCACATGTCCTCAACATTGGGAGGGTGCTTTGGGGTAGCCCCCCAAAGCACTTTGTCCCCATGTTGATTGGGAGAAGGGCCTCATCCCCATAACCTTTGCCTGGTGTTTGGGGGGGTCTGCGGGCAGGGGGCTTATCGGAATCTGGAAGCCCCCTTTAACAAGGGGACCCCCAGATCCCACCCCCCCTGTTTAAAATGGTAACTGGTACCTTGTACCCATACCATTTCACAAAAAAAGTAAATGGTAAAACGGTGTCGACACACGGTGTCGTCGCCAGGTGACCCTGCCCCCTCTGACGCTACGGGAAAGCCATAGGGATGTCTGGTATGGATTTTTGGGGGAACCCTACACCATTTTTTTTTAATTTTGGCCAGGGGTTCCCCTTAAAATCCATACCAGACCTGAAGGTTCTGGTATGGATTTTGAGGGGGACCCCCACGCCATTTTTTCTTAAATTTTGGCAAGGGGTTCCTAATTTAGGGCGAACCCCACGCATTTTTTTTAAATTTTGGTTCAGGGTTCCCCTGTGGGGGAATCCCATGCCATTTTTATCAATGAACTTTTATGTGTATTGCCGGACCGACAATTCATTATAGCCGTCAGTAGTTTTAAATTACTATTTTTCCTTTAGGAATGTCATTTTTCTGTCAGACTGTTCTAAACACGGGAAACATGCGCCCCTTTATAGGCATACTATAGACACCCCCCAGGAACGAAATTTAAAGGAATATTACACTTTTATTGTTTCATTTTAAGCATTATTAAAATCACTGCTCATTTGCATCGATACATGTCCCCTGGGGCAGGACCACTTTTTATGACAATAACTTGCATATTAACCTTTAAAATGAGCACTTTTGATTTCTTTTGAATTTTGAATTTGCCGCGAACACCCCAAATTCTTCGCTATTCGGCGAACAGGTGAACAGCCAATGTTTGAGTCAAACTCATGTTTGACCCAAACATAAAGCCCATCCCTACATATAACCCTTTAAAATTAGCACTTTTGTTTTTTTTTTTGTTCTTTTTTTGTTCGCACAAATTTTTTGCTTGTTCGCATGTTCTGCAGCGAACCAAACCGGGGGGGTGTTCGGCTCATCCCTATCCACAACTATAATTTGTTCATGGGGAGAGTGGACTTCAATGATCAGATAATCAAACACTCTCTTCCCACAAGAAAATCCTGCCATTAGTACAAATAAGTCTCCATTTATTTTTTCAGTTTGGCCATATATAACACTTATGTTATTTATCAAAATTCTACCCCCGTATCCTATCTTCATTACCAAGAAGAAATTATTACTGCCCTATTGTACCCTGAAGGCCCACCAGAAAGCGTTCACTCTGATTCAGTGAGCAGACTCCACGAACACCACTTTCCAGAGAGAATCATAGGAGAAACAGGTCAAAGACATCAAAATAAATGCCGGGGGTGTGCTCCAGAGGGGAAGTTAGAAGAGACACCACATATTATTGTCTCCAATGTCCATCCCATCCAGGCCTCTGTATAGGTGACTGTTTCCGCCATTACCCTGTTTCCCCGAAAATAAGACCTAGCGTGATTGTCGGTGATGGCTGCAATATAAGCCCTACTAAGGAACTGACCCTTGCCTGCTATATGACCATGCTTCTGCCTAACGCTAAACATACCTCTGTCTGCTCCGGAACTGACCCTGGCCTATTATATGACCACGCTTCTGCCTAACGCTAAACTGTACCTACCTCTGTCTGCTCTGGAACTGACCCTGGACTGTTTGACCATGTTTTTTGCCTGCCTCTTGGACTGATCTTTTCCCCTGCTACTGGAGTAGTCTGATTCATAACACAGGGGTCTCACATATGTCAGGGGCAACAGAATTGTTTTTCTGGATGAAGAAAGCACATTTTTTAGTTTTCTTATTCCTGGATTAGAGTCTGGAGTCTGGAGGCTTCAAAGATATTTGGGTGGGAGAATCCTCTACCCCGTCCCCATTCTTTCCTGGCCTGCTACCCGCACTTCAGACCGTGTTCCTGCTTACTACCAGGAACAATATTTTGGCACTTTTGGCAATATCTCTTCCTGCACTGACCCTGGACTGTATATGGACAGTATCCCTGCTTGTACTGACTATGGACAATATTCCTGCCTGCTGCCTGGACAATTCCATTCATTGTCACTGACCACGTCCCTGCCTGCTGCCTGGATCAGGGCTCTCCTCCTGTGGACAACTGCACTACTAAAACTACAGGTAAGCTTTTGTTTACCCTTTGCTCAGCAGAATGTATTTTGGAGTGTAATTATTGGTATGTACATGCTATCTGTTAGAAATATGAAGGACCTTCAAAAATGTGATAGGTTGTCAGGAAATTAGATGCATAATTTACCTCCCTAGAATACCTGATGGTGCTCCTTGGTTGTTGGGCCTCTGTATGTGGCCAGGCTGTGTAAAAATCTCAGATTATACTTTGGAGTGTTTTCTTTCCAAAATGAGGTCGTTTTGTGGGCATTTCCATTGTCCTGGTGCTCCAGGTCCTTCAAAAGTGTAATAGGTGGATAGAAACGAGATTCATGCTCCTAGAATGCCTGAAGGTGCTACTTCAATGTTGGTCCTCTGTATGTGGCCAGGCTGTGTAAAAGTCTCACACATGTGGTATTGCCATACTCAGGAGGAGTACCAGAATGTAATTTGTGGTATGCACATGCCATGTGAGAGAAATAACCTGTTAATATTACAATTTTGTGAAAAAAATATTCATTTTGCAAAGAATTGCGGGAAAAAATTACAACTTCAAAAAACTAACCATGCCTCTTACTAAATACCTTGGAATGTCTACTTTCCAAAAAGGGGTCATTTTGGGGGTATTTGTACTTTCCTGGCTTGTTAAGGCCCGTAAACACGATATAAAAATCGGAAGAAAAAATTTAATCCGACACGCGATCTGCCGATTTTGGAAATGTGAGTATGGTGCTATCGACAGCCAATTCCGGTTTTTCATCAGACAAAAGCTGGATGTGCGGACTATAAAATTTTTGTCATACGTGAACTCAACATCTGATTTTCATTCAATTAGTATGGTTTTCGTATGAAAAAAATCATAAGTGCAAGACTGCGCATGCTCAGAAACGAAAGAATCTAAACTAAACTAAAGAAACAAAACTAATTAACACATTACATCACTTCTGAAGTTGTATTCTGTCATACAAGAATTTTCGTATGGTGAGTAACCTCTTCACTTTCAACATGAGACTAGCATGCAACAAAAAACGGACGAACGGTCGTCCAAAAATCTGATCGTGTGTACGAGGCTTTAGTGTCTCAATAAATTAGATAGGCCTTCAGTACATCAGGTGTGATCAATTTTCAATGAAAATTGGCACCATAGCTTGTAGACTCTATAACTTTCACAAGGACCAAATAATTTACACTGATTTGGGTTATTTTTTACCAAAGATATGTACCAGTATAAATTTTGGCTATAATTTATGAAAAAAGTTACTAATTTGCAAAATTTTATAACAGAAACAAAGAAAAATGCATTTTTATACAAATTTTTCGGTCTTTTTTCATTTATAGCGCAAAAAATAAAAAACCCAGAGGTGATCAAAAACCACCAAAAGAAAGCTCTATTTGTGTGAAAAAAGGACAAAAATTTCATATGGGTACAGTGTTGCATGACTGAGTAATTGTCATTCAAAATGCGGGAGCACTGAAAGCTGAAAATTGGTCTGTTTAGGAAGGGGGTTTAGGTGTCCAGTGGGCAAGTGGTTAAATAGTCTGTACAATGTAGGATCCAAGGACACTGTTGCACAGGTACAACTGCTACAACTCAAACTAAAACTTGCCCAACAAAACCTCTATAAACATAAAAATAAGTCTACAATATTTCTACAACAGGAGGAGTATAAACCATTTAACTGTTGCCCAACCATGTTTTTGTGAACACTGCTTAATTGTCTGTGATATAAGGGTTTGTTTGTTTTTGCAAAAAAAGCTTAGGACAAAAAACATTATTGTAGTTTAAGTATATTAATATACAAATAATTAGGAATAAAACCCAAATACATCATAATTCTTGTCTGCCAGAAAAAGGGAGAATTAAAGAAAAGGTCTCTATAACCACATCAAGCTCCACTCCTCAGTGTACACATTATTCTGTAAGCAAAAAATCAGCCACTTAGACGGTTCTTCAATACACTAGACTAAAACACAGGGGTTGATTTACTAAAGGCAAATACACTGTGCACTTTGCAAAGTGCAGTTGCACTCTGCAAGAGCAGTTACTCCAGTGCTTAGTAAATGAGCAAAAGCTTAGCTAACTTTAATCATCCAATCACGTGCAAGCACAAATGCAGTCTTTTTTATTTTCCATGCACGTGATTGGGTAGTTTTTGTAAAGTGAAGCCTAATCTGGTCTTTACATGGATCTCTGCACATAGGTGTCTCCAAAAGAGTTCTGTTAATATAAATGTTTATTTATACAGCACAGTTGTAGAGTAGGCATATGATGCAGACAAGCAGAAAGCAAAGGTGCATGAGCTATATCATAGTAAAAAATGTTGCCTTCTTTCCGTTATTTCAAGTTGTATTAGATTTACTGTAGATTTATGCTCATTTTAGGCACACAATAAGCACAAACATGATTTCAAAGCAGACATACATGGTGAAAACTAACCACAGCTGAACATTTTTATATGTCTGCTCTGATACTGTGTTCTATGTGCATTATCAGTGAGCATAAGTGTGTATTGCATTCCACATTTGACATAATAGACATAAGGGCTTTCCTTTATCTTTGCCCTGCATTTTATATGTATGTTTGCTTTGCATTTATTTCTATTTGTTGTGCATCAGCATGTGTGAACAAACATTTGACATCTTGAGAAACTATATGTGCTTCACTGTTCAATGAGAAAATACTACTATTTCATCTGGTTGGCATGAACTGTATGTATGTTTTGCAATTGTGCTTGTGCTTGGTATTTACCTAAATGAGCATAAATTTACACAAATCTGTTACATCTTGAATAAGTGGATACGAACTGAAATTATTCAATGTTTTGCTATGTTTACATGCTGTGTTTGCTGGCAGAGCATTGTAAATGAAGTGAAATCTACCCTCTAGATATGGCCATGCTCCCCACTAGGTGCTGCTTACCTCCTATCCTATGACAGCAGAAGAGGCACTGGAGGGCAGGCGAAGTGCAGCTGTATCACTCCGCTGCCTATAGTAAGAGATCACTTGCCGGAACTATAGAGGGAGCATTGGGAAATGCGGCCAGCTGTCAGTTTACTCTGCAGCAGAAGTTCTCATAGGGTGAGTCTAGGAGTATACATGCCAATAAAAATTGTCTCACTGGCAGCACTGTCACTGCCAGTGAGTGTCCATTAGCAAACCCAGCAGTTTCACCAGAAAAAAGCCCTGGCTGGCACAGGGGGATTATGGTGTGCCCAGGCACACCTGGCACACCCCGTGTGCATGCCTATGTTTAAAGACATTATAAATATTCCCTCTTCCACCTTGTGTTTTTCACTTGTATAATATGTGCATCTATCATGTAGTTTTATGGTGTCATTTGTTGTCCTGTACACACAGCCTTTAATTTTCACATTCCCGTGTCAGAATTTTCTGGGTGTTTACAAACATGAGGGATGCCACATGGCACTGCACAGGTGAATGCACACCCTCTGTTTGTAGTCTCAGAACTAACATTTCCAGTGAAGGAACTACATATCCCACAATTCCTGGTGTCTCTCAGTCAACTGATGTGAGCTACACAATAATTAGATCTGAAACAGGGAGGGAGAGCAATTAAGAGAGATGAATTGCTGGTCCGACAATACACACAAAAGTTAATTGATAAAAACTGCATGGGATTTCCCCACAGGGGAACCCCGAACCAAAATTTAAAAAAAAATGGTGTGGGGGTCCCCCTAAATTCCATACCAGGCCTTTCAGGTCTGGTATGGATATTAAGGGGAACCCCGCACCAAAATAAAAAAAATGGCTTGGGGTCCCCCCAAAAACCCATACCAGACCCTTATTCGAGCACGCAACCTGGCAGGCTGCAGAAAAAGAGTGGGGGACGAGAAAGCGCCCACCCTCCTGAACAATACCAGGCCACATGCCCTCAACATTGGAAGGGTGCTTTGGGGTCCCCCCAAAGCACCTTGTCCCCATGTTGATGGGGACAAGGGCCTCATCCCCACAACCCTTGCCCGGTGGTTGTGGGGGTCTGCGGGCGGGGGGCTTATCGGAATCTGGAAGCCCCCTTTAACAAGGAGACCCCTAGATCCCCCCCTGTGTGAAATTGTAATGGGGTACAAAAGTACCCCTACCATTTCACAAAAAAAGTGTCAAAAATGTTAAAAATGACAAGAGACAGTTTTTGACAATTCCTTTATTTAAAGTCTTCTTTCCATCTTCTTTCTTCTATCTTCTTTCTTCTATCTTCCTTCGGTTTCTTCCTCCATCTTCTTCTTCCTCTGATCCTCTGCCAATGTTGAGGGCATGTGGCCTGGTACGGTTCAGGAGGGGGGCGCTCTCTCGTAGCCCCTCTTTTCCTGTGGCCTGCCAGGTTGCGTGCTCGGATAAGTGTCTGGTATGGATTTTTGGGGGGGACCCCATGCCATTTTTTTTATTTTGGCGCGGGGTTCCCCTTAATATCCATACCAGACCTGAAGGGCCTGGTATGGAATTTAGGGGGACCCCCACACCATTTAAAAAAAAAAATTTGTTTGGGGTTCCCCTGTGGGGAAATCCCATGACGTTTTTATCAATGAACTTTTATGCGTATTGTCGGAATGGCAATTCATTAATAGCCGCGAGTAGTTTTAAATGACTTTTTTTCCTTTGAAATGTCATTTTGCTGTCAGACTGTTCTAAACATGGGAAACATGTGCCCCTTTACAGGCATACTATAGACACCCCCCAGGTATGAAATTTAAAGGAATATTACACTTTTATTGTTTCACTTTAAGAATTATTAAAATCACTGCTCCCTAGAAAACGGCCGTTTTTAAAACTTTTTTTGCATGTCCCCTGGGGCAGGACCCAGGTCCCCAAACACTTTTTATGACAATACCATGCATATAAGCCTTTAAAATTAGCACTTTTGATTTCTCCCATAGACTTTTAAAGGGTGTTCCACGGCTTTTGAATTTGCCGCGAACACCCCAAATTGTTCGCTGTTCGGCGAACTGGCGAACAGCCGATGTTCGAGTCGAACATGAGTTTGACTCAAACTTGATTCTCATCCCTACGCAGCAGCAGCGCTACCTGGACTCCATATCCCAAGTATAAACTGTGTGCACAAAATTGCACAGCGAGTGTTTTATTGTTTTTAAATAAAATAGATCCTTGATTTAATTTAAAGTACTTTGAGTTTTGCTTGCACCTTCTCTTTTTGAGCTGGAGTTCATTGGAAGTTTAATTTACTGGGAGATAAATCTCTGCAATATTAACCCTGTGTGGGACAAAGTTTTCAAGACCTTTTTTGTGCATAAGGTCCATCTTGAAAAGTAAGAATTTGTTCAATGTGGCGGGAGCTGTGAGTAACACAAAAGGGTGCTTTTGACACAAGAAGAACTTTATACACCATTTAGAAGGAAATTGCACAGTTGAAGATCATTGCGAACAACAATATATCTTTATATGTGTGGACTTAATGAAGGATTGATTATTAAAATTGTGTTTTAAGAATGGTCACACAATTTAATTGTATAATGTATGAGCACTTGAAGAAGCACGAATAGCATGTCATGATAACAAGTTTTTGATTAATTGCAACATTTCACTGAGTTCTTTAGCACTAAAACTTTTAATATCTAGGTAGATTACTACTATAGCACTGTACTTACTTTTATTATAATTCTAGAGTGTATCTTTTACATTGGAGTTCTGACAAGCATATGTAGGATAAAATATCACAAGCATAGAAGTTTTTGAAGTTGAATGTAACTAATACCTGATGGATCTCATTATATATTGGGGTGGAACATTAAAAAGTATACAAGCAAACTTTCAACATTAACTGCTTCCCAACCATGGTATAGCCAAAAGACAGCTACAGCATGGCTCTCTAGTACTGTGAGTGCATCCATGGAATTCTTCCCAAAAGTGTGTCTCTCATGCACCTCCTGGGACATGCATCGGGAGCTCTTTGTGACTGTGGCCATGTCCAATCGCAGCCCGAGAGGTCAGTGAGGAGAGGGAGAGCGGATTGCTGCAGTTAGGAATCTGTGTGTAGCTGCTGATTTTACTGTGCAGCTACACACAGACCCCCCTGCAGTGCAGCCTTCTGTAAACGGTGCACCAAGCACCATCTTTAACAGCGTCCAAATGTACATCAACATCTGTACCAGTGTCCCATCAACATGTGTATGCAATGGGACACTATTGCAGATGTTGATGTGCACTGGTACATCAACATCTGCAATGGTGTCCCATTGCAACATCTGTCAGTGTCCCACTGCAACATCAACATTTGTCAGTGTCCCTAGTGGACCGTCAACATCTTTCAGTGTCCTTAGTGGACCATCAACATCTGTCATAATGTACCAAAGCACAAAAACATATTTCAGTGTCCTATCAACATCTGTCACAATGTACCAGTGCAGAAAAACATCTGTCACAGTCTACAAGTGTCCCATCAACATCTGTCACAGTGTACCAGTGTCTCATCAACATTTGCAATAGTGTCCTATTGTAACATCAACATCTGTCAGTGTCCTTAGTGGACCATCAACATCTGTCGGTGTCCCTAGTGAACCCTCAACCTCTGTCGGTGTTCCTAGTGAACCATCAACATCTGTCTGTGTCACTAGTAGACTGTCAACATCTGTTTCTGTGTCCCTAGTGGACGTCAGCATCTGTCGGTGTCCGCAGCTGACCATCAACATCTGTCACAGTGTTCCAGGCCAGGTATTAGTAGTGGGGTGTCATGTCCACCACAAAGAATTAGGGCCCATACCACATGTGGTATTGCCATAATAGAAAATACATTGGTGTGTTTGCTTTCCAAAATGTGGTCTTTTGGTTAGTGTTTCCACTGTCTGGGTGATCCAGAGCTGCAAAAATGTGATAGGCAGTCAGGAAATTAGATGTGGAATTTATGCTCCCATAACGCCTGAAGGCCCTCCTTGGATATTGGGCCTTTCTATGTGGCTAGGCTGTTAAAAAGTTTCACACATGTGGTATTGCCATACTCAGGAGGAGTAGCAGAATGTATTTTTGGGTGCATTTCTTAGTATGTCAATGCAGTGTGTTGGAAATATCTTATAAATTTACAACTTTGTGTAAAAAATGTTTTCATTTTCTTTCCACATTTTCTAAAAACTTGTGGCAATAAAATGACATGTTCAAAATACTCATTATGCCTCAGAAAATACATTGTGGTGTTTAATTTCCGAAATGTGGTCTTTTTTTTGTATTTTTTTTTTTCAGTTTCAAAATTTTTATTGAGAAAAAAAGTAGAGTGATTTACAAGAACTTTGGAAAACATAGATAATTCACATCAACATTAAAGTAATGGTGTGTAATATCAGGTATAAACCAATATGTGTAGCAGTGGTCCTTTTTATGGCCCCAGGCAGGGGCGGGAAAGAGGGGGAGGGATGGGGAAAGAGGGGGGAGAGGTGAGGGGAGGGGATAGATAATGAGAAGGCTATTAGGCAATATTAGGCAATATTTTAGGAAGGCATAATGTAGTAAGCTTATCAGTAACTAGACCCAAATGCAAAAGGCTCAGTCTGTTCTAGGAAAAGGACACACTTATAGGATCTCTTCTGAGGGGAGAGACCTATTGTGGGAAATAGCCCTTGGGTGTTTAGTCACGGGCAAGGTAAGGCTCTATGATCAGATAAGGATGTGGTCATTTTTTGTGTGTAATTCCATTGCCCTGGTGCTCCAGGACCTTCAAAAGTGGTATAGGTAGTCAGGAAATTAGATGTGTAATTTATGCGTAATTTAAGTTCCTTGAAAGCTCAAAGGCTCTTCTTGGATTTTTGTCCCTCTATGTTGCTAGGCTGTGAAAAAATCTCACACCTGTGGTATCCCCCTATTTGGGAGGAGTAGCAAAATGTGTTTTGACGTGTAATTGAAAGTATGCCTATGCCCTGTGTGAGAAATAAGTTGTTAAAAAAACAACCTTGTGGAAAAAAGAACAACTTAAAAAAAAATCACCATGCCTTTACTAAATCCCTCAAGATGTCTAGTTTCCAAAAAAGGGTCATTTGGGGGGTATTTGTACTGTCCTAGCATTTTAGGGCCTCAGGTAATAAGATATGACATCAGTACATGAGGATTTATCAATTTTCATATGTATATGCTGTATATATATATATATATATATATATATATATATATATATATATATATATAGAGTATATACACTATAATACTACACCAAGTATTGGGATGCCTGCCTTTACACACACATGAACATTAATGGCATCCCAGTCTTATGCCGCATACACACGGTCAGAATTTCCGACAACAAATGTTCGATGTGAGCTTGTTGTCAGAAATTCAGACCATGTGTAGGCTCCATCGGACATTTGTGAGCTGGTTCTCAAATTTTTCGACAAAAAAATCCATTGTCGTAAATTCCGATCGTGTGAACACAATTCCAACGCACAAAATTCCACGCATGCTCGGAATCAAGCAAAAGAGCCGCACTGGCTATTGAACTTTTCTCGGCTTGTCATACGTGTTGTACGTCACCGCATTCTTGACGTTCGCAATTTCCAACAACATTTGTGCGTGTGTATGCAAGACAAGTTTGAGCCAACATCTGTCGGAATGTCCGATCCTGTGTACGTGGCATTAGTCTGTAGGGTTCTATATTGAGTTGACCCACCCTTTGCAGCTATAACAATTTCAACTCTCCTAGGGAGGCTGTCCACAAGGTTTAGGAGTGTGTCTATGGGAATGTTTGACCATTCTTCCAGAAAGAACATTTGGTCAGGCACTAATGTTGGAAGAGAAGGCCTGGCTCGCAGTCTCTGATCTAATTCATACCAAAGGTGTTTTATCGGGTTGAGGTCAGGACTCTGTGCAGGCCAGTAAAGTTACTCCACTTAAAACTCGCTCACTTACTTTATGGACCTTGCTTTGTGTACTGGTCCAAACCATTTGGTGGAGGGGGGATTATGGTGTGGGGTTGTTTTTCAGGGGTTGGGCTTGGCCCTTAGTTCCAGTGAAGGGAAGTCAGCATACCTGTCACGTACCTGATTGTAGAGCCCGGTATGCAGGGAAAGGCCTCTCTTACATCTTTGACTCAAGAACCCCTGATAGAACAGACAGGGAGCTCGGGAGTGCAGAGTGCCACAAGTGCCTGGCGGGATCGATGATGTAGGAGCTGGTCAGAACTTCCGGTGAGGTTGTGGAGAGACTCTTAGCAAGGAAGATGGCTGGAACAGCAGGCAGGCTAGAGAAAGGATCAGACTGGAAGCAGGACTCAGCAGTCAGCAAGGAGGTGTTCTGTAGATCGGTGTCAGGGCTGGGCCCAACCCTTCCTTCACTGAGCTGGCCGCTCAGCTGTTGGCTAATTTCCAGCTCCTATATCTCCACAGTGACTCACCTGTTGATGATCTTGCATGTCAGTTCTTCCTAATTAAGCCATACAGTCCAGATGATCTCTGCCTTCGCCTTGTCACATCTCTAGAGACACTCTCCTGTGTTCCTGTTAAAGACTTACTTGTCTGACATTCCTTCTGGCTCCAGATCCTGCTTGCTGTGCTACTACGCTCTTCTCTGGCTCCCTGACATTTTGGCTTGTCTGACTATCTGTTCCGGTTCCTGAACTCTGGCTATGTTTTGACTACGTTTACTCTGTTTACCTTTTTTATTATTATTAAACAAGTGTGATTTAACTGTACTTCTCTCTTAGTCTGATTCATGGTTTCTGACAATCGGAACACAGACAGGTACAGGCAAGCCAGATCATATACTAGCGGACAGATCAGGAATAAGTGCGGTAGCTGAAGAAGAGTCAAGGTACAGGCCAAGGTGGGCAGCAAGGTAACCAAGGGAGAGACAGGAGCAAAGTCAGGACAAGCCAGGATCAGAGGCAGGCGGAAGGCAGGAGTAGTCAGGATAAAGCCAAATGTCTACTGGAACAGGTTTTTAGGATCAACAGGTAGCAGGGATCACAGGGAACACTGTAGACCAGACAACAGTGAACCTGGACATCAGTCTCCTTTAAATAGCGCATATGGAGCCAAGGAATGTCACAACGTGCGCACACGCGTCCCCATGCACGCATGAGCACCGTCATTCATGCATCTATGCATGCACATGCTCCATGTGGCTCTTCTTATTGGGAAACCGTGCACAGATGTTCTTCTGCTCTTGACATTTTGACATTGACATTTTACTGGCTTGCCCTTCCTGACAATACCATGACATTTTGGACAATTTCATACTCCCAACTTTGCTGGAACAGTTTGGGGATGGCCCCTTTCTGTTCCAACATGACTGTGCACCAGTGCACAAAGCAAGGTCCATAAAGACATGGATGAGCGAGTCTCAGGTAGAGCCTTGACTAACCTGCACAGAGTCCTGACCTCAACCCAATAGAACACCTTTGGGATGAATTAAAGCGGAGACTGCAAGCCTGGAAGAATGGTCAAACATTCCCATAGACACACTCCTAAACCTTGTTAACAGCATTCCCAGAAGAGTTGAAGGTGTTATAGCTGAAAAAGGTGGGCCAACTCAATATCGAACCTTACGGACTAAGACTGGGATGCCATTAAAGTTCATGTGCATGTAAAGGTAGGTGTCCCAAAACTTTTGGCTATATAGTATATATACAGTATCTCACAAAAGTGAGTACGCCCTCACATTTTTGTAAATGTTTTATTATGTCTTTTCATGTGACAACACAGAAGAAATTACACTTTGCTACAATGTAAAGTAGTGAGCGTACAGCGTAAATTTGCTGTACCCTCAAAATAACTCAAACACAGCCATTAATGTTTAATAGAGAGAAATTGACTTTGAGGCAATAAGCCTCGGGACTTTAAAGGTGTATAGGATTTGATGATGTTCAGGAATTTGTCCAGAATTGTAGTTTTATAAAAAGGACAATTTTATTTAAACAATGTTTAAAAAGCCAAAAGGCTAATTGCAGTACAGAAATTACAAAGATTTCATAAAATACAGTAACAGATCATGATAAGAATACCACTTTTCTCAACATGTTTCGCTCAGTGGAGCTTCTTCAGGAGACGTAGCATGTGGCATCGTTATTATACTGAAAGTTATATAAAAAGAGAAAACAAAGGATCAATAATTTGAATACAACATAAAATAAATGTATGCAATTATTAGTCAAAGGGAGATTTTATATGTTAGAGTATAAGCTGTATTTGAAAAAACATTGTATAGAGACATAAAGTCTAATATTCCATATAGAGAGATGTTAAACTACTACATAAAAATGAACCTTACCCAAAGAATTTTTTATTTCAATGAGTTACACTTAGAGCTGGAAATCACAAGTCTGGTCCATGGGTTGCCTTCTCCTTATAGCTTCAGGCCCCATAAACAAGTTTGCAGAAACAATGCATGGGCGATCAGGGTTAGCAAGGTCCTTGCTGATAGGGAAAGGACCAATAAAGGTAAAGTTATTAAAGAGATATATAGACACATTATAAGTAGGATGTGTGAGGTAGATGAAACGTAGTGTAGCAAAGGTGCTGGGGGAGACATAGAGAGCACCTCCCCCAGGTCTCCCCCAGCACCTTTGCTACACTACGTTTCATCTACCTCACACATCCTACTTATAATGTGTCTTTGTCCAATTAAACACTTTGGATGTAATTACTAAATAATATTGATTCTACTAATCAAATACCATTGAGGTGATTCTCAAAAAATATTTTTTTAATTGGTGAAACTTTTTACCTATTTATTAATGTGTATATATTGATTATATAACTAATTATATATACAAATATCTATTTAATATCTTTACCTTTATTGGTCCTTTCCCTATCAGCAAGGACCTTGCTAACCCTGATCGCCCATGCATTGTCTCTGCAAACTTGTTTATGGGGCCTGAAGCTATAAGCAGAAGGCAACCCATGGACCAGACTTCTAAATATTTGTGATTTCCAGCTCTAAGTGTAACTCATTGAAATAAAAAATTTTTTGGGTAAGGTTCATTTTTATGTAGTAGTTTAATATCTCTCTATACGGAATATTAGACTTTATGTCTCTATACAGTGTTTTTTCAAATACAGCTTATACTCTAACATATAAGTTCTCCCTTTGACTAATAATTACATACATTTATTTTATGTTGTATTCAAGTTATTGATCCTTTGTTTTCTCTTTTTATATAACTTTCAGTATAATAACGATGCCACATGCTAAGATCCTGAAGAAGCTCCACTGAGCGAAACATGTTAAGAAAAGTGACATTTTTATCATGATCTGTTACTGTATTTTATGACATTTTTGTAATTTCTGTACTGCAATTAGCTTTTTGGCTTTTTAAACATTGTTTAAATACAATTTTTCTTTTTAATAAAACTACAATTCTGGACAAATTCCTGAACATATTTAAATCCTATACACCTTTAAAGTCCCGAGGCTTATTGCCTCAAAGTCCATTTCTCTCTATTAATGATTATTTAGGATATGGTGTTACTAATTTTGGTTTTTCTTTGTTTCATTCTTTACCACAGCCATTAATGTCTAAACCGCTGGCAACAAAAGTGAGTACACCTGTAAGTGAAAATGTCCAAATTGGGCCAATTAGCCATTTTTCCTCCCTGGTGTCCTGTGACTCATTAGTGTTAAAAGGTCTCAGGTGCGAATAGGGAGCAGGTGTGTTAAATTTGGTGTTATTGCTCTCACTCTCTCATACTGGTTTACTGGAAGTTCAGCATGGCACCTCATAGCAAGGAACTTTCTGAGGATCTGAAAAAAAAAGAATTGTTGCTCTACATAAAGATGGCCTAGGTTATAAGAAGATTGACAAGACCCTGAAACTGAGCTACAGCACGGTGGCCAAGACCATACAGCGGTTTAACAGGACAGGTTCTACTCAGAACAGGCCTCGCCATGATCGACCAAAGGAGTTGAGTTCATGTGCTCAGCATCATATCCAGAGCTTGTCTTTGGGAATTAGATGTATGAGTGTTGCCAGCATTGCTGCAGAGGTTGAAGGGGGTCAGCCTGTCAATGCTCAGACTAACCCGGTTACGTAATGGGTGACCCTGCCCCCTCTGACACCACGGGGAAAACCATAGGGAAGTCCCCGTGAAGTCTCCGTGCGTCAGAGGGGGGCATGGTCACTGGGTGAGCCCCGCCCTCAGTTATATAAGAACTGTCAGAAGAACAGAAGCGTCACACAGCAGGAAACTCCCATGGATGCGGATCATCTGAAGAACGAAGCGGGGAAGAAGAAGCCGGAGAAAGATGCGGACAAGAAGACCAAAGGAAGAAGCAGAGGAAGAACAAGATGGAGGAAGAAAACCTAATGAAGACCAGAAGAAGATGGAAGAAGAAGTGGGGAAAGAAGAAGACAGTAATAAAGGAATTGTCAAAAACCATCTCTTGTCTTTTCTTACATTTGTACCCCAATACCATTTCACATGGGGGGTCGGGATCTGGGGGTCCCCTTGTTAAAGGGGGCTTCCAGATTCCAATAAGCCCCCCACAACCATCGGGCAAAGGTTGTGGAGATGAGGCCCTTGTCCCCATCAACATGGGGACATCCTCCCCATGTTGAGGGCATGTGGCCATGCAGTTTTTATCAATGAACTAATGTGTATTATCAGACCCACAATTCATTAATAGCCACGAGTAGTTTTAGATTTTTTTTCCTTTGAAATGTCATTTTGCCGCGGGGTTCCCCTTAATATCCATACCAGACCTGCAGGGCCTGGTATGGAATTTGGGGGGACCCCCACACAATTTTTGTTTTTTAATTTTGGTTCGGGTTGACCTTAATATTTATACCAGTGAGTAAGTGTAGCGCTGGTGGTAAGTAAATGCTGAGGGTATGCAAAATGTGTGTCTGTGTACAAATAGTGCATTAAACACTAATGTGACACTCAAATAAATAAAACAATATATATAGTGAAACATATAGCGAGTTGCAACGATGCAACTGTGCCCAAAAACAGAGTCGCACGTATCACTTTGAAAATGTAATGTGAAATATGAAATACCCATATTCCAACGTGTAATATGCATAAGTGGTATTAACAATACGAAAATGCGACCCAAAGTCACAGGAAGTTTTACACATTCAATAGGATGTTTAAAATGAGTAACCTGTATTCTGGGTCCACATAATACGTGGGTGTGAGCGCTCAATAATAAAAGCAAAAAAAAGGTGTGTGAACAATGGTGGAACTGGAACACACAAAATATAAAAACCTGAAGACAAGTGAAATTATTGAAATAAAAAAAAACAGGCTATATCCGTTCTCTATATGAGGACATAAATAAATAAATGACAATATGAACAATAAGTGCCCAATATGTCCAAATGATGGATATTAAAAACACAAATTGTATTGTATCATGCAGACATCATGTATATTATGTATATCATGCATATAGAGAACGTTGAAGGACTCCCGTTCATCTTTCTTGCTGATGAAGCGTTCGGTCTGTTGATGAGGCCATTCCTCCAGAGGACCCTGTGAGCAGGGTATTTAACAGCCAGCTGGCCAGAGCCCGAAGAGTCGTTGAGAATGCCTTTGGGATAATGACCAGCTGGTTCCGCCTGTTTCTTACAGCCATACACATGGTGGACTACAAAATCATCTACATAATCTTATCCTGCTGCATATTGCACAATTTTTTAAGAAAAAATCCCCACAATAATATAGCCTCAGTTGGGCCTAAAGCCAGACTTCCTGCAAATCCTCTGATGGGCCTGGATACTGGCCATCCTGGCTTGGCACCCCAAAGCACCCGTGAAGTTCGGGAGAAATATGTAAATTATTTTATGGCTAGGGGGGCCATTGCAATGCCAGACAATGTGTAAATATTTTTTTAATAAAAAAAAAATCTGATAAAATCTTGAATTTTCTTTATTGCTTGTGTTTCTTTTTGGCTGTCTACTAGGTTCTCCTATAGTGCACTTGTAATGCCAAGTGGATTTTCCTTTAGTAAATAAGCCCCATTGTCATTGTTAACACCAAATTACTTCAAAAACTGGTATTGAGCATTGAAAGAAGACGCCACGCATTGTTGATTAGCAAACTTTTTTAGCAAACTCTGTGCACATTCACATATGCATTTTAAAATGTTGCTGTAAATTTTTTTTTCACATTTTTTAAAATTTTTTTTTTTGGTTATAAACACGCATGTTTCTAAACATAATATACCCAACTCTGGAACTTGCAAAGTTCAATGTAAAAAGAATGAAGGCAATATCAAACATTATAGTGTCAAAAATGTCTTGATATTGCCTTCATCAGATGGGGTGATATCACCCTTGTAAAAGCCAAATTTTGAAGATGCACACAAATTGGGAGTCAAAATAGGTATAAAGAGAGGGGGCGGGGAATAGACTAGAAAGAACGTCAGGGGCGGGCGACATGGGCAGAGTTTCACGCATGCACAGTGTATATCAAGCTAACACGCGTGTGTCGTACGTACATTCTGTGTGCGGAGGCAGGAGGAACGTAAATTGCAAGCATCCTAAACGAAGGTAACATTTTAACTTGGCCCATCAGTGGCCTATACTGCTTCAAGTTTGAGGCCTATATTGGGATAAGATTATGGGAGTTTAGGTTGACATTAGTGTCTTGTGTATTGTCTTACAGCAAAGATGAATCACTTTAAGGACTCAGAATTCATGGCCAGTTTCATAGACAGGTACAGGGAGATTAGGAATTTGTGGGAGGTGAAACACAGCTTAAATTATAATAAACAAGCTAGGAGGTCAAAGCTGGAGAAACTTCTGGAATTTGTGAAGACTCGGGTCCCCGGTGCAACCATCCAGTTCTTGGAAAAGAAAATTGGGATCTTGAGGAACATGTATAAGAAGGAGCATAATACGATCCAGAAATCACTCAGATCAGGAGCCGCAACAGTGCAAGTGTATGTACCCAGGCTGTGGTACTTCAACAAACTGCAGTCTCTGGACGACCAGGCTGAAGCCAGGGAATCACTTTCTACCCTTCCCTGCAGCCTTCCCTCAACCCTTCCCTCAACCCCAGCAGAGGCTGATGAGAAACAACCTGGGCCTTCCATCCTGGAAGAAGTGGATATTTTTAGACATATTTATTGTCCTAATATTAATGATGTTAACTAGATGTTATAATTGATAACAAATTAATGATTTAAAACAAAGAGATTTACATATCAATAGACAGTAGTGGCCAAAAATGTTTGTGACAAGAATGAAAAATGCTGGGGTCAGAATGATAGTCTTTTCTATTTATTAACATTCAATTTGCAAGTCAAGAGCTAAAAATTGTGTGTGATTGATGAAGCAAAAACTAAAACTATATGTCCCTTTTTTATACACAGGATGAGCTCAGCCAGGATAAGGGTCTGGAAAGTGGCAGGCAGGAGGAGGTCGTGCCCAGTGACAGCCAGGAGGTGGCCGTGCCCTGTGTCAACCACTAGGTGGGTGGGCCCAGTGTCAGCCAGGAGGTGGCTGGCCCCAGTAAGAGCCTCACCCAATCCCAGGTGCCTCCCCTCTGCCTTCAAACAAAAAGGCCCAGGAAGGGGATGATCACGGAGGAGGCAGCATTGGGACTCATTAGGGAAGCAACTGATGTCCTTAGAAGCCCCTCGATGCTGAAGAGGCCTATAGCTGCTATCTAGTCACAAGATTGATGAAATTGGAGGAGGGCCAAAGCCTCCTCTGTGAGGGAATTTTTGGTGAGGACCTTCAGAAGGGGTTGAGGGGCCAGCTAACAGCTATGTATATGAGCTTGCCCATCTTCCTCCTCCTGCCACAAGTCCACCACCAGAGCCACAGCCTCCAAGGAAGGCTGAAAGGAAGGCTGCAGGGAAGGCAGCAGGGAAGGGTTGAGGGAAGGCTGCAGTGAAGAAAATAAAGTGATAGCCTGCGTTCAGTCTGGTCTGACAGAAGATGCAGGCTGGTGTAGTACCACAGCCTGGGGACAGATATGTCATCTGCTGCTGGTCCTGATCTCTGGGAGTCCTGGACCAGATTGGGCTCCAAATTATATGGACTTGTCAAGATAACAATTTTTTCCCACAGACTGGATGTGTGCCCTGGGGGCCAAAAGGCTTCGCAAATTCAAAAAGTTTCTCCAGCGTTGCCTTCCTCTTTATTTTGTTACCCAGAATAAATGGATATTTTATTTTCTGAGAATACTTGCCTATGTGTTTTTCTTAAAATAGGACAGTTTGTGAGTAGGCAGGTACATTTCAAAAAGACAATGTCAAATTAACAAGGGACACCAACCATCCTCCTTGAGGTTAAAAAATACAAGATAAAAATATTATTGTGGTAACCTGACACACAACAAAAAAATACAAAAATTATGGAGATCACTATAAAATAATATTGCAATAATCAAAAAAAAAAAGAGATCTTGATGAAATAAAAAATAATAAAAAAAGATGACTATAAAAAATAATTCTAAACATTATTATGGAGATCTGGCTTTAAAAACAAAAAAGATTATTCATGAGATCACGAGAAATAATAAAGAAATACGTTTGTGAGAACTCTGTGTGAATATCAGCAGCAAAACAAATTCATTCTTCTAGCATTATAAAGCACAAAAGAATGTGCTGCATTAAAAGATCACAGAATTTGCAGCGTGAGGAATGGGGTTTCCCTGTGACATCAGAAGGGGGCGGGGTCACCCGTTATGTAACCGGGTGACCACGTCCCCTCTGACATCATGGGGAAACCCATAGGGAAGTCCCCGTCAAGTGCCTGTACATCAGAGGGGGGCCGGGTCACCGGGTGGCCCCACCCTCCATTATTTAAGAAGTGTCAGAAGAAGAGAAGTGTCACACAGCAGGAGCCTCCCATGGATGCGGAGCGGCCCAAGAATGAATCAGGGAAGAAGACGCCGTGGAGGAAGATGCCGGACGAGAACACCGGAGCATGAAGCAGAGGATCGGAGGAAGAACCAGAGGAAGAAGAAGGTGGAGGAAGAAACCGAAGAAAGAAGGAAGGAAGGAAGAAGACCCGAAGAAGATGGAAAGAAGACTTTAAATAAAGGAATTGTCAAAGACCGTCTCTTGTCATTTTTAACATTTTTGACACTTTTTTTGTGAAATGGTAGGGGTACTTTTGTACTCCATTACCATTTCACATGGGTGGGCCGGGATCTGGGGGTCCCCTTGTTAAAGGGGGCTTCCAGATTCCAATAAGCCCCCAGCCCACAGACCCCCACAACCACCGGCCAAGGGTTGTGGGGATGAGGCCCTTGTCCTCATCAACATGGGGACAAGGTACTTTTGGGGGGCCGCTACCCCAAAGCACCCTCCCAATGTTGAGGGCATGTGGCCTGGTACGGTTCAGGAGGGAGAGGGGGTGCTCTCTCGTCCCCCCTCTTTTCCTGCGGCCTGCCAGGTTGCGTGCTCAGATAAGGGTCTGGTATGGATTTTTGGGGGGACCCCACGCCATTTAAAAAAAAAATTGGTGCAGGGTTCCCCTTAAAATCCATACCAGACCTGAAGGGTCTGGTATGGATTTTGAGGGGGACCCCATGCCATTTTTTTTTAAATTTTGGTGCGGGGTTCCCCTTAATATCTATACCAGACCTGAAGGGCCATTTTTTTTTAAATTTGGGTTTGGGGTTCCCCTGTGGGGAAATCCCATGCCGTTTTTATCAATTAACTTTTATGTGTATTGTCGGACCGACAATTCATTATAGCCGCAAGTAGTTTTAAATGTCTTTTTTCCCTTGAAATGTCATTTTGCTCTCAGACTGTTCTAAACATGGGAAACATACGCCCCGTTACATGCATACTATAGACTTTGGGCCCAATTTGGACATTTTCATTTAGGGGTGTACTCACTTTTGTTGCCAGCGGTTTAGACATTAATGGCCCTGTGGTGAGTTATTTTGAGAGGACAGCAAATTTACACTGTTATACAAGCTGTACAATCACTACTTTATATTGTAGCAAAGTGTCATTTCTTCAGTGTTGTCACATGAAAAGATATAACAAAATGATGACAACAATGTGAGGGGTGTACTCACTTTTGGAAAATACTATGTATATATATATATATATATATATATATATATATATAGCTCGTAGACTGCATAACTTTCACACAGACTAAATAATAATATACACTGACTTGGGTTATTTTTACCAAAGAAATGTAACAGATTAAATTGTAGCCTAAATTTATGAAAAATTATTATTTGCAAAAGGTTATAACAGAAACTAAGAAAACCAACTATTTTTTTTCAAAATGTTTGGCTTTTTTCACTTATATGGAGAAAAATAAAAAAGCCAGTGGTGATTAAATGCCACACAGAGAAAGCTCTATTTGCGTGAAATTAATGATACAAATTTCATTTGGGTACAGTTTTGCATGACTGAGTAATTGGCATTCAAAGTGTGACAGCACTGAAAGCTGAAAATTGGCCTGGACGGGAAGGGGGTGAAAACCTTTATCTCCAAAAGTACCTAATATAGTAATCAACTTTCCCTGCTCTTCTTTTAAGATTTGGTATTTATTTATTTATTTTAATTTAAATGGCAAGTATACTTTAAGATGAAAGACAGGAAACTATTTAGAAATTGAATTTTCCCTATATTGTTTTAAAAAAATGATTTACCCTATCAGCTGTGCTGACTTCTGTCTTCCAATCATGTGCAAGATAAAACATTGTTTTTTTTAATTTTCCTTACACATTATCAGATAGACGTGGAGTTTTACTGTACAACGTTTACTATGCTAACAGAAAATTTCCTTGTACACACACATAACATAAATGTGTGTGTATATATATATATATATATATATATATATATATATATATATATATATATATATATATATATATACGGTTTATAGAAGTAACAGGGCAAGGAGAAAGTTTTCATATGAAGAAATATTTAAATGACAGTATTAGGGGCAATAGAAACAATGTGTTTTTTTTTTTTTTAGTACTCAATAATTGTAGTCTGTAAAACATTGCCTTAAGGCTCTGAGAAAGAACACAAATTAATTAAATTAATATTATTTTTATTTTTTTCAAATCAAGTGCCCTTTAAAAAGATAATTATCAGCAAAATATCTCCTTTTGTACTGTAATCTT